>CM033470.1:92750787-93350787 GCA_019447015.1 Hymenochirus boettgeri | reverse complement strand
TTATAAATATATATATCTATAAAGGAATTTGACCAGAAAAAAAATAAAATCAGTTTTCTTGTTCATTAATTTATAAAATGTAAGATATAAAGATTTTTTGATAGGGCCTGCTCTAAAAAAACATAGAGAATTATCCAGCAGTAGTGCTGTTTTAATACTTATTACCAAATAATGAGGATCTAAGGCTCACCAGAGCTGATACCACCAGACCAACAGTCAACTGTTGTAGCCTTTATGCCTAAATACAAGACTACAACTTATCAGTATAGCTGCTAAGCCAAACTAAGATCTCTTGCATTTTATAGTGTCTCCCAAACACACCTGTAAAATCTGATTGGTCTGATTTAAATCTTGAATCTGATTGGATCTTGGGTATTGGACCAATCCTATACCCCACCCCTAAATCTGATTGGTCCAATACCCTCGATCCAATCAGATTCAAGATTTAAATTAGACCAATCAGATTTTAAAAGTGTTTATGAGAGCCACTATAAAATGCAAGAGATCCGAATTGCAGCCTAGTGTTGGATTAGCTGCTGTACTGATAAGTTGTAGTTAGGCATAAGGGCTACAAAAGATAGCTGTTAGACTAGTATACACCTGGCTGGGTAGGCTCCATGAGCTACCTTCAGTCCTGGTGGGCCTTAGATCCTCTGTATTTGGTGACAAGGATTAAAATGGCACAACTGCCATATAGTTCTCTATTTATGTTATATTAGACAGAAGGGCTAAAAAAATATTTTTTTTTTCTAATCAATTTTTTAATAAATGGGTCAGAAATCTGATTTTTTTTCTTGACAAATACCTTCTAAAATAGTTCAAATATATACAGGCATATTATATAAAAGCAATCAAATATAGTGCATACCACTGCCTTTATTTAGTTTTGGTATTCATGTGTAAACATATAGCTTTTATTCATTCTGGGCTTTGAAAAATAAGATTTACAAGGAGTCAGACGAGTTAGGGAGAGTTTTCCCCACAACTCCCTTGCTCATTATGCAAATAAGGGTAAAGAGACTTCTGGGGAATTATAATTTAATTTTGCATTTCTGGTATGTTAATTAGAATTTCCCAGCAGATAAGACAACAGTGAGCATGCTCCAACCCTAAAACAAGGCAGCGGTCAGATGATCAGGTGATCAGGTGATCAATGGCTGCCTCCATAAGGCACATACAAAATGGAAGACCACAGTTCCCCTTTAAATACAGTAATTAATTTGCTCAGGCCCAGTATCTCTCCTCCCAGTCTTAACTGACACCTCCTTCTGGACCTCTGGGCTGTCTATAAGGGCAAGCATGCTCAGTAATCACTAAGAGGCAGCATTGGAAGAGGGAGCTTCCCATCATGCAATTTACATGATTTGCATGAACACTGTGTCCATTCCAGTTATAGCAAAAATGCACCTAGCAGAAGATAGTTCAGATTGGATATCTAAAGATAACTATTTTTACAGTATAGATGTCCTGTTATACCTGTTACCTTTCAGTAAATGTTCAGAAAGTGCTTGCAATAAACTTAGATTTTTGTTGCCACATTTGAAAAGTCTTTTTACTTATGTGCGTCCTGCCACAGGAATAGTGGCAACTAAAGTGTTACTATGTTACATAACATAGTAACGCTTTAGTTGCTGACATTCTAGTGGATTAACCAATCATTCACTTTCTGTATAATTTGGTATCCAAGTTGGTTTTTCCTGGCTATGCATGGCTCTGGGTCTGGGATTTCCAACCTGCAGCCCTCCAGGTTTTTGAAAACTACACCTGCCAGTATTCCTCCATTGCAGAGGAAGCCAAGGAATACTGGGAGTTGTAGTTTTCCAACATCTGCAGGGCCACAGGTTGGACATCCCTGCTCTAGGCAATAGAGCAGTAAATTGTTAGTGGATATATATTTAGTTATCAGATCATCTCATAATTGGGAGACACTTATAATTAATGTAAGTAACAGGGCTGATAATGATCTGATAACTAAATATTATCCACTAACAATTTACTGCTCTATTGCCTGAGCAGGGATGTCCAACCTGTGGCCCTGCAGATGTTGAAAACTACAACTCCCAGTATTCCTTGGCTTCCTCTGCAATGGAGGAATCCTGGCAGGTGTATTTTCAAAAACCTGGAGGGCTGCAGGTTGGAAATCCCAGACCCAAGCCTTGCAAGAGCCAGGAAAAACCAACTTGGATACCAAATTATACAGAAAGTGAATAATTGGTAATCCACTAGAATGTCAGCAACTAAAGCGTTACTATGTTATGTGACATAGTAACGCTTTAGTTGCCACTATTCCTGTGGCAGGACGCACATAAGTAAAAAGACTTTTCAAATGTGGCAACAAAAATCTAAGTTTATTGCAAGCACTTTCTGAACATTTACTGAAGGTAACAGGTATAACAGGACATCTATACTGTAAAAATAGTTATCTTTAGTATTCCAATCTGAACTATCTTCTGCTAGGTGCATTTTGCTTAACTGGAATGGACACAGTGTTCATGCAAATCAGTAAATTGCATGATGGGAAGCTCCCTCTTCCAATGCTGCCTCTTAGTGATTACTGAGCATGCTTGCCCTTAGACAGCCCGAGGTCCAGAAGGAGGTGTCAGTTAAGACTGGGAGGAGAGATACGGGGCCTGAGCAAATTAATTACTGTATTTAAAAATGTCACACCTAATCCAAAAATGGATCACCCTTTCCTTTTTCTTCCTCAGAATTTTACACACAACAACCTCCCTAACAGACATTGTGAAAAAGTTTTACTTGAGTTTGGCAAATGATAAATATTATAAAAGAGGAAACTCAAGATGGAGTAACTGCCGCCCCCCCCATGAGACTTGGATGCTGCGGCCTCTGACCCACCCCCCCTCCACACTAGGACGGTCCGAATCAGCTGTTTTGTTCAATGGAGGCCCCTGAGTGGTGTTACACACCACCATGGAAAATACATGAGGCCTTTTCATCGTACTGAACTCCTTGCAGCTGGGGGTTGTGTAACTACTAGGGAGCAAGGAAAGCAGACTGACGGGGCCGGCCATGAGCTAAGGGGACCCATACTTATTTTTTCCATATGACAAAATAGCCTCCCAGCTCCCCCTAAAAAAAACACGGATGAAGCACAGATAGGGGCACCCATCATAGTTATTGCTGGGGGGGGGGCTGCGATTCCTAGTTATGCCCCACTGTAATTTGGCCGCCAATTACAGCCTCAAGTCTTTTTGAATATGTGATTGCTCTACAAGCTTGGCACACACTATGCTTGAGCAGTTTTGTCCATCTCCTCTTTGAGCACCTCTCAAGCCCATCAGGTTGATGGGAAGCATCGATACACAGCCATTTTAAGATCCTCTCCAGAGATGTTCAAATCAGATTCAAGGGATCTGGCTGAATCACTCAAGGACAATCCGTTGATTCATTGGTTGTGTGTTAGGGTGTGTGTCCTTTTGAAAGATGAACTGCAAGAGCTCTGGAGCAGAATTTTCATCCAGGATGTCTGGTGATGAGCTGGCCTGGTTTCCTCCAAACCGTGATACCTGGCATTCACACCAAAGAGTTCAGTCATTGTCTCATCTGACCAGAGATTCTTTTTTTCTCATGGCTGAGAGTCCTTTGGGTGCCTTTTGGCAAACTCCAGATGGGGCTGCCATGTGCCTTTACTAAGGAGTGGCATCTGTCTGGCCATCTACCATACAGGCCTGATTGGTGGATTGACTGCAGAGATGGCTGTCATTCTGGAAGGTTTCCTCTCTCCCCAGAGACCTATCTAGAGCTCTGACAGAGTGACCATCAGGTCCTTGGCACCTCCCTGACTAAGGCCCTCCCCCTCCGATGCTCAGTTAAATGGCGGCCAGTCTAGGAAGAGTCCTGTAGTTTTTATACTTCTTCCACTTAAGGATGATACGGCATTGGCTCATTGGGACTTTAAAGCGGTAGACATTTTTCTGTACCTTCCCCAGATTTTTTTGCTCAAGACAATCCTGTCTCTGAGGTCTACAGACAATTCCTTTGACTTCATTCTTGGTTTGTGCTATGACATAAACATCAACTGTGGGACATTATATAGGTTAGACAGGTGGTGCCTTTTGAAATCAGGTCCAATCAATTGAATTAACAGCCTCAGAAACATCTGAAGGATGATCAGGGGAATACGGATTGCCCTGAGCTCAATTTTGAGCTTCATGGCAATACTTATTATGTATGTGATTTCTAAGTTTTATATTATTTGACAAACCTAAAGTAAAGTTTTTTCATGTGTCATTATGGGATGTTGTGTGAAGAATTGTGCCAGAAAAAAACTACAAGACATCAACCTTAAATTAGACTATAAGCAGCAAACACACCAGTGCCGCTCCTTCAGCTAGAACAGGAATTGTGTCAGTCATCCTATTCATTAATAATAGCATCTGAAGGTGTATTACCTGTCCAAATCTAACCAATCCTGTAACCTATTAGGGTTTCCATGGTAGCTTCGAGCAAATGCTATACTTTTAGGGCTAGGCCCCAACTGAACGCATTTTAACTTATACCGATCGTGCATTAAAAAACCACATACCAGTTTGTTAAATTGTTTGTGGCCACACTAGGGTCGAGTTCTGCAGACCGCTAATCGGAGAGCGCATGCAATCGCATCACACTGAAACGCATTCCCGTGCGCTAGGACGTGTCGCATAATGCATAATTCCTACCACACATTTAAAGAAATGACAACGAAACAAACAAGCCCACATCTACTAGCAATACACTTAAATAAGGTCGGTATATTGCTGCCACAACCCGTAGTTAACCACGGACAGTTATATGTTGCATTCTCCCATGTACGCAGGTCAAGCAATTTAAATGTTTAATTTACTTTTTGCTTTCTTCCCCATTACTTTAGACTAGTAAATATAATACATAACACTGCTGTACAGTAGCTCAGAGTGCCCCCCTCTGTCCCCAGTCATATAATGCAATCTTGTCGGTCAGCATATACAATAGCAACCAGGGCTTTCCCTCCTCTTGCTCACTAACTCAATCACAGTGGAGTAGGTCAGTAAGTACTGATATAAACCCAGTCTTGGCAATCACCTCAGGCAGCCGCAGGGGTAATATTGATACAGATCTCTATGCTGCTGTCAATCACTGGGCTGACGATACTTTTTTTCAAAACAAATAAAATTGCTTCTACCGCAGCTAAATTAGCAATGTAACAATCTATATACAATCTATATTACAATGAAAACAATCTATGTAACAATGTAATAGTCCATGTAACAATCGATATAACAGTATAAACACATGAATAGATACAGTATTTTGTCTGACCAAGCATTTGCTACTACTACGAGCGCTCGGCCGGGGAAATTTTGTCAAGCGAGGAACTGCGTGATCTGCCGTGATTTACCAACAGATACTTTGCCGTTCGTCGACATCGGTCGCGCCTCCCGGCTACAGACAAAAGCAGCCCCGAGGTCGAATCGACAGAAGTATTGTTCGATTGTTCCGAAAATGCTCGTGCTTTTGTACCCAGCCTTTACAGCTACTATAACAATGTAACACATCTATGCATGTAACATATAAATGTCTATATAACAATGTAACGGTCTATATAAAACAATGTAACAATCTATTTAAATGACACTGTACTATATAACAATCGGTATAATGATCTAGTTAACAAGGTCTTGTACAATTTCCCTTTCATTCAACTATATTACAATGTAACTGTCTATATAAACAATGTACGGTCTATTATAACAATGAACAATCTTATATTACCATGACTGTCTAATAACAATGTAACGCTTTCTATATAACAATGTACATCAAAACGGTTGTAACTGATAACATAAGTCTATATAACATGTAACTCTATCACAGAGTATAACATGAACGGTCTATATAACAAATTAACGGTCTATATAACAATGTACGGTCTCCATATATACAACAATTTAACGGTCTATAACGAGATCTATAATGTACTTAACAATCGTTCGTACGGTACAACAATGTATCTACAGGTACCTAACATAGCTCAAGAACGTTAACTGATATAACAATGGTAACTAATCTATATAACAATGTACAACAAATCTATATACAAACATTACATACAAACTATAAAACATTATATAAGTCTTTGGGCACCAGAGAAGTGGATCATCGACGCACTGAGCAGGCAGAAAGGCACCGTAAATCCCCCCCTAAGGGCTGAGGCCACACTACAACGCACAAAGCATGCACGTAATCGCGAGCGTCAACGCACGCAATTGCTTGTGCGATTTTGGTGCTTCATTGGTGATGCCTCGCCTTTGCACTGCGCAAAAAATGGTTGAATGCTAAACGAAACGGATGCACAATTGCATGCGCATCGGAAATCGCAGGTATTTCCCTCCGCACGATTTCTCCGTATTATTTTAAAAACCAAGCAAATCGCCGTTAATGTGGCCTAGCCTAAAAAAGCACTTCGATGCACTGAATCTTACCCCCATCAGGGAGTGCATGATGCTCACATAGGGTGCCAGCAACTGGTGTCATAGGGGAAGCAGATTTGCTTTGTATTGCCCTGTCCACTTAAATGCTGCTGGTACACCATATTTTTATTTGCTGCTGTACCAGTCTATGTTGAATAGTGTCTTAAGCTGTTGTTGGCAGCTGAACATTGGACATTTTTTCTCCCCAGTTGAGAAGAGCCCTCCCTGTTTAAAAAAAATGTATACCAAACTTGTATCTGTAGCAGGGTGTTAATTAGGGGCCCAGATTCATTAACCATGGTAATGGAAACTTTCCGATACTGTGGGTTATCGTAAAAGTATGAATCATGCCATAGTGTTATGTATGGGCGATCATAGAATTGCTATTTTAAGTGTATGTGGAATCGTCATTATGCAAACGGATCGTACATTAACCATCGCAATCATAGATTTACGCCCATGCAAAATAGCGATCTGTGCCTTTTTAAATATGGCCTTGGGATCCACAGCGGAGAACATTTGTGTGCAGAGTGGCATTATACATTTCTTTATTTATACATTCATTCATTTATTTTTAAGCACCAGAAAGAAATTTCGAAATTTCAATGCTATTTATACATCTGCCTAAAACTGCCTAAATCCAATAAACGATTGTGTGCAAGATATGATTTTGATGAATGTTGATAAATAATATTTTACTGTTTTTTTGCCAACTCTTTGGTACCAAGTCCTCTAAGTCATAAAAAACAAGGTGTTTACTGTTTATATGAAGCCAGTGTGGTTAGTGATCATTGTTGTTTTCCTTTTGTTTAATATTTAAAGCTCGGATTTATCCTCATAAAGAGATTTTCAAATAGTGTTTATTAGGCAGACATTGTAAGGTGCGCTTTCTAGTTTAAACACTCTTCACGAATTTTTTTGATAAGACAAGATTTTCTCATGCTCTCTTCTGCTGTTCCTTTACCATTCAGTTGGGCATTGTTGATTCTCTGCAGGGTTGGATATCAAACGATGCTCGAACAGCCATTCATACACCATTGTATTGGGCCCCAAGATCGCACAGTGTTACGTAGCTTAAGACCATTGTAGATCTCATTCACAGGCTTGGAACTAGTCAAGTCTGGTTTCTAAACTGGCACCACATAGCGCACATGGGATCAGAATCCAAAGGGATAATCAAAGAACATTGAATTTATTATTATACTTCATCAAGGATAATATATACATAGCTCCTAATTCACCTGTGTGTGGATGAACAGTATTGTATTTAGACAACCTTTCTTTGATACTTTTTTTATTCTTTTGATACTTTTTTGATATATTACTATATTACATACTGTGTTGTTTGCTATAACTGTGGTACTGTTCTGGGCTGTGTTTATAATAACACACTCCTATATTTCAATTCTTGTGACTGACACACATAAGAGCACTTACAGGCTATTCAATTAAAGTTCTTACGTTTAAAATGGTGCTAATTTTGCCCCAGCCAATCAGATCTTATTTAACATTTGAAAGCTAACATCTGATTGGTGGGGCAAAATTAGCACCATTTTAACATGATAAGAAATCTTATCTCTATCCTTCCGTCCTCTCACATCTTCAGATCTATGTGTACTCCCCTGGTGACAACTGACGTTAACGGACTCTAGGTCAGCTAAGGAAGCGGTTTTACCCCGAAACGTTGTGTTTATCGGATTTTTCAGTCACCTGAATAATTATTTAACTGAAATATTGCCCGAGTGTGCCTCCTTTCAAGAGTATATTATGAACTTACTTGTTGTGGCGCAGACCATAGGGGGTGCACCTCCTAATTAACCCGTTGGGTTTTCATGATACCAGTTTCCATTAAGGTGTCAAAAAACAGCATTGCACATGGCAGACAGTTTGTGTTTGGAACTCAAAACACCCCCACCACCCTGCCTCTATTCAGGCTTGGTTTCTTTATTTTCACATAAATGGCCTTCTTCACACCACCCTCTCCTAAACAATATTGTTCCTTTTCCAGGGTACTTATTGCCAACAGTTTTGAGAAAGCCAGTCGTGAATCGACTAGTGAAATTTGAAGTCCACTTTATCTTCCTGAATACAACAGATTTAACTTGAAGCATACAATTCTCTAGAATGTCATACTATGTTGAGTTTTAACTTCCATTCACTGGCATTGAGGGGCCTGGTTGAAACCAAGGAAAACAGTCCTAGTCTCAGTATTTCCAAGCATGCGTGCCCCATTGCTAAATGTTTATTTTTGCACAGTTCATTTCCATGTACCAATACAGATGGTTGAGCGGGCAGAAGATTAACAAACATTGTGTTGGAACAGCTATTCAGTCACGGTGGCATCTGAATGTTGTGAGTGGATATTAAATTACAAAATGGTATCAGTAACTGCTACTGCTCACCCTGGGCAATTCCACACCAATAATTAAGAAGCTGTGAAAATTAGTGATACTGTTCCTTAAGTATATACCCCTTAAAGGGCCAATGAGCTTCATTATATGACCCATTGGACGAAATTTCTGTTAAGGGAATTGCATTGGCTGTGTGTGATCTTATTCACCAGTATTCATAAGCCAAAAAAAACCAAACACACTAACTTAGAAGAGCTGTCCAGATACGTACTCTTGTACAGGATCTGCATTTATCAATTGCTCCTAATTGATTATTATTAATCCCATTGAATATAGTCACCAACATTCTCAAAAGAGTTTTCTAGGAACAGTCATGCACCTGCCGACACATTTTAGACATGCCCACTTTTAAAGAAACATGCCCCTTTAAAATTCAGACGGACAATTCACTATTTTAAAAATTCTTGTTTGTATTTATGCATACCTATCTATGTACATATTGAGTTCCATACCCTTGTTGTTCCCTGCTGTTGACATTAGTGAGCTGCCATTCAGGTTCCAAGGTCTCTTCTTTCCCAGATGCACCACCATCCTTGGAATGTGCTTAACAGTAATTTCTACTGATTGGCTGTTGGATGGGTCAAAGTGCTCAGATCTCTACTGACAACTGAATCAACACAGGCGACTGGGTCAAGGGCAAAACATAACGGTCCTCTATTAGAGGTCCTGAAAAAAGAAGTCAGTATTTTAGTTGCATTTCTTTTTTGCACAGACAAAAGTTGAATGGGCAGGTTAGCTTATTGGGAATGAAAATTACTGCTCTTTTTTCTAAAAGCATATGTATTTGCAACTGAACTTCCCCTTTAATATATTTTATTCTAACATTTTAAATGCTGGCCCCGGGTGCAGACTCACATGTTAGCTCCATGAAATATTTATTGATCATATTTACCACACATGAAGAGTAATGGGATGCTGGAGGATCCAAATATATGTGTTCCAAAAATTTAGCTCACCAAAAACAGATCAGGTTTCCTCAACGGCCATCAAAAGAGAACTCGGGGCTTATGTTGCCTTCTCAAATTGGAAGAGCACAAAGAAAGCACAGGGTGCGCGTTGGGAGACACTATGAGGGTATGGAAGCAGGGTACTTGCTTTTCCATAATGGATACATAGTTACAACTAATACATTTGCCCTGATGGTGATCATAACTCTGGTACAGCCTAAATGTAAAGCTCGATATCTGCTAGAAAGAACTTGTAATAACGAACAAAACAATCAATGGAGTAGGTTAAGGTGCCCAATTTCTTACCTTACCCAATGACCTTACTGATACCTTAGCCAAGGCCTTCAACATATCCAGTTTGTAATATCTGCACTATCACCATTATAGAAATATTGCAAACCTTTTTGGTGCCAGCAGAATATTTACCACCTGTGCCAGAAAAATCTTCACAGTAGAAAAATAACGAAATTTTATACTTATGTTTACATTAAAAAATTAAATGCAGAAAAAAGAAAATTTTCTTTAAATTTAATTTTTTTACTTGTTGCATTTTATAAAACGTTAGTTTAGCACTTTAATTATATTTCATCTTAAAGGGTCACTATACTCACTAAAACAACTTTAATTACTGAAATTACAATGTGAGAAAGTAAAATGATGGACTCACATATACGGTTATCTTTGCACTAATATGATCATAGTCTTATCTTCTTCACTGTGTATTCTCCTATTGTCTTTCCTGGTCGCCCTTCCCCCACCCATTTCTGGTTATGTAAGCCTGTTAGGCCAGATGTTCATTTTATTCCATGACAGTTTCCCCTGTAATGCCTTTTATGGCATGACACTTATGTGTTTCACAGCCTAATCATGACCCTGCTCTGCTTACAACACCCCACACAACACCCAACCCCCCTGTGTCTCTTCCTCTGCTTGATCTAAATGTTGGCAGACAGTGTGCTGGGGCAGGCAAACAGAGGTCACCAAAATGTTACTATTATAATTTCTGCTTTCTGGAGGGACAAGTTTTCCTGTAAATGCTGTGATTAATAGATTTTCTCAATCTACTGCTCTAGATACAAATCTGAAAAAAAGCTTCTGGAGAAGTTCGAGTAAAGTACATTAAGGTTTAGATTCTCCAAGGGCAACAATACAGACTTTAAGACCCCCATTTACGTAAGACTCCCTGTATTTTAAAGGGCAGGGTGTCCAAACCCCCCAACTAAAATTTGCCTTACTGTGAGCCCATTGGTGTACGTGTTAAAAGAAGAGGGTCCGAGCCGTAGAGCCTGTGACAGAATAGCTGAAAGTAGGTAAGAAGCTATGCAAGTACTGCATGGCAGAAGTGAGTGAGCATGACTGGCACCTCTCAAGAGAAAGCCTGATGTGCAGCAGCCAGTTTTAGCGTCTGTCTGATTAGCCTGACATTTTAACTCTGTGTGCAAGGATTTAAATAAGCGTCAGTACAGATCTTGGTAATCCTTCAGAGTATTGGTGTACATGCGAGCATGTGAGTTGGACCAATAGGAAAAGAGGCAAACGTGTATGTAGGGTTTTTATATATTAAACATATAATGTGTGTAAGTATGTATTCAACACTGTTTCGGCTGACTGCAGCAGCCGTACTCAGGATGTACATCAACTACAGGTAGGTGCTATTTAACAGTTCGAAATACCCAGCCCCCATCCCCAGTGACCCTCCCCCTGAAGCAGTAACCCTACACAGCTGTTTTCAGTATAAAGTGCAAAATATAGGTAAAGTGTATGCAAGAAGCCTTGGGCAGTGCTAGCTCACAAGAGCAAAATATAGTATAAAGTCGGAGACCAACTTAGGTAACATAATATATTACGTGACAAGCCACAGATTAGAAACTATGGCGTGGTGTTCCACCTATCCATATTGTAAGTGCTTCTGTAACATTCTCAACCTTGATTTCTAAAACCTAGAAGTGATAAAGTCGTAGATTATAAAGTGCAAACATCGTAAAAAATACAAATATAAAACATCTAAATAGTGAAACACTAATAAAAGGCATAAAAAAAGAATAGTCAGATTAAACCAGTTTACAGTAACCACTTATTTTTGTCAGATATATGTATGTTCTGAACCGTTACATTGTTGGAGGATACATCCTATCAATAAAAATGTTTCTTTGAGCCTATGCTTAAACAATCAGAAAAATTACAGCTCCAATTCTAATTCCTTAGGAAAACTGCTACAGAGGAAATTCTAATCAATATGCTATGCGGATGTGACCTATATGGGAGAGGCAGGGGGGGGGGCACTAAAAAAAACAGGATTGGGCCATCTGTTCATTAAGTCCCTTGGGGCTAATGTCCCCTCTTGGTAAAATAGACCTTAAGCCCCCAAAATGATCAAACCCAATGACTTGGTTTCAGCACACAAGGAAGAGGGGTGCTAAAAATGTGTAAGATGCCAGGCTTGAAGTTATATGTCACACCTGGAGCAGATTTTTCCTCATCCCCATACGGGGCGATAGATTTAAGATCAGGTCAAGATTGTCATGTCAAGGTACGATGTGGTATTGGTTTATACATCATATGCCCTTGTGGGCAGTACTATGTGGGAAAAACACAACATCCCTCCGAGATAGGATGGCAAACCACCGTTCGTCATCCGGTCCGCATTGTCTAACAAATATGGGGAACAATCAGTGGCTCGCCACTTCAGGGAGAAGGCCACTCGTTGGCCACGTTCGATGGATGGCCATAGAACAGTGAGTGGGGTGCCAATACATCTGAAAGAGGGAGACAATTATACAGCGTGGAGGCCTTCTGGATTAAAAAACTGGGACACTAGCCCCAAGGGACCTAATGAATAGATGGCCCTATCCTGTTTTTTTTGTAGTGCCCCCCCCCTCTCCCAAATAGGATTCCAGTGTAGCATATCAATTGAATTTCCTCTGTAGCAGTGTTCCATAGGAAATTAGAATGGAGCTGTAATTTTTCTGTATTTTTTTAAGCATAGGCTCAAGAGAAACATTTTATTGCATATGGATTTATCCTCCAACAATGTAAACGGTTCAGAAAATACTAATTCTTACAAATACATCTGTGGTACTGTAAACCTGGTTTTAATCTGAATGTCAATATACTCAAGTATAAGTCGATCGTAGTATAAGCCGAGCACTTTGGTACCTATTTATCTGAAAAATTTATAAAAACGCATTGACTCGAATATAAGCCGAGGGAGAAATAGTCCATTTGACCATTTTGCCGATATTGCCCAGTAAATTCCCATCATAATCCCACCAGAAATAGACGCAAGCACATCCAGTACCAGTAACCTCCCCTTCCTTGGCACTCTCATGTTTGGAAACTACATCCCAGCGCTTTGTTGCTGAAGATGCAGTTTCTAAACTATAGCGTGTAGTGTGAAAGGTTCAGTAATTACTTTTAATTAAGCTTACCATCATTTACATTCTCCTGACACCCATATAGTAAAGGGCAATATGACCCCCATATAGATAAGGACTCTCTGACCCCAATGTTAAAAATGGTCACCTGAGAGTTGTAGTTTCAAGCTGTCATTTGCACTGAACTAGCAGCTGTTTGCCCCAAACTGAGGAGACCCATCAGATTTATACAGCAGTCGTGACAGTGCTAAGTGAATCCAGTAGCCAGACAAGCAAGCAGGAAGTGTAAAGCAGATCGCTCCTGTAACATTCTATGCAGGTTACACAGCGCCACACTGGTTACTATCCACCAATTGCCGAATTTGGAGCTAAATTAGGACTTGACCCGAGTATAAGTCGAGGTTAGGTTTTCAGGCTAACTGTAAACCTTAAAATTCGACTTATACTCCAGTATATACGTATTTTTTTATATGCCTTTTATTGGTGTTTTCACTATTTAGAGGTTTATTTTGATTTTTACGATGGTTGCACTTTATAATTTGCACTTAGCACTTCTAGGTTTAGAAATCAAGGTTGAGAATGTTACAGAAGCACTTTACAATTGGTATATGGGAGCAACACGCCATAGTTTATAATCTGTGGCTTGTCAGTAATATATTATGGTTACCTAAGTTGGTCTCTGGACTTATACTACTATTTTGCTCTTGTGAGCTAGCAATGGCCCTAGGGCTTCTTTGCATGCACTTTACCTATATTTTGCACTTTATACGTTGAAACAGCAGTGTTGGGTTAATGCTGTCAGGGGGAGGGTCACTGGGGGGGGGGCTGGGTATGTTCGAACTGTTAAATAACACTACCTGTAGTGATGTCACATCCTGAGCACCGCTGCTGCAGTCAGCCGAAACATGTTGATGTTTGTGGAATAAAGTTTGTGTTAAAGGTCACGAGTGCTCCTCCATTCGTTTTTCTATTTTCTTATATATATACTAGCAAAAGTGTGCCCGTGGTGCACAAGTGGAAATTATGTGTGTAGTTTTGCTATGTGTAGTTGCAGTGCTCACAGGAACCATCAGGAAAAAATCCAGGGGGCAATAATAAAATTATCTGAAAGGTCCTAAAAAAAACCAAATAATTGCATCATATTAAATGAACAAACACACATATATTCTAGCTGGCGTAGTAGGTTAAGGAGGATATAAGAGGGTCTATGTGGAATAACCTGCAGGTTAGAACTGCACCCAGGCACTCTAAACAGCACCCTTGGGCATCAAAAAGCAGCCCTACATATATCTGATTTTACTTTCCTGACCGAGTGCTCGGTTGACATTAGATTGATCCTGCAGAAACCGCCTGTCTGTGGCATAGAAGAATGGGAAAGGTGGTTCTGGCAAGTTTAAACAATATTGCATAGCACTTGGTGGATAAGTAAAATCAGATATATGTTTAAGCCATTAAATCCTATACAGTATCCTGATTAACATGCAAGGTCATTTTATTAGTATTTACCACAACAAGTTTAACTAACCTATGGGGTTTAGGACTTGGGAGACAGATACTGTTGAATATTACATGTTAGGAGAGGTGTGGATAGAGGCTAAAAGCTCCACACAGAGTATAAATGAAATAGAGCCCTTCTTATAACCAGAAGGTACCTCATAGAGATCATGTTATTATAATAGCATTGCCTATTATAATAGGCAATGCTATTATAAATAGCATTGTACAATATACAACTCTATAATTCACCCTTGCCTAGTTCTGCATTGTTTTTCTCTCAAATTTGCTTCCTGTTCTGCATTCTCCTTCTAAAGTATCATTGATTACAGTAGGCGGGGCTGTCAACAAGCCTTTGGTAATAATATGATGATACAGTGATTTGAGTTGCATATTCCAATGAAATAAACATTAACCTTCAGACGCAGAGAAAGACACATTCACAAGTATCGTGTTAAACTCTTGTGCCACACACTGTTATAGGTCATATATTTATTATATTTGTTTCCCTCTTCCTCCTTTATTGCCAGTGGCGTAACTAGGAATCACTGGGCCCCAAACAAAAACTATGATGGGGACCCTATCATTACTTTATCCACAGTGGTTTTCTGGGAGGAGGCTTTATCCTGTCATAGGAAACAGAAGAGATGGGCTCCCTTGCGGGTAGCTCCTCTTGCTCTCTGGTAGTTATGCCCCTGTCCATTACCTAGCTAAGGAACCATTGAAGCGTTTCCAGGCGAATTTCAGGATTTTTTTACATTGACTATAACAAGCACAAGCCTCAAATGTGGATAATTCAAGATTTTTAGGGTACATTACCCCTACTGACCTACCCTTTTATTCCCCTGTGGCACGATATTAAAGGGTAAACTATAGTCAAAAAATAAAACTTGATCAATAATCAAAATTAGTTTTTCCCACAAGCAGGGGCATAACTAGAACTCAGTGTGGATGGGGCCCCCCACACCACTCTCTGTCAGCTATCATCTATACTCGATCTCTCCTACTATCTCATTACATCACTATCATCTACTATCCAAATATCATCTATCAGTCGACGAGCAGTCGAGCAGAGACACACATCTAGTCGAGTCAGCTATCTAGCGGATGAGACATAGAAAGGCGCGCGAGGGAGTGGCGCGAGCTACGAGACGCGAGCGACGAGCGTATCTATATCAATATCATCTATCTATCTATCTATCTATCTATCTCATGCTGCTATTGTCATCTATCTATCTATCTATCTATCTACTCTATCTATCTATCTGTATCTATCCTATCTATCTATCTATCTATCTATTCTATCTATCATCTGATCTATCGATCTATCTATTCTAGTTATAATCCTATGCAGCCATTTTACATCCATAATCCCAATGCAGCATTGTACATCCATAAATCCCATATGGGCCCTTGTACATCCATATCCCATATGCGCATGTACATCCATAATCCCATAGAACATTGTACATCCATAATCCCATATGAGCCACTTGTACATCCATAATCCCATATGCAGCCATTGTAATCCATAACCCATATGCAGCCATTGTACATCCATAATCCATTGCAGCCATTGTACATCCATAATCCCATAGCAGCATTGTACATCCCAAATCCCATATCAGGCATTTACATCCATATCCAATATGCGCCATTATCACATCCATAATCCCATGTAGCCCTTGCCTACAGCCATAATCCATAACCATATGCAGCCATTGTAAATCCATAATCACATATGTAGCCCTTGCCTAATCCATAAATCCTACCCTATACCTGCATACCCAGGACATTGTACATCCATAATCCCATGACATGCCACCAGGCTTTCCCCATCCCATTAATCCCATATGAAGCCATTTTGTTTCCTAATCATTTTTACAAATGTAAACCCTCCTTCCCCTTGTCCCTAAAGCTTCCTCTGCCACCTCCTTTTCACACATAACCCCCCCACAGACCCTACTTTGAACCCATTTCATTTACAAATCATTAGTCAACATAACCCCCCCCTAAAGATTTTCCTCTGCCAACACTACTTCCACCCACACACCCCCAACCTCTCCCACCCCCCTTCCTTGGCCCCCTTTTCCCTATGTACTCAAAGATCACCTTTAACGAACTTGGCTTTACCAAGCTAAAAATACCGGGAGGAGTGTAAAAAACCGGAACAGTTGCCGGAACCGAAACAGAAAAGAACGTGCCACCTATCGTAAGACATTAAAATACACCACTTTATTATAGATGCCGGAATAAGGTTTACACCCTTTTAGATCTGTTTTGGCCAGAGGAAGGAGGGGTCTGGATACTTTTAGCTCTGTTCTGGCTGCCGGAACAGGGGTTCTGGACCCTTGGCTCTGTCTGGCTGCCGGGGAACAGGGTCTGGACGCTTTTGGCTCTGTTCTGCTGCGGAACGGGTGGGGTCTGGACGATTTTGGCTCTGTTTCTGGACCGGACGGGGGTGCTGGACCCCTTTGGCTATGTTCTGGCACCGGAACTGAGGGTCGGGATGCTTTTGGCTCTGTTCTGGCTGCCAGACTGGGTCTGGACCCTTTGGCTCTGCTTGGCCGCCGGAACGAGGGTCGGGATGCTTTTTGGCTCTGTTCTGGCTTGACACAGAACTGGGGTATGGACCCTTTGGCTCTGTTGTGTCCGCCGAAGGGGGTCTGGACCTCTTTGGCTTATTCTGGCTGCCGGACGGGGGTCTGGATGCTTTTGGCTCTGTTCTGGCCACCGGAATGGGGGTCTTGGATGCTTTGTGGCTCGGTTCTGGCCTGCGGGAACGGGGGTCTGGACCTGCTTTTGGCTCTGTTTGGCTGCCGGAACGGGGGTTCTGGACCCATTGCTCTGGTTGGCCAACCGGAACGGGGGTCTGGACCCCTTGGCTCTGTTTGGCAACCGGAACGGGGGTCTGGACCCCTTTGGCTCTGTTCTGGCTGCCGAAACGGGAAGTCTGGACCCTTTTGGCTCATTTCTGGCCACTGGAACAGTGTTTATATAACACCCTGGGAACTCTGTTTCTGGTGGCGGAAAACAGGGCTCTGCAACATGGAACTTTGTTTATGGCTGCAAAAATAGTAGTTTTGCACCCTGGGAACTCTGTTCTGGTGGCTAAATTGGGATCTGCACCCTGGGGAACTCTGTTCTGGTTGTCCGGAACAGGGCTCTGCACCCTGGGAACCCTGTTTCTACCTGCTTGAATAGGGGTTTGCACCCTGAGAATTCTGTTCTGGTGGCTTGAACCGGGATTCCACCATGAACTCTGTTCTGCACTTCTAATGGAGGGTCTGCAACCCTGGAACTGTTTTGTAAGCCGGAACTGGTTTCTCTATGTTTCGTTTGTCAGAATGGGGGTTTGCACCCTGGGAGCTTTGTTATGGCAGCAAACTGTTGGGAGCGTATGTGGTGATATTGTATATGTGTTGTGGTGACAATATATGTTATGTTGGAAAGGGTTTTGATTGTCTGTGAGAGTAGATATTTGTGTGACAGAATGAGCATTGTGTGTAAGCTCGCATTAGTGTGTCTTACACGGTGTACAGTTCCGACTCCATATTTGTCTGATCGGTATTGTTTGGAGGTGTCTATCGGTGTTGGTCTTCCTCGGCCTCTCGGTCTCGGGCTCTACGCTTTGGACCCAGCTGTTCACAGCCATGTGACCTGTTGCTCTCTTTTTTGTTTTTCGCTTCGCTTGGGTCTTCCAAGGTCGGCTATTCCGTTTCTTCCATACCCATAAAAACGGGGGTCAGATTCCTCCCGTGTAACTGACTGTCGCGACTGGCGGTGTCTGTTACCCACGAATCTTTACGTTCCGTTGCGTATAGATTGGCGCTAGATGGTTTTTTATACTGTGCCCCTTTTTCTTGCCGTGTTTGGCTACCGTGGCTGCCTGCTGTGTCTTAACAGCATTATCGTATATTCTGGTCGCCTTTTGGGAGCAGATAGCGGTACTTGTCCTCATAGCTTTCTTACGCATGTTCAGTCTGCTCTCTATATGTTTATCTCCGCCGACGTCTCGTGCGTTTCATATTTCTCAATGATGCTGCTTTTTTGTGAGCAGTCCTGTGTAGCTTAATACGACCCGCGTTGTTCTTAACTTTGTGAGTTTTGTAGCCCTCGAGCGCTGTCGCCACTTTAGGCTAGTAACTGCTTTATTCAGGTTGAATTACACTGGCTACTCACCATCAATACATCCAGTCCAGAACAATACCCATCTAGCACAGATCCTCATTCCTCATTCCTGCCTAACTGTTGACTAAGTATTTGGAAGCGCCCCAAAGAAATACAAAACACCAGAATTTGCTTCCCTGACTCCAAGTGTCCCACAATCGGATAAAATCTTGTCCCTGGACCAACTCGACCTGTATGGTTACGCAATACACTAGGAAATTTGCAACATTCAGCTTGGTTTTGCAGAAAAAAACACTCATCTTTCGCCCCCTTTGAGTTTAAACTTGAACACTTATGAAAACGTTCCACTGGAGACAGTCCATAGCTTTATGTTATCAAACTCGTGAAACTAATCCTTTCCCAACCTTGAAGCCTTCGCCTACACCCCCTTTCACCTCCGTTACTATCTTCCTCCTCTTTGTCGTCCCGCTCCCCCCCCCCTCCCCCTCCGCGTTTCCCCCCTCCCAGGTTTTTTTCCTTGTAGATCTGATCGCCCTTCCCGTCTGTTGTTTATGCTATCTACGCAACTCATTCTTTTTCTCTTTCCCCCACCATTTTTTATAGAACCTGATGACTACCTTCCTCCCCCTTCCCCCCCCCTCCCCCTCCCCCCCTTCCCCCCCCCCCTAAACCTTTTTTCTTCACGTCTTAGGGATATCCCCGTGTCCGTTGTGTCATTGCTCTATTGGGACACAATAGCCCCAGATAGTATTGTTATGGCCCGTTAATGTATTTATACACAGTATCATATCCCACACAAGCACCGTAACCAATTGTATAACTTTTCCAGTTCTCTTCATATTCAAGCTTCCCATAATCCCCTTATTAATTTTAGTTGCCCTTCTCTGAACCCTTTCAACTGTCCTTTTTTCTACACAGGATTCCAAAATTGCACTGCATATTCCAAATGAGGCCTTACCAAGCTGTGTTAAGGGAGAGTAACATTTTCTCCCTTGAATCTATACCTCTCTAAAAAAAGAAATATCTTACTGGCTTGGCTGTTGCCGCCTGGCACTGCTTGCCAGGCATGCATCAATTACATTTATCAACCATTGATTTTCAAACAGCCTAATGTGACATCTACTAGATCACCTGCAACCATGCATATCCTCTAAAGTTTTTAATGGTCAGCAAGTTTTTGTCGTTGGCAAAAAACAGAAGCTTGCTGACATAACCACAGTCTATATTGATGAAGCCCTGTAACAACAACTTCTGGTTCCTATCCATGAACCTTCTATTCTTGTACAAAAGTGCCAACAAACGATGAAAAGACCTTAGCTTTTACATAGTCGCATATGTGGGGTGACTGCATCAAAAGCCTTATCAAATCAACAGTATACTACAGCTGTATAGTGCATATAGTCTGGGTGTGTTAGAAGGTTTTAGCACTGCTTATGCGTTGGTATAAAGCAGTGAGTGTGCACCAGTGTTTGTGTTCATTACAGGTGTGTCTTGTGTGTAAGTGTAGGAATGTGTGTATAGGTGTATGTTGTATTGTTGTACATAATGTTTGGGAGTATTGGAGCCGAGGTGTGTGTTTTGCACAATAGTGTTATTAGTGCTTATATGTATTATGTATGGAAATTGTGTTTATGTATGTAATGTGTTTCTGGGTGCGAGTGTGTGCGGAGTGTGTGGGTGAGTGTGGGCTTGTGTGTACAGTGGTATGTAGCTGTGTATCTGTGTGTTTGAATGTTCAGCATAGTAAATGTAGAGGGTATATGTAGCAGAAGAGAGGGACAGGCAGAAGGAAGATTGAGGGAATGCAGAGAAGGACAGATTGAGGGACATGCGAAGGACAAACTGAGGGACAGGCAGGGACAGAGAGGAGACAGGGAGAGCGGACAATAAAGGACAGGGCGAGGGACAGATTAAGACAGGCAAAGGACAGATAGAGGGACAGACAGAAGCCACAGAGAGAGGGACAGATAGAGGGGACAGAAGAGAGGGGCACGAAGTGAGGACAGGCAGAAGGAAGCGAGAGGGACAGATAGAGGGACAGAAAAGAAGGACAGAGAGAGGGACAGATAGAGGGACAGGCAGAAGGACAGATAGAGGGACAGGCAGAAGAACAGAGAGAGGGACAGATAGCGGGACTGGCAGGACAAGATATAGTAACCTATGATCAAAGTGAAATGCCAAAACATTTAATTGAAAAACAAAACAATACTGTTCATTTGCAACTATTTTTATTGTTAATGGAAAAAGCAATCCGGTAAAAATAAAAATCAGAACTGGACCGGAACCACAAAAAGTCCATTGCCTCCAGCGAGAAAGGGGAGGGTTTGCATCGTGAGCTGCTAATAACTCCAGTTACTGCCGATAGGTAATAACACCCGGAATCCGACAGTCAGGGCATTCTCCTCCAAAGCGTAACCAAATACTTGTGTTGTACATGTTCCTGTGTTTAAAATCTCCAGCAATTACAATTCCACGCATTAAAACTGCCGAGAGAAACATGGAAGACATGCAGCTGAGCTCGGCGTGCGACACGTACACTGGGCCCGTGTTGTTGGATTTCCGGTTTGTTTTACCCCACCTCACTTCTGGTGGTTTGTGTGTGGGGTTTCACATCCTACTTTTTGCTGGAACTATATCTTTATCTCCCTCTGGCTGTCCCTCTGTCACCTACAGCCATGTTTATTCGTGTCCAGGGGCACAGATAGGGGGACAGGCAAAGGAACAGATTAGAGGGAACAGGTAGAATGGACAGACAGGGGACGATAGTAAGGACAGGAATGAGGACAGATAGGAAGGCAGGATGAGGATAGATAGAGGGACTACAGGGGGACAGACAGATAGATAGAGGGACAGAGAGAGGGTAACAGATAGAGGACGGCCAGAGGAACTATAGAGGAACAAGCAGGAGGCGATAAAAGGGACAGGCAGAGAGACAGATAGAGGGACAGAGAGGGTGACAGATAGAGGGACAGGGAGGGTGACAGATGAGGGACAGAAGATAATTTTGATGGATATCTAAAGATCACAATTTTTTCCGTATGATGTCCTTTATACCTGTTACCCTTAAAGGAAATGTGCAGAAAGTGCTTGCAATAAACTTCATTTTTGTTGCAACATTTAAAAGGTCTTTTTACTTATGTGCATCCTGCCACGGAATGGCGGCAACTAAGGGTACAATTATAATTTGATTTGCATTTCTGGTAGTTAATTAGAATTTCCAGCAGAAAAGAAAACAGTGAGCATGCTCCAACCCTAAACCAAGGCAGCGGGTCAGATGATCAGGTGATCAATGGCTGCCCATAAGGACATACAAAATGGAAGACCACAGGTCCCTTGAAGGTTCATACACAGTGTGATCACGGGTCGGCGATAATCGTGCCGTGATAAGCACTTTTACGGGTGAAACGCACCGATCATTGAGATTGCCCGGGTGGTTTGGGCAATGATCCCCGACCGAATGAGCTGTTTCGCACAATTTATGTCTGAAATAACGTTCATACACATGGTGCATCGCGGGTCGCACCTGTGATCGCATGAGAGTACAAAACCTTTACACATAGTGGCAGGTCATACTGGTTATGTTAGAGGGATATGGTAATTTACTCATAGGGAGGACTGTGGAAATGTAATTCACAGTCATGCGAGGAGGGTGTGACTTATACATGCCATTACTTTGATTGACAGTTCCTCCCTCTGAATCGTTAAAACTTATAAGTCTAATATCTACAAAACTGGTGACGGATTGAAAAGAAAAAACACATGTTGGGGGGGCTGGGATGAAGTATAGTTAAATAGTGTTGAGGTTTTTAAAGTTGTTAATTTGGACCGACTAAGTTTGAATAACTATATGAAACTTTTATTTAACACTAAGCACAAATAATGTATAACATTAGAGTGCACAAACAGAGGCCGCTGGCTGCTTTTAAACGTCTGCTGGCACACCCCCCAACATAGGATGTGGTCCATAATACAAGAGCTAAATCAGATTAAGATTGGGCGTGGACATCAGATTTGAGGGTGTGTTATGAGACACTTGGGCCTATTTATAAAAATCGGTATCGTTATCGTTAAAATACCGATCGTTTCGTAAAATAACGACCGTTATTTACGGATAACGACCGTTATTTACGATAACGACCGTATTTACTGATAACGTTAGATCATCGTTTAAATACGGTCGTTATCGGTAAATACCGGTCGTTATTTTACGATAACGATCGTATTTTACGATAACGATTACGATTTTTTATAAATAGGGCCCTAATAAAACTTCATGACTCCTCGGAGTAGCTCATTTGTAATCAGCGTTCAAGCTAGCCTGTCTTGCCTTGTATTTAGGTTAGAACGCAGCCATGATAATATTTAGTCCTAGTGTTTATTGCCTATGGTGCTCGCCATTTCGCGTACCGCTGTATGAACCCGACATTGTCCATAACTGCTCACATAACCAACCTATTTTGTGTTAGCATCCACAGCATGCTTCCCCCTTGTTCATATGATAGTTCAGAATTGGTGACAGCTAATCGCTTTAGTTGCACTGTGACTAATCTACGTAGTTCTCTGACAAGTTTTCCTCCAAACATGGAATGTTAGGTAGCCTATTGCAATCCGCGCAAGTCCTGTAGATCTACTGCATATGATACTATCTGTTTTTGTCCAGCCACCTTACAAAGCGAGAGATGTTTGTCATGGTGAACATGATAGCCGTCAGAATACTTGGTCATAGCATACATGCTGTTTCACCTCGTTACTGACGGTGTCCCAATCCAGAGCCGACGAGAATGAATTATTAGCCTGGTAAAACGAGTCTTGAACTACACCTCTCTAGCATACACCAGTTCGCATTCTATTATCAAAGAAGTAACAATAGTTGTAAGGGGTGGATGGCTCCACAGTCCTGCCAATCCCATGATCCCAACCCCTGTCGCCGACAAATGCATGCTCTATTATGCACATTCCAGCTCTGTCTATAGGGCAAGCATGCTCAGTAATTCTAAGAGGCAGCATTGGAAGAGGAATTTCCACTAACATACATTCACATGATTTGCATGAACACTGTTGTCATTCCAGTATAGCAAAAGCACCTGCAGAAGATAGTTCAGATGGGATATCTAAGATAACTATTGTTTCAGTTAGATGTCCTTTTTATACCTCTTAACCTTTAAGAGAATGTACAGAAAGTGCTTGCAATAACTTTGATTTTTTTTTTGCTGCATTTGAAAGGTCTTTTTACTTATGTGCGTCCTGCCACGGGAATGGCGGCAACGAAGAGTACTATTAATAAACATAGTAACCTTTATTGCCGCCTTCACGTGCATTATCCAATCACTCATTTTCTGCACTAATGCGGTATCCAAGTTGGTTTTTCCTGCGATGCCAAGCTGGGTCTGGGATTTCTAACCTGCAGCCCTCCATATTTTTGAAAACTACAACGCCCAGCATTCCTCCATTGGCAGAAGAAACCAAGGAATACTGGGCGTTGTAGTTTCCAACATCTGGAGGGCCACAGGTTGGACATCCCTGCTCTGGGCACTGAGCAATACATGTTAGTGGATATATATTTAGTTATCATATCATCTCATAATTGGGGGACACTTATAATTAAAGTAAGTAACAGGGCTGCGTTAATTAACAACCTGATTGTATTTATACTGCAGTGATTCTGACAGCCTGACGCTATGAGTTTCATTTAACAACCCCAATGCCCTATGCTGTTTGAGAGTGCTTGTCAGGGAATGGTGGAATAGTAGTGCCACTGCTATTTATTAGGCTTGCTCACAATTTGAGGACTATTTGATTAAGTAAAGCAAACTAAGGTTCTGCAAACAAAAATCTATTTTATATTTTATATCAAAAGTGTATGGGCCTGTTTTATGGACTACTAACAATGATGCTATACCATAAACCTAGGAGCCAAAAGATTAGTCATTGCTGTAGTCCAACTAAATTACCAGCCACTTACAAATCTCTAACCAAATACAAAGGCAAGACCTGCTAGTTTGACTGCTGATTACAACTGAGCTGCTCTGAGGAGTTCATGAAGTTTTATAGTGTGTCATAAAACACCCCTCAAAATCTGATTGGTCCAAAACAAATCTTAAATCTGATTGGCTCTTGTATTATTGACCAATCATATGTGGGGTGTGCCAAGGAGACAGTATAAAACCCAGAGGCCTTCAGCAAGTCCAGTTCTGTTTAGTAAGCAGAGCTGCTAGTTGTTTCTGCAAGCATAGCAACTATCAAATGTCTGGTGCCTAACTGGCTTTCTAAATGTATTAGTTTTGGTGCCTGGTAGTTGCAGTGTGGCTGCTCTCTGTTTTTCTCATCTCAAAATGATTGATTGGTTGCTTAATGTATAAAAAAAAAAGTTTTCATAAAGTTCTCTCAGAATTAGTTGCCATCCTGATCAAATTCACTGGCTTTGAACAAAGTTATTGTTGGTGTAGTTGAATTACATCTATCACCATTACCCTAAAGATAACTTCTAATAGCAGAGGGCGATCAGGGAATGGTGGGGTTGTATTTTGAAAACATATAGAGAGCCACAGGTTACAGGTAAAACACCTGTAGCCAGTCTGAGTTAGAATGATCACAGTATAAAATCAATTTACTAATGCAGCCCTGCTATTACATGAATCTGTCTGTCAGGCTCTGTACAATACAAGGTTTGTTACCATATAACTTTCATTTATTGGCTTTTACATGTGTGTGGAGAGAGATGGGATAAAAAGTTTTTTTCTTTGATTACCGAGTTTCTGAGAGTTTATTGAAGATAATGACTTATAAAGGGCATGTCCACCCCCAAAACGATAATTCCCCCCACCTACTGGCCCCACTCTGTAGTGTAATAAAATCCTTACCTTACATCCCCCAGATCCAAATGGGTATGGTTATATGTCTTCGATTTTCCTTGATTTGCCAGTACACGCGTATCCTGCTTACTATACACACGTGTGATCGCAGGTCGGCGATAATCGTGCCGTGAATGGGCACTTTATCGGGCAAAACGGCGCTCGTTTGAGATCCGTTGATGGATGGATGAAGTATAGTTTAATAGTATGAAGGTTTTTAAAAAGTTTGAATTGGACACTATAGTTGCCTTTCAAAACGACATTCGCACGCATCCGCAACACCATTCACGCACAATGCCATTCACGCATTTAAAAACGAATTTGCACCGCATTCCGCAACGTCCATTCACGCACTTAGACATGACATTCACACACACTCCACAGACACCAAATCAACGCACATATAACAACAATTCACACACACTCCACAGCACCAATCATGCACATATAACGACATTAACAACAGCGTTAATTACATATATATAATTAAAAATGTAATTAAATATTAAGTATTTTTACAAACAATTATTATTTTTTGAACAATGTGTTATAATTACAAAAAAAATCCATTCATAAAGGTAGTAGTTTGTATTACCGATCCCGCCTCACTCCTCTAACAGAGGCGTGCCTGTTTGTTAGGCCACGCCTCCGCATCCTCCCCCTGTAGTGCCGAGCGCCAATAGAAAATGCTTGTGATGTCCACCAGCATCAGGAAATTGCATGCTGGGATGTAGTTTTTTGGCAGAAACGAAGGATGAATCCAAGATGGCGGCGCCCAGTATGGACTTTATAAGGCGTTTTAAAGTATGTGTTTTTGATTTTTTTATATTAAAGCTTCAAAGCTTGCAGGGGTTAAGAACAATTGAGACACGTTGTGCAACTTACAAAACGGGATAACAGTTCCTGTAACGATCTCATAATTGGGAGACACTTATAATTAATGTAAGTAACAGGGCTGTGTTAAGTACAACCTGATTGTATTCATACTGCAGTGATTCTGACAGCCTTGCTGCATGATTTCAATGTACAACCCCTAACATTCCCTCTGCTGTTTGAGAGTGCTTGTCAGAGAATAGTAGAACTAGTGGTGCAACTACATATGTATTAGGCTTGCTCACAATTCTGCAGACTATTTGACTAAAGTGAAGCAAATTCTGGCTCTGCTAACAAAAATATTTTTTGAGCATTTATATCAACTTGTACATGCTGTTTATAGACTGCTACACAATGGCACCATAGGCAATAACACTAGGAGCTAAATATTATTCATTGCTGCATTTCTAACCTAAATACAAAGGCAAGACATGCTAGCTTGACTGCTGATTACAAACTGAGCTACTCCGAGGAGTCATGAAGTTTTATAGGGCCCTATTTATAAAAAATCGGTATCGTTATCGTAAAATACCGATCGTTATCGTAAAATAACGACCGGTATTTACCGATAACGACCGGTATTTAACGATATCTAACGTTATCAGTAAATAACGGTCGTTATCGGTAAATAACGGTCGTTATCCGTAAATAACGGTCGTTATTTTACGATAACGATCGGTATTTTACGATAACGATACCGATTTTTTATAAATAGGGCCCAAAGTGTCTCATAAACACACCCTCAAAATCTGATTGGTCCAGCCCAAATCTTAAATCTGATTGGCTCTTGTATTATGGACCAATCATATGTTGGGGGGTGTGCCAAGCAGACAGTTTAAAACAGCCAGCGGCTCTCTGTTTTGCTACATCTAATTTATCATTATTTTGTGCTTATTGTATAATAAAAGGTTTCATATAGTTATCATACTATAGTGTCCAAATTCAAACTTTTAAAAACCTCATACTATTTAACTATACTTCATCCCATCCCCCAACATGTGTTTTTTCTTTTCAATCCGTCCACCAGTTTTGTAGATATTAGACTTATAAGTTTTAACGATTCAGAGGGAGGAACTGTCAATCAAAGTGAATGGCATGTATAGTCACACCCTCCTACTGCTGTGAAGTACCATTTCCACAGTCCTCCCTATGAAGTAAATTACCATATCCCTGTAACTATAAACAGTATAGACGCTGCCACTATGTGTAAAGGTTTGTACTCTCATGCGATCACAGGTGCCAACCCGCGATGCACCATGTGTATGAACGTGTATTCGGACGATAAATTGTGCGAAACAGCCATTCGGTCGGGGATCATTGCCCAACCACCCGGGCAGATCTCCGAATGATCGGGCGTTTCACCCGATAAAGTGCTTATTCACGGCACGATTATCGCCGACCCGTGATCACACGTGTGTATGAACCTTCAAGGGGAACTGTGGTCTTCCATTTTGTATGTGCCTTATGGAGGCAGCCATTGATCACCTGATCATCTGACCGCTGCCTTGGTTTAGGGTTGGAGCATGCTCACTGTTGTCTTTTCTGCTGGGAAATTCTAATTAACATACCAGAAATGCAAAATCAAATTATAATTGTAACCCTTTAGTTGCCGCCATTCACGTGGCAGGATGCACATAAGTAAAAAGACACATAAGTAAAAAGCCTTTTAAATGTTGCAACAAAAAATGAAAGTTGATTGACAAGCAACTTTCTGCACATTTCCTTTAAGAACAGGTTATAAAAGGACATCAATACGAAAAAAATTGTTAGATTTAGCTATCCAATCCAAATATCTTCTGTCCCTCTATCGTCACCCTCCGTCCCTCTACTGTCACCCTCTCTGTCCCTCTATTGTCCTCTGCCGTCCCTTTATTCGGCCCTCCTGCTTGTTCCCTATAAGTTTCTCTGGCCTGTCCTCATCGTTACTTATATGTCCCCCCTCCCTATCTGTCTGTCCCCCTGCCTGCCCTCTATCTATCCCTGCCTGTCCTATTGTACTCTTGCTGTCCTTCTATCTGTCCCCCGTCTGCCTTCTACCGTCACTCTATCTGTTCCTTGCCGTCCCCATGTCGGTGCCATGGGACAGATAAAGGGACAAGGTAGGGGTGACGAGGGACAGCCAGAGGGAGATAAAAGTAGGTAGTTTCCCAGCACACAAAAGTAGGTAGGGCCCCCCAAACACCCCCCTCCCCACCCAGTAGTGTCAGTGTCCCCCAATCAACATGTAAGCTTCAGGTGCTGCTTTCGTTTCTTCCTTCTCCTTTTGGCTAACGTGTCAAACCGGAACATTCTGTCACATACACAAGGGTAACTTTGTGTTCCGGCTTTTTCATATGAGCCGGAATGCACCTTTCATTTTGTGTTCTGGTCCAGTTCCGGGTTGTACTTACCTGCAGTCCGGACAGTAATGGAGTTAATTTAAAAGTCAGAACATCACTGGAATCGCCGAACCCCCTCCCCCCTTTTTCTCGCTGGAGGCAATGGACTTTTTGTTGGTTACGGTCCAGTTCTGATTTTTTTTTTACCGGGATGCTTTTCATTAACAGAGTAAAAAATAGTTGCAAATGAACAGTATTGTTTTTGTTTTCAAATTAATGTTTTGGCATTTCACTTTGTCATAGTTATATATTCTGTTCCTGCCCAGTCCAGCCTATCTGTCCCTCTCTCTGTTCTTCTGCCGTTCCCTCTATCTGTCCTTCTGAATGTCCCTCTATCTGTCCTCTCCTCTGTCCTTATGTCTGTACATCTATCTGTCCCTTCGATGTCCTTCTGCCTCTGTCCTCACTCTGTCCCTCTCTCTTCATTCTGTCCTGTCCCTTCTATATGTCCCTTCTCTGTCCATTCTGTCTGTCCCCTATCTGTCCTTTGCCGTCTTATCTGTCCCTCTGCCTGTCTTGATTGTCACTCTGTCGTCTCTCTGTGCCATGCCTGTCCCTCAGTTTGTCTTCTGCAGGTCCCTCAATCTGGTCCTTCTGCATGTCCCTCAATTGTCCTTCTGCCTGGCCCTTATCTGCTACACTATTACCCTCTACTTTACTGCTGAACATTCAAACACAAGCTAGATTACACAGCTACCACACTCATGATACACACAAGCCCCACCCCACACAAACACTCGCACAACTCGCACACAGAAACACATTTATACATAAAACACAATTTACAGACATACATAATATAAAGCAATAATAATTCACGATTGTGCCAAACAACACACACGCGGCTCATATACTCCACAAACATTTATGGTACAACATATACACATACACCTATTACACAAATCCTACACTTTAATACATACAAGCACACAGGTAAATGAACACAAAAACACTGCGGTGCCACAATCACTGCTTAGACATACGCATAAAGCAGTGCTAAAACTTCTAACCACACCCAGACTATATGCACTATATAGCTGGAGATGTAGTTTATACGTGGATTTTTTTGATAAGGGCGTTGATGCAGTCCCCATAGGCGACTAATGTCTAAGCTAAGTCTGTTCAGGCTGGGTTGGCACATTGTGTACAAGAATAGAAAGTTAATGGATAGGGAAACCAGAGAGTTCGTTGTTAACAGGGCTTCATCAATATAGACGGTGGGTATTGTCAGCAGGCTCTGTGTTTTGCCAACGACAGAAAACTTTTGCTGACATTAAAAACTTTAGAGGGATATGCAATGGTTGCAGGTGATATAAGCGTAGATGGTCACATTCGGCTGTTGGAAAATCAATGTTGAGAAATGTACATGCTGCATGCCTGCAAGCAGTGCCAGGCGGGGCAACAGCAGAGCCAGGTAAGATATATTCTTGGTTATAGAGAGGTATGGATTCAAGGGAGAAAAAATGTTACTCTCCTCTTAACAAAGCCATTGGTAAGGCCTCATTGGAATATGCGGCAATTTTGGAAATCCTGTGTAGAAAAGGAAATTTGAAAAGGAGTTCAGAGGAAGAGGCAACTAAATATAAGGGCGTGGGGGAAGCTTGAATATGAAGAAAAGACTGGAAAAGTTACAATTGTGTACGGTCTTTGTGGGGATATGATTTACTGTGTATAAATTACATTAACAGGGCCATACAATAAAACTATTTGGGGCTTGGTCACCAATAGAGCATGACAAAGGACACGAGGACATCCCTTAAGACTTAAGAAAAACGGTTTTTAGGCTTCAAGTTGAGGAAAGGAGTTTTCACTGTGAGAACGGTTAGTTAAAGCTATGGAACGGTATTCCCAGTGGATGGGTTAGGCAGGTTCATTGCGTCAGTTAAAAAAAGCCGGATGAGTTTATGCAAACAAGGAATGTTGCAACGTTACTTGGTATTGATACCATAAAGTAGAGTTTGATCCAGGGAAAATTTGCAATTGTACGTGGACGTCAGGAAACACAATTCTGGTGTTTTTTTTTCTTGGCCTTCCTCTGAATCAACAGTAGGCAGGAAATGAGGAATGAGGATATTGCTAGAGGGTTGGATGGATGTTTTTTTTTTTGATGATGTATGCCTTTCCTTTATTCAACCTGAAAGGCTATTTCTAGACTAATACCACACTCAGCTACAAACTCACCAAACACATTAAACACACATACATAAGATACACAGACATGCATCACTCTGATACACACATAATATACACCACACATAAAAAAAACATGTTGCTTAATACACCATTTACAAATAATTCTATTTCACACCACATGCTACACACACGGCATTCAGACTTTTCCACACTTTCTACACACAGACACAATGGTTCACACTCGATACACTCACGCACACATGTTAAATTGTTACACAATCAAAAGGCCAGACACCAAACACACATTATAAAAACAGGCCAAAAAAACAATCATAAATATTTTTTTAAACACTTACACATACTTGTGTATACACACATAATAGCTTACACCACATGCTCCTTCTGTCACACAAATACTCTGCTACAGACAATCATAAATCTTTCCATACAGATACATAGATGTCAAACCTACACACATTATACACTATGCACACCCATAGCAATCCCAAACAGTTTCGCTGCAATAACAAAGCTTCCCAGGGTGGACAAAACCCCCATTCTGACAAACGAACATAGGAAACCAGTTCCGGCTTACAAAACCAGTTTCCAGGGTTGCAGGACCTCCATTAGAAAGTGCAGAACGAGTTCATGGTGGAGATCCCGGTTCAAGAACCAGAACAGAATTCTCAGGGTGCAAACCCATTCAAGCAGCTGTAGAAAACAGGGTTCCCAGGGTGCAGAGCCCTGTTCGGGACAACAGAACAGAGTTGCCCAGGGTGTGCAGATCCCACTTATAGCCACCAGGAACAGAGTTCCCAGGGTGCAAAACTACTATTTTTGCAGCCATAACAAAGTTCCCAGTGTTGCAGAGCCCATTTTTCCGGCCACAGAAACAGAGTTCCAGGGTGTTCTGTATTTTAGTAAAACACGTTCCAGTGGCCCGAAATGAGCCAAAAGGGTCAGGGACTTCCCGTTTTCGGCAGCAAGAACAGAGCCAAAGGGGCCAGACCCCTTCGGTTGCCCAGAACAGATGCCAAAGGGTCCAGACCCCCGTTCGTGGCATAACAGAGCAAAATGGGTTCCAGCGCCACCCCCGTTACGGCGGCCAGGAACAGAGCAAAGGGGTCAGACCCCGTTCGGCGGGCCTCCAGAAACAGCCAAAAGAATCCCGACCCCGTTCCGGCAGCCGAAACAGAGCCAAAAGCATTCCCATACCCCCGTTACGGAGGCCCAGGGCCCCAGAAACCGAGCCAATAAAGCAATACAGACCCCCATTCCGGTGGCCAGAACAGAGGCCAAAAGCATCCAGGGACCCCCGCCGGCGCCCAGGGCATTAGAGCCAAGAGGTCCAGACCCCCATTCCGGCGGAACAGCAGAACAGAGGCCAACAGGGGTCCCAGGACCCCCAGGTTCTGGCTAGCCAGAACAGAGCCAAAAAGCATCCCGACCCTCGTTCCGGCGGCCATGAGCAGAGCCAAGGGGTCCAGACCCCAGTCTGGCAGCAGACACAGAAGCCAAAAGCATCCCGACCCTCAGTCAGGTGGCCAGAACATAGCCACAAGGGGTCCAGACCCCGTCCGGTACCCCAGAAACAGAGCAAAATCGTCAAGACCCCCTTCCGGCAGCCAGCAGAACAGAGCCAAAAAGCGTGCCAGGACCCTGGTTCCCCGCAGCCAGACAGAGCCAAAAGGGGTCCAGAACCCCTGTTCGGCAGCCAGAACAGAGTTAAAAGTATCCAGACCCCTTTCTCTGGCCCAAAACAGATCTAAAAGGGTTGTAAAACCTTATTCCGGCATCTTATAATAAAGTGGTGTAATTTTAATGTCTTACGGATCCGGTGGCATGTTCAATTTTCTGTTTCGGTTCCCGGCAAACTGTTTTCCGGTTTTTAACATCCTCCCTGCCGATTTTAGCTTGGAAAAAGCCAGTTAGGGTAACAAGGTGATCTTTGAGTACATAGGGAAAAGGGGGCCAAGGGAAGGGGGGTGGGAGGTTGGGGGTGTGTTGGGAAGTAGTTGCACGAGGAAAAGCTTTAGGGGGGGGTTATGTTTGACTAATGATTGTAAAGAAATGGTTCAAAGTAGGTAGGGTCGTATGTGGGGGGGTATGTGTGAAAGAAGGATGGTGGCAGAGAAGCTTTAGGGGGACAAGGGGGAAGGAGGTTTACATTTGTAAAAATGATTGAGAAAAAAATGCTTCATATGGGATTATGGGATGGGGAAAAGCCTGCAATGGGATTTAGGATGTACAATGCCTACAAAATGGGATATGGATGTTGTACAAGGGCTACATCATAATGGGATATGGCATGTACAATTGCTGCATATGGGATTATGGATGTTACAAGGGCTACATCTGGGATATGATGTGTAAAATGCCTGCATATGGGATATGGATGTACAAGGTGCTAATAGGGATTATGGAGTACAATGGCTGATATGGGATTAGGATGACAATGGTGCATATGGATATGGATGTTTACAATGGGCTGCATATGGGATTATGGATGTACAATGGATGCATATGGGCTATGGTGTACAAGGGCTACATATGGGATTATGGAGGTACAATGCGCATATGGATATGGATGTAAAAAATGCCGATATGGGGTTAGGATGTTAACAATGACTGCATATGGGATAGGGATGTACAATGGCTGCATATGGATTGAGGATGTACAATGGATGCATATGGATTATGGATGTACAGGGCTACATATGGGATTATGGATGTACCAATGACTGCATATGGGGATATGGATGTACAATGGCTGCATATGGGATTCGGGTGTACAAGGGCTACATTATGGGATTTTGGATGTAAAATGCCTGCATATGGGGATTATGGAGTAAAATGGGCATAGGATTATATAGAAAGATAGCAGTGATAGTTAGATAGATAGATAGATAGATAGATAGATAGATAGATAGATAGATAGATAGGATAGATATAGATTGAGATATAGATAGGAGAACGATAGAAGAGATAGATAGATAGATAGAATATAGATACTAGATAGATAGTAGATAGATAGATAGTAGATAGATAGATAGAGATAGATTAGATAGATAGATGAAAGATGCTAGTTTTTCGATAGATAGATAGATAGATAGATAGTAGATATAGACAGATAGATGATATATAGATGATAGATAGATAGATAGATGATAGATAGAAGATATATAGATAGATAGATAGATAGATAGATTGATCTTACTATCGATAGATAGAATCGATATTTAGAGATAGATTAGATGATGATAGTAGATGATAGAGTGAGATAGATGACGAGGAGATTAGAGGTATACAGATAGATGATAGATAGAAGAGAGTGGGGTGGGGGGCCCCATTTCCACACTGAGTTCTAGTTATGCCCCTGCCTTGTGGGAAAAAAACTAATTTTGATTATTGATCAAGATTTTATTTTTTGGACTATAGTTAACCCTTTAATATCTCGGCCACAGGAATTAAAAGGGTAGGGCAGTAGGGGTATGTACCCTAAAAAATCTTGAATTATCCACATTTGAGGCTTGTGCTTGTTATAGTCAATGTTAAAAAAAATCCTGAACTTCGCATGGAAGGAAAACGCTTCATTCAATGGATTCCTTCGCTAGGTAATGGACAGGGCACATAACTACCAGAGAGCAAGAGGAGTACCGCAAGGGAGCCTCAGCTTCTTATGTTCCTATACAGGATAAAGCCTCCTCCAGAAAACCACGGTGGATAAAGTTAATGATAGGGTCCCCATCATAGTTTTGTTTGGGGCCCAGTGATTCCTAGGTACGCCACTGGCACTAAAAGGGGAAGAGGGAAACAAATAATAAATATATGACCTATAACAATTAGTGTGGCACAGAGTTTACACGATACTTGTGAATGTGTCTTTCTGCTGTTGAAGGTTATGTTTATTACATTGGAATAGCAACTCAAATCAATGTAATCATCATATTATTACCAAAAGGCTTGATTGACAGCCCCGCCTACTGTAAGCCCCAGATTACTTTAGAAGGAGAATGCAGGAACAGGAGCAAATGATGAGAAAAAAACAAGCAGGAACTAGGCAAGGGTGAATTATAGAGTTGATATGTACCAATGCCTATTTATAAGTTAGATTGCCTATTATAAAGGGCCAATGCATTATAAAATCATGAATCTATGAGGTCCTTCTGTTATAAGAAGGCTCTATTTCATTTTATATCTCTGTGTGGAGCTTTTAGCCCCTCTATTCCACACCTCTCCTAAATGTATATTACAATCAGATCCTGGGCTCCCAAGTCCTAAACCCATAGGTTAGTTAAACTTGTTGTGCCTAAATACTCATAAATATGACCTTGCATGTTACTAGGAAACTGTATAGGATTTTAGATGGCTCTAAACATAATATGATTTTACTTATCCAACCAAGTGCTGATGCACTATTAGTTTAAACTTGCCAGAAACAACCTTTCCCATTTCTTCTATTGCCACAGACAGGCGGTTTTGGCAGGATCATATAATGTCAAGGAGCACTCGGTCAGGAAAGTAAAATCAAAGATATATGTAGGGCTGATTTTGATGCCCAAGGGTGTGTTTAGATGCCTGGGTCAGTTCTCAGACTGCAGGTTATTCCAAATAGACCCTCTTATATCCTTACCTTACCTAACTACTGCAGCTAGAATATAGTGTGTGTTGTTTGTGCATTTAATATGATGAATTATTTGGGTTTTTTGTAGACCTTTCAGAATAATTTATTATTGGCCCCCTGGATTGTTTCCTGATGGTTCCTGTGAGCACTGCAACTACCACATAGCAAAACATACACACATATTTCCACTGTGCACCAACGAGGCAAACTTTTGCTAGATATATATAGTAGGAAAAATGAAAAAATGAATGGAGCGAGCACTCGTTGGACCTTTAACCAAACTTTATTCAACAAAAATCAACATGTTTCGGCTGACTGCAGCAGCGGTGCTCAGGGATGTGACATCACTTACAGGTAGTGCTATGTAACAGGTCGACATTACCCAGCCCCACCCCCAGTGACCCTCCCCCTGACAGCATTAACCCAACACTGCTGTTTCCAAGTATTAAAGTGCAAAAATATAGGTAAAGTGCATGCAAAGAAGCCTAGGCAGTGCTTAGCTCACAAGAGCAAAAATTAGTATAAAGTCCCAGAAGACCACTAGGTAACATAATATAGTCTTGACAAGCCACAGATTATAAACTATGGGGTGCTTCCCTATATACCATATTGTAAAGTGCTTCTGTAACATTCTCAACTGATTTCTAAAACCTAGGAAGTGCTAAAGTGCAAGATTATAAAGGTGCAAACCATCGTAAAAATACAATATAAAAAATCTAAATAGTGAAAACACCAATAAAAAGGGCATATAAAAAAATTAACGTATCTATGGAGATAAGTCGAATTTAGCTTACAGTTAGCCTGAAACCTAACTCGACTTTACTCGGGGCAAGTCCTAATGTAGCTCCAAAATTCTGCAATTGTGGATAGTAACAGTAGGTGGCGCTTGTTAACCTGCATAGAATGTTACAGGAAGCGATATCTGCCTTTACACTTCCTGCTCCTGTAGTCTGGCACTGGAATCACTTAGCACTGTCCACGGAATGACTGTTAAATCTGAGGGTCTCCTCAGTGGGGCAAAAAAAGCTTGCCTAGTTCAGTTGCAAATGACCAGCTTGAAAACTTCACAACTTCAGGTGACATTTTTAACTATTGGGGCAGAGAGTCCTTACTATAATGGGGGTCCTATTGCCCTTTACTATATGGGGGTCAGGAGAAGGAAATGATGGTAAGCTTAATTAAAGTTACGAACCTGCCACTCCACAGTTAGAAACTGCATCTTCCAGCACAAAGCATGCTGGGGAGTTGTATTGTAGTTTCCAAAGATATCGTGTTGTTTTTACTAGTTGACGTTGACCAAGGAAGTGGAGGTTAATGGTACTGGAGGCTGGCTATTTCTGTATGGGATTCATGTATGGGAATTCTGCGGTCCATTTAAATGGCAATAATTTCTACCCTCGGTTATATTCGAGTCAATCGTTTTATAAAATTTTTCAGATAAAAATAGGTACCTCGGCTATTATACTTCAGATCGACTTATACTTGAGGTATATTACATATTCAGATTAAAACCCAGGTTTACAGTAACCACTGAGTTGTCAAGATATATGTATTTTCTAACCGTTACAAATTGTTGGAGGATAAATCCATATGCAATAAACATGTTCTTCGAGCCTATGCTTAAAAAAAATAACAGAAAAAGTACAGCTCCAATTTTATTCCTATGGGAACACTGCTACAGAGGAAAATTCGAATTGATATTGTACACGGGAATCCTATTTGGGAGAGGCGGGGGGGGGGGCATACAAAAAAACAGGTATAGGGCAACTATTCATTAGTCCTTGGGGCAGTGTCCCCAGTTTTTTAATCCAGAAAGGGCCTCACGCTTTTAATAATTGTCTCCCTCTTCAGATGTATGGCACACCCCACTCACTGGTTCTATGGCCATCCATCGAAAACGTTGGCCAACGAGTGGCCCTTCTCCCTGAAGTGGCGAGCCACTGATGTTCCCATATTTGTTATAGACAAGCGGACCGGATGACGATACGGTGGTTTGCCATCCATATCTAGAGGATGTTGTGTTTTTCCACATTAGTAATGCCAAACAAGGGCATATGTGAGTGTTAAATATACCACATCCGTACCATGACATGAAATCTTGACCTGATCTTAAATCTATGACCCCGTATGGGGATGAGGAAAAATCTTTCCCAGGTGGACATATAACTTCAAGCCTGGCATCTTACACATTTATAGCACCCTCTTCCTTTGGGTGCTAACCAAGGTCATTGGTTTGATCATTTTGGGGGCTTAAGGTCTATTTTACCAAGAGGGGACATTAGCCCCTAAAGGGACGTTAATGAAAATGGCCTCCCGTCCTATTACTTTTACTTTCCACTCCCCCCCCCCCTAATCTGGTTTTGTAAGTGGCGCCCCCCCCTCTGCATATCCCATATAGGATCAAGCATAGCAGTATGAATTTAGGAATTTCCTCTGTAGCAGTTTTCCATAGGATAGAATTGGAGCTGTAATTATTCTGTGATGTTTTTAAGCATAGGCTCCAAAAGAACATGTTATTGAATATGGATGTTATCCTCCACAATGTTGTAACGGTTCAGAACATACCATATATCTGACAACAAAAAGGGTACTGTTAAACTTGGTTTTATCTGACTATGTCGTTTTTATATGCCTTTTATTGTGTTTTCACTATTTAGATGTTTTTATATTTGGTATTTTTTACGATGTTTGCACTTTATAATACTAGCACTTTACACTTCAGGTTTTAGAAATCAGGTTGAGACTGTTACAGAAGCACTTACAATATGTATATGGGAACACCACGCCATCGTTTCTAATCTGGTGTTGTCAACGTAATATATTATGTTACTAAGTGGTCTCCAGGGGATTATACTATATTTTGACTCTTGTGAGCGAGCACTTGCCAAGGCTTCTTGCATACACTTTACCTTAATTTTGGCATTTATATGTGGAAACAGCAGTTCTGTTAGGGTTACTGCTGTCAGGGGGAGGGTCACTGGGGATGGGGGTGGGTATTTTCGAACTGTTAATAGCACCTACCGTAGTGATGTAGCATCTGAGTACGGCTGTGCCAGTCAGCCGAAACATGTTGAATACATACTACACACAGATTATATGTAATATATAAAAACCTACATACACGTTTGCATCTTTTCCTATTGGTCCAACTCACATGCTCGCATGTACCACCACATTACTCTGAAGGATTACCAAGACTCTGGTACTGACGCTTATTAATCCTTGCACCACAGAGTTTAAAATGTCAGGCTAATCAGACAGACGTAAAACTGGCTGCTGCACATCAGGCTTTATCTGGAGAGGTGCAGTCATGCTTCACTCACTTCTGCCAGCCAAGTACTTTGCATAGCTTCTTACCTATTTCAGCTATTCTGTCACAGGCTCTACAGGCTTGGACCCTCTTCTTTTAACACTGACACCAATGGGCTCAACAGTTAAGGCAAATTTTAGTTGGGGCGGTTTGGACATGCCCTTTAAATACCAGGGAGGTCTCTGGACAGTAAATGGGGGGTTGGGGTCCCTATAAATGTCGGTAATGTGCCCTTGGGAGAATCTAAACCTAAATGGTAGCTTTACTCGAACTTCTCCAGAACTTTTTAGATTGTAAATCTTAGAGCAGGTAGATTCTGAGAAATTTCATCATTTTAATCACAGCATTACAGGGGAAAGACTTGTCTACTCCAGAAGCAGAAATTATAATATTTGGTGACCCCATGCTTAGACCTCTTTGCCGCTGCCAGCCACACTTCTGCAACAATTTAATTCAGCAGAGGAAAGACATCAGGGGGGTGGGGGGTGGGAGATGTGTAGCAGAGCAGGGGTCTATGGTGAGGCGTGCAGCAGACCACCTACGTTGTCGCAGACACTAAAAGAAGCAGTGAGTAAGGGAGGGTTGCAGGGAATAGGAGAGCTACTTACTAAACATTAATAATTTAATGAACAAAGAAAGCACAGATAAAATATGTGAGTCCATCATTTTACTTTCTCAACATTGTAATTTCAGATATGTTTAAAGTTGTTTTAGTGAGTATAGTGACCCTTTAGAATTAACTAATAAATTAACGTGAATTAAACTAACGTTTTATAAAAAATGCAACAAGAAAAAAATTAAATTTAAAGAAAAGAAGAAATTTTCTTTTGTTGACATAATCGTTTTCATGTAAACATTAAAGTATGAAAATTTCGTATTATTTCTATGTGCAGATTTTCTGGCACAGGTGGTAAATTCTGCTGGCACCAAAAAGGTTTGCAATAATTTATATAATGGTGATAAGTGCAGATATTACAAACTGGATATGTGAAGGCCTTGGCTAATAAGTATATCAGTAAGGGTCATTGGGTAAGGTAAGAAAATTGGGCACCTAACCTACTCCAGTGATTGTTTTGTTCGTTATTACAAGTTCTTTCTAGCGAATATCGAGCTTACATTAGGCGTACACAGAGTTATGATACCATCAGGGCCAAATGTAATTAGTTGTAACTATGTATCCATTATGGAAAAGCAAGTACCCTGCTTCCTACCCTAATGTGTTTACCAACGCGCACCCTGTGCTTTCTTTGTGCTTTCCAATTTGAGAAGGGGCAAATAAGCCCCGAGGTCTCTTTTTGATGGGCCGTTTGAGGAAAGCCTGATCTGTTTTGCGTGAGCTAAAATTTTTAGGAAACACATTATATTGGACTCCAGCACCCCTACTCTTCATGTGTGGTAAATATGATCAATAATATTTCATGGAGCAACATGGAGGTCTGCACCCGTGGGCACGCATTTTTTAAAATGTTAGATAAAAATATACTTTAAAGGGAAGTTGCAGTTGCAAATACATATGCTTAAGAAAAAAGAGCAGTAATTTTTTCATTCCCATAAGCTTACACCTGCCCATTCAACATTTTGTCTGGCCAAAAAAAAGAAGGCAACTAAAATACTGACTTCTTTTTTAGGACCTCTAATAGAGGACCGTTATGGTTTTGCCCTTACCCAGTCCTGTGTGATTCAGTTGTCAGTAGAGATCTGAGCAACTTTGACCCATCAAACAGCCAATCAGTAGAAATTACTGTTAAGAACATTCCAAGGATGGGTGCATCTGGAAGAAGAGACCTTGGACCTGACCATGGCAGCTCACTATATGTCAACAGGACAGGGAACAACAAAGGGTATGGATAATCAATATGTACAATTGGATGGATGCATAATACCAACCAAGATTTTTAAATATGGATATTGTCCGTGCTTTTTAAAGGGGCATGTTTCTTTAAAAGTGGGCATGTCTAAAATGTGTGGCGTTGGCAGGGTGCATGACTGTTCCTAGAAAACTCTTTCGGAATGTTGGTGACTAAATTCAATGGATTTAATAATAATCAATTAGGGCAATTGATAAAGGCAGATCCTGTACAAGAGTTACTGTATCTGGACCAGCTCTTCTAAGTAAGGTGTTTGGTTTATTTTGGCTTATTGAATACTGGTGATAAGATCAAACACACAGCCAATGCAATTCCCTAAAAGAAATTTCGTCCAATGGGTCCTATAATGAAGTCGTTGGCTTTTATAGGGGTATATACTTAAGGAACAGTATCACTAATTTAAACAGTTCTGAATTATGGGTGGATGGAATTGCCCAGGTGAGCAGTAGCAGTTACTGATACCATTTTGTAATTTATATCCAATCACAACATTTCAGATGCCACCGTGACTGAATTAGCTGTTCCAACACACAATGTTTGTTAATCTTCTGCCCAGACTCAACCATCTGTATTGGTACATGGAAATGAACTGGTGCAAAAATAACATTTAGCAATGGGCACGCATGCTTGGAAGATGATAGACTAGGCTGTTTTTCCTTGGTTTCAACCAGGCCCCTAAATGCCAGTGAATGGAAATGTAATACTGAGCACATAGTATGACATTCTAGAGAATTGGATGCTTCAGTTAAATCTTGTTGTATCAGGGAAGATTCTAAAGTGGACTTCAAATTTGCACTAGTCGATTCACGAATGGCTTCTCAAAACTGTGGCCAATAAGTACCCTGGGAAAAGGAACATAGTGGTTTAGGAGAGGGTGTGTGAAAAGGCCATTTATGTGAAAATAAAGAAACCAAAGCTGATAGAGGCAGGGTGGTGGGGGTGTTGGTTGTTTGGTTCCAAAACAAAACTGTCTCGGCCATGTGCAATGCTGTTTTTTGACACCTATGGAAAACTGGACATGAAAACCCAAACGGGTTAATTAGGAGGTGGCACCCCCTATGGTCTGCGCCACAAAACAGGTAAGTTCATACATTTACTCTTGAAAGGAGGCACATCGGCAATATTTCAGGTTAAATATGCAGGTTGGCTGAAAGAAAAAGCAGATACACACAAAGTTTCGGGAGGTAAAACCGCCTTCCTTGCTGGAACGAGTCCGTTAAAGTCAGTTGTAACCAGGGGGAGTACACAGGATCTGAAGATGTGAGAGGACGGAAGGATAAAAGTTCTTATCAGTTTAAAATGGTGCTAATTTTGCCCAACCAATCATATGTTAGGATTTCAAATGTAATTAAATAAATCTGATTGGCGGGGGCAAAATTAGACACCATTTTAAACGATAAAGAACTTTAAGTGAATAGCCTGTAAGGATTCTTATGTGTGTCGTCACAGATAATAGAAATATAGGAGTTGTTATTATAAACACAGCCCAGAACAGTACCACCGTTAATAGCAAACAAACACGTAGGTAATTTATAGCATATATCAAAAAAGTATCAAGAATAAAAAAAAAGTATCAAAGAAAGGGTCTTAAAGAAACAATACTGTTCATCCACCCACAGTTGACTTAGGAGCTATGTATATAGTATCTTGATGAAGTATAATAATAAATTCAAATGTTCTTTGAATTAATCCCTTTGGATTCTAGATCCCATGTGCGGCATTGTGGTTGCCAGTTTAGAAACCAGACTTCACTAGTTCCAAGGCCTGTGAATGGTCTACAAGGAGGCTTAAGCTCGTAACATGTGCGATCTTGGGGCCCCAATACAATGGGATGAATGGCTGTTTCGAGCATCGTTGATGATCCAACCCCTGCAGAGAATAACAATGCCCAACTGAATGGTAAAAGGAACAGCAGAAAGCATGAGGAAAAGTCTTGTCTTTAATATCTAAGAAGAGTTTTTACTGAAAGGCGCCCTTACAATTCTGGCGCCTAATAAAACTATTTGAAAATCTCTTTATGAGATAAATCCAGAGCTTTAATTTAAACAATAAGGACAAACACAATGATCACTCAAACACTGGGCTTCATATAAACAGTAACACCTTGTTTTTTAATGACAGGGGGCTTAGAGGCTTCGGGTACCAAAGAGTTGGCAAAAAAACAGTAAAATATTATTTATAAAACATCAAACATAATCTTGCACACAACGGTTAGTGGGATTTTAGGCAAGTTTTAGGCAGATGTATAAATAGCATTGAAATTCGAATTCTTTCTGGTGCTAAAAATTAAAATGAATGAATGTATAAATATAAATGTAATAAGGGCCACTCGCACACAACTGTTCTCCGCTGGGATCCCAAGGGCCAGATTTAAAAAGGCCACAGTATCGCTATTTGCATGGGCTAAAATCTAGGATGCGATGGGTAATGTACGATCCGTTTCAGAATGACGTATCTCGACACATACACTAAAATAGCAATTATATGACTCGCCCATACATAAACATATGGCAATGATTCATACTTTTACGATAAACCACCGTAATCGGAAAGATTTCCATACCATGGGTTAATGAATCGGGCCCCTATTAAACACCATGCGACAAGGATTACAAGTTTGGTATACATTTTTTTAAAAACAGGGAGGGCTTTCTCACTGGGGAGGAAGAAAAAAATGTCCATGTTCAGCTGCCAACAACAGCTTAAAGAGCACTATTCAAACATAGAAGCTGGATTACAGGAGCAACATGAAAATATGGTGTAACCAGCAGCATTTAAGTGGACAGGGCAAATACAAAGCATCTGCGTTCCCCTATGACACCAGTTGCTGGCACCCTATGTGAGCATCATGCCTCTGATGGGGGTAAGATTCAGTGCTCGAAGTGTCTTGTTTAGGGCTAGGCCACATAACGCGATTTGCTTTGAGTTTTTAAAATAATTACGGGAAGCGTGCGGAGGGAAAAATTACCTGCGATTTCGATGCGCATGCAATTGTGCATCCGTTTCGTTTAGGCATTCAACCATTTTTTGCGCAGTGTGCAAAAATGCGAGGCATCACGCAATGAAGCACCAAAATCGCACAAGCAATTGGGCCAGTTGACGCTCGCGATACGTGCATGCTTTGTGCGTTGTAGTGGTGGCCTCAGCCTTCGGGGGGGATTTAGTGCCTTTCTGCCTGCTCAGTGCAGTATGATGATCACTTCTCTGGTGCCCAAAGACTATATGAGATGGTTTATAGTTTGGTACATTGTTATATAGATTGTTACATTGTTATATGAACGTTGACATGTTGTATAGACCCGTGAAATTGTTGTATATAGACCGTTACAATTGTTGTTTATAGACCGTACATTGTTATATAGACCGTTAATATTGTTATATAGACCGTTACATGTTTATTATAGACGTTACATGTTATATAGACAGTTACAGTGTATATAGACCGTTTTGTAGTACATTGTTATATAGACAAGGTTACATTGTTATATAGACAGTTACATGGTAATTATAAGATTGTACATTGTTAATTAGACCGTTACATTGTTATTATAGACAGTTAAATTGTTATAAAAACAAAAATAAGATTGTACATTGTTATATATAGGACCGTTACAGGTTATTAGACAGTACATTGTAATATAGATTGTTACATTGTTATATAGACCGTTCCATTGTTATTAGACAGTTAAATTGTATATAGATGTTACATTGTAATATAGATGTGACATTGTTATATAGACTGTAAAGGCGGGGTACACACGAGCAGATTTTCGGGAACAATCGAACAATATTCTGTCGATTTCGACCAATCTGTGCGGCTTTTCGTAGCGCGGACCGATGTGGGAGGAACAGGCAACAGACGTGTTGGTAAATCACGGCAGATCATCGCATTCCTCGCTTGACAAAAACATTTCCCCGGCCGGAGCGCCGTAGTAGCAAATGGCTTGGTCAGGACAAAATACTGTATCTATTCATGTGTTTATTACTGTTATATCGATTGTTACATGACTCATTACATTGGTACATAGATTGTTCATTGTAAATAGATTGTTATATAGATTGTTACATTGCTAATTTAGCTGGCGGGGAGAAGCAATATTTATTTGTTTGAAAAAAAGTATCGTCAGCCCAGTGATTGCAGCAGCATAGAGCATCGTATCAATATTCCCCTGCGGATGCTGAGTGATTGCCAAGATGGGTTTATATACAGTACGTACGTACCAATCCCTGTGATTGAGTTAGTGGGCAAGAGGAGGAGGGAAACCCTGGTGTGAGTGTATAGCTGACCGACAAGAGTGCATTATATGACTGGGGACAGAGGGGCCGGCCACTCTAGCTACTGTACAGCAGTGGTATTATATTTATAGTCTAAAAGTAATGGGAAGAAAGCAAAAGTAAAATTAAACATTTAAATTGTGACCTGCGTACATGGGAGGAAGCAACCTATAACTGTCCGTGGCTTAAAACGGGTTGTTGGCAGCAATATACCGACTATTATTTAGTGTTTGCTAGTAGACTGTGGGCTGTTTGTTCGTTGTCATTCTTAAATGTGTGGTAGGAATTATGCTTATGCGAGCACGTCCTAGCGCACGGGAATGCGTTTCGGTGATGCGATTGCTGCGCTCTCCGATTAGCGGCTGCAGAAAATCGAACCTAGTGTGCGCCATCAAATCAATTTAACAAACAATGTATGTGGTTTTTATGCACGATCGGATAGCGAGTTAAAATGCGTTCAGTGGGGCCTAGCCCAAAATTATAGCATTTGCTAGACGGCTACCATGGAAACCCTATAGTTCAGGATTGGTTAGATTTGGACAAGGTTAATCCACCATGTCAGGCATGCTAATATTATCTTGAATAGGATGGCTGACAGCAATTCCTGTTCTTAGCTGAAAGGCGAGCGGCACCACCCCCCTTATGAGTGTGGTATGCGCTATAGTCTAATTTAAGGGTGATGTCTTGTATGTTTTTTTCATGGCACATTTCTTAACACAAAATCCCATAATGCAAAATGAAAAAACTTTTACTTTAGGTTTGTCAAATAAATAAAAAAACTTAGAAATAATGTACATATAAGTATTGCGATGAAGCTCAAAAATTGAGTCAGGGCATCAGGTTCCCCTGATCATCCTTCAGATGTTTCTGAGGCTGTTTTTAATTCAATTGATGGACCTGATTTCAAAAGGCACACACCTGTCCTACTCTATATAAAGTCCACAGTTGAATGTTTTTCATGAGCAAACCAACCAAGAAGGAAAGTCTCAAAGGAATTGTCTGTAGACCTCAGAGACAGGATTGTGGTGAGCAAAAAAATCCTGGGGAAAGGCTACAGAAAAAGTCTACCGCTTTAAAGGTCCCAATGAGCACAATGCCAGTATCATCCTTAAGTGGGAAGAAGTATAAAAAATACAGGACTCTCCTAGAGATGGCCGGCCATTAAACTGAGCGATCGGAGGGGGAGTGGCCTTAGATCAGGGAGGTGACCAAGGACATGATGGTCACTCTGTCAAGAGCCTCTAGAGGTAATTCTGGGGAGAGAGGAAACCTTCCAAATGACAGCCATATCGCAGAAATCCAACCAACCAATCAGGACCTGTAGGTAGATAGAGGGGCCCAGACAGATGCCACTCCTAGTAGCAACGGCACAATGGCAGACCCCATCTGGAGTGTGCCAAAAGGCACCCAACAGGACTCTCAGACCATGAGAAAAAAAAAGTCTATGGTCAGATGAGACAATGACGAACTCTTGGTGTGAATGCCAGTATCACGTGGAGGAGGAAACCAGGACACAGCTTATCACCCGACATATGGATGAAAATGAAAAATCTGCTCCAGAGCTCTTGGACAGTTCATCTTTCAAAAAGGACAACGACCCAAGACCACAAACCAAGATTACAAAGGATTGTCCTGAGTGATTCAGCCAGATTGCCCTTGAATCTGATGAACATCTCTGGAGAGGTCTTAAAATGGCTGGATCGATGCTTTCCCATCAAACCTGATGGGAGCTTGAGAGGTGAGCAAAGAGGAAGGGACAAAACTGCTCTAAGCATAGGGTGCAAGCTTGTAGACATCACATTTTCAAAAAGACTGAGGCTGTAATTGGCGCCAAGATACAGTGCATAACTAGGAATCGCTGCCCCCCCCCCAGCAATAACTATGATGAGTGGGGCCCCTATCTGTGTGCTTCATACAGTGTTTTTTTAGGGGGGAGCTGGGAGGCTATAATTTGTCATAGGAAAAAATAAGATGGGTCCCCTTAGCTCATGCGGACCCGCAGTCTGCTTTCCTTGCTCCACTATAGTTACACCCCTGCAAAGGAGCATAGTACGAGAAAAAGTCAATGTGATTTCCAGTGGTGTTGTAACTACCTCCCCCATTAAAAAACAGCTGATTTGGACCTCTGGGGAGGGGGGTGGTCAGAGGCCGGCCATCCAAGATCTCATGGGGGGGCGGCAGGTACTCTCTGGTGAGTTTCAGTTTTTAATATTTAATCATTTGCCAAAACGGTCAAGTAAAACTTTTTCACAATGTCGTTAGGGAGGTGTTGTGTGTAAAATTCTGAGGAAAAAAAAGGAAAGTAATCCATTTTGAATTAGGCTGTGACATTCAAAAGTGATGTGAACTTTGTGAAAATGACTTTCTGGATTGCACTATATATCTATCGCAAAACATTTATTGACTAAAAAATCGATAGTTACGTGTACACGTTCAGTAAAAAATAGATCTCTCTGTTGCAGGACCATATAATTCTTTCCAACTATCACTTGTACCAGTCTTTGTTGTGATATGTCCCCTATTCTTTAGATATTAGTCTGAAACCTACAATGGATTAGGCTTATTCACACTGCAGATGTTTGGGTGTGATGTTATGCAGTGAATTTGCATCAAAACGCTCTGTCATAGGAACTTAAAAGTTACCGTTCACACCTATGAGCTGCGTTGTAGGGTACTGAGAACACCACACACTTCCGGAAGAAGTGCTATGTTATGGTCATTCAACCATGGCCATTTTTGTAGGTTGTGATGTGAAACGCAACTCTTTATCAGGGCCACTGCGATAATGCAGAGGCTTCTTTTTTTTGAATCGAATTAATGGTCCTGTTCCACTAGTGGTTGCATGAATAGCGCTGCGTTTATGGCACAGCTTGCATGCATTATTACGCATTGCGGAGTTCCAACGGACCCATCGACACAAGTCAATGAGAGGTACTAAACGATGTGTACACCCGTTGGAATGCGAGTTTGTGTGCAATGTTCAAACGTCTTAGAAAACAAAAGAGCATTAATGCGCACCAATATGCACACAACAGGGCATGATAAAGCATGAAAAAAAATTGAGTTTATACGATAACGCAACATCGCAGTTGCAATGTGTTCCGCTGCGTTACAAAAATGCCAATGTTGAAAGAAGTCTGTAGGAACAGAGCTCATGGCATAACACAGACATTAGCTCCTTTCAATCTACTTGTTGGGGATGTTGCAATATATGAGTTTGACAGTTGTTTTGTGTTCTGTGTTGATTAATAAAAAATATAGTAATTAATAAAATAATATTCAAATGATTATGCCAACTCTCATTCATCTATGCTACTATGCTATCCACACACCCCCTTTCCACCCACCACTGGCCTATCTACACCATGGCTGTCCTCCTGGGCTACTATCCCCAGTGAGGACTGCTAATAAACCTCCCCCCAAACCTAGTTTAAAAATCTCCTCCAACCCTCTACGCCATCTTCTCCCTTAAAAACAGCGCACCGCCATCAATGAGGTGCAAACCATCCATAATAAAGAACTTAGCCGAAAAAAGTGTGCCAGTTCCTATAGCCCGCATTAATGCTTCATAAGCTTCCGCGATATGCCCATGCATGTGGTGCAGTAGATTTCTGAAAAACCATAACCTGAGGTCCGTGCTGTTAAACTTGGCCCCTAGCTCTCGAAAAATCATGTTTAAGGACCTCTTCAAACTTGTCAAGGCACCAATGTGACCAAAGGACTTGCCGGGTTCACACCCGGGCCCCACCCACTAATCTGTTTACACGATCCACCACATGCCAAACGCTAGCCAACCAGGCAGGCAAACACGTATTGGCGGCAGATTACACCCTATTCTTAACTGGTTTTGTCTTACACTCTGATGTGGCACTCTCCTTCCTGACGTTGCACTTTACATATTGGAAATGTTATCTAATATCAAATAAGTATTTACATTTAATATGTTCTTTTATATAACTTTAGAACTTTAAGCAACATTTCCGGCATTACTAATGATGCTTCTACCCTTGGCAGACCAGACACTACCACAAATCCTCTCTAACCTCACTGTTTAACAGATCTCCTAAGCTCCTTAAGCTATTAGCGGCCTGCTTTTAAATCATCTGAGATATCAGCCTTGAAACTTTTGCCCTTTGAAGTCTGACATTGACACCAGCACAAAAGGCCGGTTTCCTACTAGTTAATGTAAAATGTCACAGTTAAAAGGCAACACACCACAAAATGCATTAACTATTTGTCGATCTGCCACGCAAAAATATTGATATGATGGGAATCAATAGTTAAAATTCGGAACATAACGTAGACTTTCTGTGGATGTGTTGCCAAAAAAGTGTTTCCAGATCGAGCCACCAAAAGAATATATGCCATTATTCTATTTAATAAGTGAATAAAAAATTTTGTTCTGTGTTGCTGTTTATTGCAGCAGCCATTCAGATGTTTGTCTTAGGTTTTCTTAAGGCGGGTTATCATGGGATGATCTTCATCCCGACAGACTGCTTTTGACTGTCGGCTGGGACAAAATAGTGTTGACTCAGCCAGAGAACCACGTAGGCTGATCTATTTCTCACCAATTCATATGGTAGTGTCGTCTGAAACATTGCAGTAAATCGGTCTTATGTCATAAGAGGAACCCCTAATCGACTTCAAATTAACAAAATTTCTGCTGTCGATGGCCGATTGAGTGATGAACATTACGGAATGTGTTGTACGAATGCAGTATTGAAACTACACGACGTTCTGGGCTACCCTGAAAGTTTAGTTTCGTTAGCTGGGTCTGCTGGCACCACAACTGTTCTTTTGTAATACCATTCTTAACGGTATCTCCAATGTAAAAAAAAATATTTTTTTTTCCTTTTATTTGTATTGAAGAGCAGGAGGTAAAGAAGATGTGTGTCTTACCTTTGATCTTCAATCACAATGGATCAGGAGCCAGGAGAAAAAGGTATAAGCTAACTTATCCGCCAACTCGCTCCCCCGCCGCATTGTCTGAAGTCCCGATGGACCAAAATACACCTTTAAAAATTCAGAATAGCACAAGATACAGGTAGTAATTTTTATTTACATTAGAACGTATAATAGTAAATACTTGTTTCTACTTTGGATTTGATCCATCTGTTATAGAACCCCTGATTTTCTGGGCCCAAGGCAGGAGCGAGAATAGGTTTGAGCAGTTTGATGCCGGTGTGCGCACTTACCCATTTTGGATATGGACAGTGGGAGTCAAGGAACACCGTAAGTGCCGGGTCTGGGGCAGGCAGCACCCGGAAACACAGGATTACATATGGTGAGCAAAATACTGGGGCAAGACCTTTCAGTAACACGAGGTACATCTCTATGGGATACGGGGACTGTGAGGGGTCCGGTCAGTGTCGCACCTGGACCCACTCAATCTCATGGTTGAGTTGCCATTTAAAGCCTTATATATTGTTCTTAGTGAGGAAAGAAAGGATACTGGGGTTAGAGCACTGTTAGTTTATAGGACATTTTATACAGGAGACTAGGTTGCCTTGTGGTTATCTGCTCTGAGTATATCAATAGTAGAAAGGGAAGGGAAGGAATGAATGTGGGCCATTCATCATATAAAATTATCTTCTCTGGTTTCCTTTTGTTGGATGGATGTGCCAAAGGGTTTAAAAAAAAGCGGATGCAATTCCAATTCCATATATTTAAAAAAGGGTGTTTGCTGGTTACGGTATATATTCCTAGGCTTGGGGTAATTGTAGAAGACGATGTTCAACATTACATTGGTGTGATGTCCTGTTTTGTTGCTCAAGTCACGGTAAGATTCCCCAGGTGGTTTAAAGGGAAAAGCTTTACGGGCATTTGATTAGCGCTCATGAAAACAAATCCCTCCATTAGCCATGGGTTAGTTCAGTTTCACCAACAAAGTAAAAGAGACAAGAAAAGGCCTCCCTCCAATCAAACAATATCCCCCACACAAAACTAGGCCACCACATCCACTTAAGCGGTCTTCTTACAATGAAAAACTGTTATTCACATCCCTATAATCCGATACATCCAAACCAACATGACATGCCCTTTAACCTGTGGTATTGGGGTAGCCTCACCTAATTTACCTTAGCTTGGAACCACACAGCTAAGTGTAGGCAGTGCACTTCACAGGAAGCCTAGCCAGCAGCCTGAAGCAACAGCCAATCATGTTACAGCTCAGAGATTCATACCTCCACACAGATTCCGAACTTCAATTTCTGTAAACCACATTTAAAAATGATTCCTTATACCTAACAAGATAAATTCCTTTGCTTTTCATACAAAAAAAGAAAAGTTCATGTGCCAGTTATTTCTTTGCTAGCATGGACATAAGAAACAGGGAAGATTAACATTTCATTAAAAAGACAAGTACGTATGGGGTATTGAACCTGCAACCTTCTATACGTGTCTTGCTAGAAAGAAATCTTTGGTCTAACTCTATCTCACAAGGAGCTACCAGGTGAGTACATGTTAGAATCTTTATCTGTTTGTAGGAAAATATAGTAATCAAAAAAAGTGAACATGGGGGAATTGAACCTGTGTCTCCAAAACCACCACTGCACGGAGAAGAAGCAAGTACATTTCAGTAAATGTCAGTAACATCAGTTGACTATTTTGTAGTGTTCCAGGGATGGCGTCAGCAATTTCATGCTGGTGGTAAATTAAAATTCAGAGCTTGCTATATATAAAGTTGCTAAATAGTATCAATGTGGCCAATTTCTAAACGAGAACTATATCAGGAAGTGTGTTGACGACGGTCATTAAAGTTGTGGCAGCGATGTACATTGACGCCAAACGTTCATTAATTTACCTCACCCACCCGCATTGATCCCAAAAGAAGGATAGTACAAAAAGTGCTGATAGCAAGGATGTCTCATATGAAGGCGACCACTTGTATGCAGAATGACATGGTAACCGAAGGCCATGGTAAACCAAAGGAACTTTTAGAATGCCCGGGATGTGCCTACCATGGAACCATATATTAAGGTCAGGCAGCTTATTCCAGATGCCTCAACATGGAAATAACAGAAGGGCAACGGCTTGTGAGTTGATTGGATATATATACTACACTCAAATTATCGGACTATTACAAGCAGATTTTTCTGTTGGCCTATCTTATGCACCCCCAGAACTCAACGCCACTAGTATGGGAAATAGTTTTCAATAGGGCTAAGATTGCGTTCGCTTGTACCCACCACTGAGCCACAGGCCGCACACCAATATGTTACTAATATGCGCACTTTGAACCTGCGGAGTTGTGAATGAGGTGGCACATCTGCTTGGAACCACTCCTTCTCCTACCAGCCATTGTGGTTAGCACAAAATACATGAAGGGAATAATGTCAAAGCCATAAAAAAACCCACCAATAATAGCATTTTCCTCACCTCCGGGTGTGTAGTTGGTGTAGACAGTGCTCAGTCCAGCCATGTGCAACGAAGTCCGTGGCTTTTGTGTCCAGCCAACTGGCCGCATAGCTATCTCTGACAAAACTACTCGTGATACTCTCCACAACCAGTACCGTTCATGTATTTATATAAGACCCGTCATCCCATTTGTCCCAAATAGCAAACTTTCTGCGCATGTGCGTGGGCTCTTTGCCCCATAATCCTGGGCCAACACCAAGGTGGGATAACACCCTCTGGAGAATGCTAACTGAGCCACCTGAGGGCTGTTGTACCCATTTTGCAAGGCTCCTGGAGTCTCAGGAAGCATGGCATTGTCTGTTCTCTATTGCCGGTAGTATGATGCCCAGATGAACATCTGTGGCGCTCGCTGGCCCTGTGCAGCCTATGCAAAGCCATCGGAAGATTCACAAACTATCAGAGTACGAGTGTAGTCCCTCCTCCAAGAGTGTGGGGACCTTGAACTCCTGCTCACCCTTTATCTTCCCCTCCCTGTTGTGGGTACTATGTTCTGTGGTTGGTGGGTGAAGGTTCCCATGGGGTAATCAAACCAATAGGGATCTGGCATCAAAAAAACGCTAAAAATCGAGCCACTGATTCCGAGAGCTCTGGGCCACTGGTCTGCTTTGTTCCAGGCTGCCTGCTGGGTCGACGCTGTGCTTTGGCGGCTACAAGGAAGCCATTCCTGCTGCATCAGGGAATTAATAACTCATCCTCTATTTTATCTCCATATTTTTGGGCCTCCCTGTGCCGAGGCCTGAAGATGTGCCTGCCCTAGCTGTGCCACTGAGACCCGAAGTCATCCTGACTCCTTCCCTAGTTAATCCTCTCTCTAACAAATCCACAATATCACCTCTTGCCTCTGCCATAATTCCCCACATTGTATCTTTGGGATCCAGGACGCGGAATTAAAAAAATAATTGCTCAATTGATTAAGTTAATTTAACGGCCCAAACACTTTAAAGGCCCGACAGGTCAGGAACGCTGATGGTGATCCTTGTTCTAGGATCGAAAATGTCGCTCTGGGCTCCATTGCGCGCTGTTTTAAATAGCTGTGGTTTCGTGCCTTCCCCTTATGTGGATGACTTCACTAGAAGTTTGGTGTTGCGCAACACGTACAGTGCTAGTTACACCTATCAGGCCACACTGTCGCTTACGTGTCACATTCTGTGCGCTACGCCATCATGATGCCATGCAAACGATGTTGCATTGAGACAGTGAATCCTAGGGTCAGAGGACATGGCTCCTCGTAAACCACAGCATAAGACTATGAGTTTCATGGCAAACATGGAAGCCTTCATTGTTACAGAATCTATTACCTGTACTAAATCCAACTATTAATAGCAGAAGAATCTTACAATGTAAGGTGTTTAGGGAAGAAAAAGCTTTTTTATTAGGATTTTTCAAAAATTGATTCCCGTTATATACTCGAGTGAGATAACGGACCTGGAGTAAAAACAGAGGGGGGATCCCCCCAATTTCAGCAAAAATCCTAATAAAGTGTTGACTCGAGTATAATAAACCGAGGGTTAGAAGAAACTGGCATCAAGCTGTTTGTAAACTACAACTCCCAAGCTAATAAAGCTGCTGGGAGTTGTAGTTTACAACATCTTGATGCCACCCCCCCTACTGGGAATTCAAGTGGTTGGAAACTACAACTACCAGAATGCTTATAGAGGGAGTTGTAATTAACAATACATCTGAATGCCAACGTGAGGGTGGCATTCAAGATGTTTGGGGAACTACAAACTACCAGATGCGTTATTAGTGGGAGTTGTATTTACCCACACATATTGAATGCAACCTTCATTGGAATGCAAGATTGTTGGAACACTTTACAACTCCAAGCTAATAAAGCATGCGGGGAGTTGTAGTCACAAACCATCGTGAATGCACCCTCACCTCCCACCCAGTTCAAGTTTGTACCTGTGGGCGCTTCTTCCCTGTGGGATCTCTCCACCCAGAAAGGGATTTCCTCCATCCAAGAAGGGATTCTCCACCAAGGCCAGATGGAAGACCGGTTATACTCATCATGCTCTGCATCCGGCATCCGCACGGCTCATTCCTGTAATGGCGCGCCGGCGGGAGATGAAGTCACTGCCGGCGATGGCTGTGACGTCAGCGGACGGGCAGCGCCCAGTAGAGAAAGATCGTTGCGGGCTGACCGGAAGCTCAGGTAAGCTGTGACTCGAGTATAAATAGGTCAAGTTTTCAGGCTGGATTTTTTCGCCGAAAAACTCGGTTTATACTCGAGATCTACGGTTAGTAGGTTACTTTAAGCAAAAAGACTTTTTACAAGGCATTTATGTAGATAGATAGAGATAGATGATAGATAGATAGGTAGCAGATAGATAGATCGATAGATAGATATTTAGAGATAGATGATAGGTAGATGATAGGTAGATGATAGAGTGAGATAGATAGACGGAGAGATAGAGAGATATACAGATAGATGATAGATAGACAGAGAGTGGTGTGGGGGGCCCCATCCACACCGAGTTCTAGTTATGCCCCTGCTTGGGGGGAAAACTAATTTTGATTATTGATCAAGATTTTATTTTTTGACTATAGTTACCCTTTAGTATCGCTGCCACAGGGAATAAAAGGGTAGGTCAGTAGGGGTATGTACATAAAATCTTGAATTATCCACATTTGAGGCTTGTGCTTGTTATAGTCAATGTAAAAAAAATCCTGAAATTTGCCATGGAAACGCTTCAATGGATTCCATAGCTAGGTAATGGACAGGGGCATAACTACCAGAGAAACAAGAGGAGCTACCGCAAGGGAGCCCCATCTTCTTATGTTTCCTATGGCAGATACAGCCTCCTCCCAGAAAACCACTGTGGATAAAGTAATGATAGGGTCCCCATCATAGTTTTGTTTGGGGCCCAGTGATTCCTAGTTACGCCACTGGCAATAAAGGAGGAAGAGGGAAACAGGGACAGATAGGGGGACAGGCAGCAGAAGGACAGATAGAGGGGACAGGCAAGAAGAACAAGAGAGGGACAGATAGCGGGACTGGCAGACAGATATAGTATACCTATGATCAAAGTGAAATGCCAAAACATTTAATTTGAAAAACAAAACAAACTGTTCATTTGCAACTATTTTTTATCTGTTAATGAAAAAGCAATCCCGGTAAAAATAAAAATCAGAACTGGGACCGGAACCACAAAAAGTCCATTGCCTCCAGCGAGAAAGGGGGGAGGGGTTTCCGGCGATTCCAGTGATGTTCTGACTTTAAATTAACTCCAGTTACTGTCCGGACTGCAGGTAAGTAAAAACCCGGAACTGGACAGAACCATGACAGGTGCATTCCGGCTCCTATGAAAAAGCCGGAACACAAAGTTACCTTGTGTATGTGACAGAAATGTTCCGGTTTTTACACATTGAGCCAAAATGGAGAAGGAAGAAACGAAAGCAGCACCTGAAGCTTTGTGAGTGGGGACACTGACACTGGGGGGGAGTGGGGTGTTGGGGCCTACCTACTTTGTGGGCTGGGACATACCTACTTTATCTCCCTCTGGCGTCCCTCGTACCCTACCTGTCCCTTTATCTGTCCCATGGGCACAGATAGGGGGACAGGCAAGGAACAGATATCTCTCTGTCCTTCTGCCTGTCCCTCACTCTGTCCCTCTCTCTGTCCCTCTATCTGTCCCTCTCTCTGTGCTTCTGTCTGTCCCTCTATCTGTCCCTTTGCCTGTCTTATCTGTCCCTCTGCCTGTCCTTTATTTGTCCCTCTGTCTGTCTCTCTGTGCCCCTGCCTGTCCCTCAGTTTGTCCTTCTGCATGTCCCTCAATCTGTCCTTCTGCATGTCCCTCAATCTGTCCTTCTGCCTGTCCCTCTATCTGCTACATATACCCTCTACATTTACTGCTGAACATTCAAACACACAGATACACAGCTACACACTCACTGATACACACAAGCCCACACTCACACACAACACTCGCACACACTCGCACACAGAAACACATTTACATACATAAACACAATTTACATACATACATACATATAAGCACTAATAATCACTATTGTGCAAAACACACACACTCGGCTCCATATACTCCCAAACATTTATGTACAACATATACACATACACCTATACACACATTCCTACACTTATACATACAAGCACACATGTAAATGAACACAAACACTGGTGCACACTCACTGCTTTATACATACGCATAAAGCAGTGCTAAAAACTTCTAACACACCCAGACTATATGCACTATATAGCTGTAGATGTAGTATACTTGGATTTTGATAAGGCTTTTGATGCAGTCCCCATAGGCGACTAATGTATAAGCTAAGGTCTGTTCATCTGGGTTGGCACATTTGTACAAGAATAGAAAGGTTAATGGATAGGAACCAGAGAGTTGTTGTTAACAGGGCTTCATCAATATAGACTGTGGGTATTGTCAGCAAGGCTTCTGTGTTTGCCAACGACAGAAAACTTTGCTGACCATTAAAAACTTTAGAGGATATGCAATGGTTGCAGGTGGATCTAGGTAGATGGTCACATTAGGCTGTTGAAAATCAATGTTGATAAATGTAAATTGATGCATGCCTGGCAAGCAGTGCCAGGCGGCAACAGCCAGAGCCAGTAAGATATTTTCTTGTTTATAGAGAGGTATAGATTCAAGGGAGAAAAATGTTACTCTCCCTCTTAACAAAGCATTGGTAAGGCCTCATTTGGAATATGCAGTGCAATTTTGGAATCCTGTGTAGAAAAAGGACATCTTTGAAAGGGTTCAGAGAAGGGCAACTAAATTAATAAGGGGATTAGGGGAAGCTTGAATATGAAGAAAGACTGGAAAAGTTACAATTGTGTACGGTGCTTGTGTGGGGATATGATTACTGTGTATAAATACATTAACGGGCCATACAATAAACTATTTGGGGCATTGGTCACCAATAGAGCATGACAAAGGACACGAGGACATCCCTTAAGACTTGAAGAAAAAAGGTTTAGGCTTCAAGTTGGGAAAGGATTTTTCACTGTGAGAACAGTAAAGCTATGGAACTGTCTTCCAGTGGACGTTGTTCATTGGTCAGTTTAAAAAAAAGCAGGATGAGTTTCTGCAAACAAGGAATGTTGCAAGTTACTGGTATTGATACATAAAGTAGAGTTGATCCAGGGAAATTTTCAATTGTCACTTGGAGTCAGGAACAAAATTCTGGTGTTTTTTTTTCTTTGCCTTCCTCTGAATCAACAGTTAGGCAGGAAATGAGGAATGAGGATATTGCTAGATGGGTTGGACTGGATGGATGATGTATGCCTTTATTCAACCTGAAATGCTATTCTAGACTAATACACACACTCAGCTACAAACTCACAAACAATATTAAACACACATACATAGCTACACAGACATGCTCACTCTGATACACACATAATATACACACACATAAAAACATGTTGCTAAATACACCATTATACAAATATATTCTATTTCACACACACTGCTACACACACGCATTCAGACTTTTCCACACTTTCTACACACAGACAAATGTTCACACTCTATACACTCACACACACATTTACATTGTTACACGATCCCAAAAAGCCCAGACACCAAACACACATATAAACACATGCAAAAAAACACTCATAAATATTTTTCTTAACACTTACACATACTTTGTATACACACATAAATAGCTACACACATGCTCATTCTGTCACACAAATACTCTGCTACAGACAATCATAAATCCTTTCCCATACATATACATATATTGTCAACCTACACACATATACATATATGCACACACATATCACTCCCAAACAGTTTGCTGCCATAACAAAGCTCCCAGGGTGCAAACCCCCATTCTGACAAACAGAACATAGAGAAACCAGTTCCGGCTTACAAAACAGTTTCCAGGGTGCAGACCTCCATTAGAAGTGCAGAACAGAGTTCATGGTGGAGATCCCGGTTCAAGCCACCAGAACAGAATTCTCAGGGTGCAAACCCCTATTCAAGCAGCTAGAACAGGGTTCCCAGGGTGCAGAGCCCTGTTCCGGCAACCAGAACAGAGTTCCCAGGGTGCAGATCCCAATTATAGCCACCAGAACAGAGTTCCCAGGGTGCAAACTACTATTTTTGCAGCCATAACAAAGTTCCCAGTGTGCAGAGCCCTGTTCCGGCCACCAGAACAGAGTTCCCAGGGTGTAAAACACTGTTCCAGTGGCCAGAAATGAGCCAAAAGGGTCCAGACTCCCGTTTCGGCAGCCAGAACAGAGCCAAAGGGGTCCAGACCCCCGTTCCGGTGCCCAGAACAGAGCCAAAGGGGTCCAGACCCCCGTTCCGGTGGCCAGAACAGAGCCAAATGGGTCCAGACCCCCGTTCCGGCGGCCAGAACAGAGCCAAAGGGGTCCAGACCCCCGTTCCGGCAGCCAGAACAGAGCCAAAAGCATCCAGACCCCCATTCCGGTGGCCAGAACAGAGCCAAAAGCATCCAGACCCCCGTTCCGGCAGCCAGAATAGAGCCAAAGAGGTCCAGACCCCCATTCCGGCGGACAGAACAGAGCCAAAGGGGTCCAGACCCCAGTTCTGGCAGCCAGAACAGAGCCAAAAGCATCCCGACCCTCGTTCCGGCGGCCAGAGCAGAGCCAAAGGGGTCCAGACCCCAGTTCTGGCAGCCAGAACAGAGCCAAAAGCATCCCGACCCTCGTTCCGGTGGCCAGAACATAGCCAAAGGGGTCCAGACCCCCGTTCCGGTACCCAGAACAGAGCCAAAATCGTCCAGACCCCCGTTCCGGCAGCCAGAACAGAGCCAAAAGCGTCCAGACCCTGGTTCCGGCAGCCAGAACAGAGCCAAAGGGGTCCAGACCCCCGTTCCGGCAGCCAGAACAGAGCTAAAAGTATCCAGACCCCTCTTCCTCTGGCCAAAACAGATCTAAAAGGGTGTAAAACCTTATTCCGGCATCTATAATAAAGTGGTGTAATTTTAATGTCTTACGATAGGTGGCGCTGTTCATTTTCTGTTTCGGTTCCGGCAACTGTTCCGGTTTTTACCTCCTCCCTGTATTTTAGCTTGGTAAAAGCCAAGTTCGTGTAAAAGGTGATCTTTGAGTACATAGGGAAAAGGGGGCCAAGGGAAGGGGGGTGGAGAGGTTGGGGGGTTGTGTGTGGAAGTAGTTGGCAGAGGAAATCTTTAGGGGGGGTTATGTTTGACTAATGGATTGTAAATGAAATGGTTCAAAGTGGGGTCTGTGGGGGGGTTATGTGTGAAAGAAGGAGGTGGCAGTGGAAACCTTTAGGGGGGACAAGGGGGAAAGGAGGGTTTATGGATGAGAAATGGGTTCTAAATGAAATATCTGAAACGGAGGGGTTATTTAGGGGAATATTTGGTGGGGAATGACAACACAATAGAATTATGGAATGGGATTAAAGATGTAAATTTGTAAAAATGATTATGGAAAAAAATGCTTTATATGGGATTATGGATGGGGAATGGCTGCATATTGGATTATGGATGTACAATGCCTACATATGGGATTATGGATGTACAAGGGCTACATATGGGATTATGGATGTACAATGGCTGCATATGAGATTACGGATGTACAAGGGCTACATATGGAATTATGGATGTAAAATGGCTGCATATGGGATTATATAGATAGATAGCAGTGATAGATAGATAGATAGATAGATAGCAGAGATAGATAGATAGATAGATAGATAGATAGACAGATAGCAGAGATAGACAGACAGACAGACAGACAGACAGATAGACAGATAGCAGAGATAGATAGATAGCAGAGATAGATAGAAGGCATTTTCCATCCATAATCCCATATGCAGGCACCATTGTACATCCATAATCCCATATGTAGCCTTGTACATCCCATAATCCCATAATGCAGCCATTGTACATCCATAATCCCTATGTCAGCCATTGTACATCCATAATCCCATATGCAGCCATTGTACATCCATAATCCCATATGCAGCCATTGTACATCCATAATCCCATATGTAGACCTTGTACATCCATAATCCCATATGCAGGCATTTTACATCCATAATCCCATATGTAGCCCTTGTACATCCATAATCCCATATGTCAAGCCATTGTACATCCATAACCCATATGTAGCCCTTGTACATCCATAATCCCATTTGTAGCAGTGTACATCCATAATCCAATATGCAGGCTTTCCCCCATCCATAATCCCATATGAAGCATTTTTTTCCATAATCATTTTTACAAATGTAAACCCTCCTTTCCCCCTTGTCCCCCCTAAAGCTTTCCTCTGCCACCTCCTTCTTTCACACATAACCCCCCCACAGACCCTACTTTGAACCATTTCATTTACAAATCATTAGTCAAACAACCCCCCCCTAAAGATTTCCTCTCCCAACTCCTTCCACACACAACCCCCCAACCTCTCCACCCCCTCCCTTGGCCCCCTTTTCCCTATGTACTCAAAGATCACCTTTACACGAACTGTGGCTTTTACCAACTAAAATACAGGGAGGAGGTAAAAAACCGGAACAGTTGCCGGAACCGACAGAAAATGAACAGTGCCACCTATCGTAAGACATTAAAATTACACCACTTTATTATAAGCCGGAATAAGGTTTTACACAAACAAAAAACAAAACGAAAAACAAAAAAAAGAAACAACAACCAACATTACAAACAAACACAAAACAAACATACAAAAAAAAAAAAACAAAAAAAAAAAAAAAAACAAAAAAAAAAAAAAAACAAACAACAACAAAAAACGTCTACAAAAAAAACCACAAAATAAGCACAAAACAAAAACAAACAACAAAGTGAAAAAACAAAAACAAACAAACAAAAACAAAATACAAAATTACAACATCAAATCAACAACAAACAAAAAAAAGACAAAAAAAATTTTTTTTGTCTTTTTTTTGTTTGTTGTTGATTTGATGTTGTAATTTTGTATTTTGTTTTTGTTTGTTTGTTTTTGTTTTTTCACTTTGTTGTTTGTTTTTGTTTTGTGCTTATTTTGTGGTTTTTTTTGTAGACGTTTTTTGTTGTTGTTTGTTTTTTTTTTTTTTTTGTTTTTTTTTTTTTTTTTGTTTTTTTTTTTTTGTATGTTTGTTTTGTGTTTGTTTGTAATGTTGGTTGTTGTTTCTTTTTTTTGTTTTTCGTTTTGTTTTTTGTTTGTGTAAAACCTTATTCCGGCCTCTATAATAAAGTGTGTGTAATTTTAATGTCTTACGATAGGTGGCACTGTTCATTTTCTGTCGGTTCCGGCAACTGTTCCGGTTTTTTACCTCCTCCCTGTATTTTAGTTGGTAAAAGCCAAGTTCGTGTAAAGGTGATCTTTGAGTACATAGGGAAAAGGGGGCCAAGGGAGGGGGTGGAGAGGTTGGGGGGTTGTGTGTGGAAGGAGTTGGGAGAGGAAATCTTTAGGGGGGGGTTGTTTGACTAATGATTTGTAAATGAAATGGTTCAAAGTAGGGTCTGGGGGGGGGTTTATGTGTGAAAGAAGGAGGTGGCAGAGGAAAGCTTTAGGGGGGACAAGGGGAAAGGAGGGTTTACATTTGTAAAAATGATTATGGAAAAAAATGCTTCATATGGGATTATGGATGGGGAAAGCCTGCATATTGGATTATGGATGTACAATGCCTACAAATGGGATTATGGATGTACAAGGGCTACATATGGGTTATGGATGTACAATGGCTTGATATGGGATTATGGATGTACAAGGGCTACATATGGGATTATGGATGTAAATGCTGCATATGGGATTATGGATGTACAAGGTCTACATATGAGGTTATGGATGTACAATGGCTGCATATGGATTTGGATGTACAATGGCTGCTATGGGATTATGGATGTACAAGGCTGATAGGGATTATGGATGACAATGGCTGCATATGGGATTATGGATGTACAAGGGCTACATATGGGATTATGGATGTACAATGGCTGCATATGGGATTATGGATGTAAAATGCCTGCATATGGGGTTATGGATGTACAATGACTGCATATGGGATTATGGATGTACAATGGCTGCATATGGGATTATGGATGTACAATGGATGCATATGGGATTATGGATGTACAAGGGCTACATATGGGATTATGGATGTACAATGACTGCATATGGATTATGGATGTACAATGGCTGCATATGGGATTATGGGTGTACAAGGGCTACATATGGGATTATGGATGTAAAATGCCTGCATATGGGATTATGGATGTAAAATGGCTGCATAAGGGATTATATAGATAGATAGCAGTGATAGATAGATAGATAGATAGATAGATAGATAGATAGATAGATAGATAGATAGATAGATAGATATAGATAGATAGACAGATAGCAGAGATGATAGATAGATTGATATATAGATAGATAGATAGATAGATGATAGATAGATAGATAGATAAGATAGAGATAGATAGATAGATAGATGAAAGATGATAGATCAGATAGAGTAGTAGATAGTAGATAGATAGATAATAGACAGATAGATGATATATAGATAGATAGATAGATAGATAGATGATAGATAGATAGATATATAGATAGATAGATAGATAGATAGATTGATCGATCGATAGATAGATAGATATTTAGAGATAGATAGATGATAGGTAGATGATAGAGTGCGATAGATAGACGGAGAGATAGAGAGATATACAGATAGATGATAGATAGACAGAGAGTGGTGTGGGGGGCCCCATCCACACTGAGTTCTAGTTATGCCCCTGCTTGTGGGAAAAACTAATTTTGATTATGATCAAGATTTATTTTTTGACTATAGTTACCCTTAATACGCGGCTATCGCTGCCACAGGGAATAAAAGGGTAGGTCAGTAGGGGTATGTACCTAAAATCTTGAATTATCCACATTTGAGGCTTGTGCTTGTTATAGTCAATGTAAAAAAAATCCTGAAATTCGCCATGGAAACGCTTCAATGGATTCCTTAGCTAGGTAATGGACAGGGGCATAACTACCAGAGAAGCAAGAGGAGCTACCGCAAGGGAGCCTCATCTTCTTATGTTTCCTATGACAGATAAAGCCTCCTCCCAGAAAACCACTGTGGATAAAGTAATGATAGGGTCCCCATCATAGTTTTGTTTGGGGCCCAGTGATTCCTAGTTACGCCACTGGCAATAAAGGAGGAAGAGGGAAACAAATAATAAATATATGACCTATAACAAGTAGTGTGGCACAAGAGTTTAACACGATACTTGTGAATGTGTCTTTCTGCTGTCTGAAGGTTATGTTTATTTACATTGGAATATGCAACTCACATCACTGTAATCATCATATTATTACCAAAGGCTTGATTGACAGCCCCGCCTACTGTAATCACAGATTACTTTAGAAGGAGAATGCAGACACAGGGAGCAAATTTGAGAGAAAAAACAATGCAGACTAGGCAAGGGTGAATTATAGAGTTGTATATTGTACAATGCTATTTATAATAGCATTGCCTATTATAATAGGCAATGCTATTATAATAACATGATTCTATGAGGTACCTTCTGTTATAAGAAGGCTCTATTTCATTTTATACTCTGTGTGGAGCTTTTAGCTCCTCTATCCACACCTCTCCTTAACATGTATATTCAATCAGTATCCTGTGCTCCCAAGTCCTAACCCCATAGGTTAGTTAAACTTGTTGTGGTAAATACTAATAAATATGAACCTTGCATGTTAATCAGGATACTGTATAGGATTTAAGATGGCTAAACATATATCTGATTTTACTTATCCAACCAAGTGCTGATGCAATATTAGTTTAAACTTGCCAGAACCACCTTTCCCATTCTTCTATGCCACAGACAGGCGGTTCTTGCAGGATCAATCTAATGTCACCGGAGCACTCGGTCAGGAAAGTAAAATCAGATATATGTATGGGCTGCTTTTGATTGCCCAAGGGTGCTGTTTAGATTGCCTGGGTCAGTTCTCAGACCTGCAGGTTTATTCCACATAGACCCTCTTATATCCTCCCTTACCTATACTACCTGCCAGCTAGAATATAAGTGTGTGTTTGTTCATTTAATATGATGCAATTATTTGGTTTTTTTTTAGGACCTTCAGACTAATTTTATTATTGCCCCCTGGATGTTTCCTGATGGTTCCTGTGAGCACTGCAACTACACATAGCAAAACATACACACATAATTTCCACTGTGCACCAACGGGCACACTTTTGCTAGTATATATATATATATATAGGAAAAACGAATGGAGGAGCACTCGTAGGACCTTTAACAAACTTTATTCCACAAACATCAACATGTTTCGGCTGACTGCAGCAGCGGTGCTCAGGATGTGACATCACTACAGGTAAGTGCTATTTAACAGTTCGAACATACCCAGCCCCACCCCCAGTGACCCTCCCCCTGACAGCATTAACCCTAACACTGCTGTTTCAAGTATAAAGTGCAAAATATAGGTAAAGTGCATGCAAAGAAGCCCTAGGGCAGTGCTAGCTCACAAGAGCAAAATATAGTATAAAGTCCAGAGACCAACTTAGGTAACATAATATATTACTTGACAAGCCACAGATTATAAACTATGGCGTGTGCTCCCATATACCATATTGTAAAGTGCTTCTGTAACATTCTCAACCTTGATTTCTAAAACCTAGAAGTGCTAAAGTGCAAGTATTATAAAGTGCAACCATCGTAAAAATACAAATATAAAAACATCTAAATAGTGAAACACCAATAAAAGGCATATAAAAAAATACCGTATATACTGGAGTATAAGTCGAATTTTTAAGGCTTTACAGTTAGCCTGAAAACCTAACCTCGACTTATACTCGGGTCAAGTCCTAATTTAGCTCCAAATTCTGCAATTGTGGATAGTAACCAGTAGGTGGCGCTGTGTTAACCTGCATAGAATGTTACAGGAGCTGATCTGCCTTTACACTTCCTGCTTCCTGTAGTCTGGCTACTGGATTCACTTAGCACTGTCACTGACTGCTGTAAATCTGATGGGTCTCCTCAGTTTGGGGCAAAATACAGCTGCTAGTTCAGTGCAAATGACAGCTTGAAACTACAACTCTCAGGTGACATTTTTAACTATTGGGGTCAGAGAGTCCTTTACTATATGGGGGTCATATTGCCCTTTACTATATGGGTGTCAGGAGAATTGTAAATGATGGTAAGCTTAATTAAAAGTTTACTGGACCTTGCCACTCCACATGTTTAGAAACTGCATCTTCCAGCAACAAAGCATGCTGGGAGTTGTAGTTTCCAAACATCTGGAGTGCCAAGGAAGTGGAGGTTACTGGTACTGGATGTGGCTATTTCTGTATGGGATTCATGTATGGGAATTCTGCTGTCCATTTAAATGGCAACTAATTTCTACCCTCGGCTTATATTCGAGTCAATCGGTTTTTATAAATTTTTCAGATAAAAATAGGTACCTCGGCTTATACTCAGATCGACTTATACTTGAGTATATTACATAGTCAGATTAAAACCAGGTTTACAGTAACCACTTATTTTGTCAGATTTATGTATTTTCTGAACCGTTACATTGTTGGAGGATAACATCCATATGCAATAAAATGTTTCTTTTGAGCCTATGCTTAAAAAAATCACAGAAAAATTACAGCTCCAATTCTAATTCCTATGGGAACACTGCTACAGAGGAAATTCTAATTGATATGCTACACTGGAATCCTATTTGGGAGAGGCAGGGGGGGGGCACTACAAAAAACAGGATAGGGCCATCTATTCATTAGGTCCCTTGGGGGCTAGTGTCCCCAGTTTTTTAATCCAGAAGGCCTCACGCTGTAATAATTGTCTCCCTCTTTCAGATGTATTGGGCACCCCACTCACTTGTTCTATGGCCATCCATCGAAACGTGGCCAACGAGTGGCCTTTCTCCCTGAAGTGGCGAGCCACTGATTGTTCCCCATATTTGGCAGACAATGCAGACCGGATAGACGAACGGTGGTTTGCCATCCTATCTCTGAGGGATGTTGTGTTTTTTCCCACATAGTACTGCCCACAAGGGCATATGATGATATATACCACATCCGTACATTGACATGACAATCTTGACCTGATCTTAAATCTACGCCCCGTATGGGGATGAGGAAAATCTGTCCCAGGTGACATATAACTTCAAGCCTGGCATCTTACACATTTATAGCACCCCTCTTCCTTGTGTGCTAACCAAGTCATTGGTTTGATCATTTTTGGGGGCTTAAGGTCTATTTTTACCAAGAGGGACATTAGCCCTCAAGGGACTTGATGAACAGATGGCCCTATCCTGTTTTTTGTAGTGCGCCCCCCCCCTGCCTCTCCCATATAGGATTCCAGCATAGCATATTGATTAGAATTTCCTCTGTAGCAGTTTTCCCATAGGAATTAGAATTGGAGCTGTAATTTTTCTGTGATTTTTTTAAGCATAGGCTCAAAAGAAACATTTTATTGCATATGGATGTTATCCTCCAACAATGTAACGGTTCAGAAAATACATATATCTGACAAAATAAGTGGTTACTGTAAACCTGGTTTTAATCTGACTATGTATTTTTTGTATGCCTTTTATTAGTGTTTCACTATTTAGATGTTTTTATATTTGTATTTTTACGATGTTTGCACTTTATAATACTTGCACTTTATCACTTCTAGGTTTTAGAAATCAAGGTTGAGAATGTTACAGAAGCACTTTACAATATGGTATATGGGAACACACGCCATAGTTTCTAATCTGTGGCTTGTCACGTAATATATTATGTTACCTAAGTTGGTCTCAGGACTTTATACTATATTTTGCTCTTGTGAGCTAGCACTGCCCAAGGGCTTCTTTGCATACACTTTACCTATATTTTGCACTTTATACTTGAAACAGCAGTGTTAGGGTTAATGCTGTCAGGGGGAGGGTCACTGGGGATGGGGCTGGGTATGTTCGAACTGTTAAATAGCACCTACCTGTAGTGATGTCACATCCTGAGTACGGCTGCTGCAGTCAGCCGAAACATGTTGAATACATACTTACACACATATATATTTAATATATAAAAACCCTACATACACGTTTGCCTCTTTTCCTATTGGTCCAACTCACATGCTCGCATGTACACCACATACTCTGAAGGATTACCAAGATCCTGTACTGACGCTTATTTAAATCCTTGCACCACAGAGTTTAAAATGTCAGGCTAATCAGACAGACGCTAAACTGGCTGCTGCACATCAGGCTTTCTCTTGGAGAGATGCCAGTCATGCTCACTCACTTCTGCCATGCAGTACTTGCATAGCTTCTTACCTCTTTCAGCTATTCTGTCACAGGCTCTACAGGCTCTGGACCCCTCTTCTTTTAACACTACACAATGGGCTCAACAGTAAGGCAAATTTTAGTTGGGGGGGTTTGGACATGCCCTTTAAATACCAGGGAGTCTCCTGGACAGTAAATGGGGGGTCCCTATAAATGTCTGGTATTGTTGCCCTTGGGAGAATCTAAACCTTAAATGGTATCTTTACTCGAACTTCTCCAGAACTTTTTTCAGATTTTAAATCTAGAGCAGTAGATCCTGAGAAATCATCATTTTAATCACAGCATTTACAGGGAAAGACTTGTCACTCCAGAAGCAGAAATTATAATATGTGACCCATGCTTGACCTCTTTGCCTGCCTGCCAGCACACTTTCTGCAACATTTAACCAGCACAGGAGAAACATTCGGGGGGCGGGGGGTGGGAGATGTGTAAGCAGAGCAGGGTCTATGGTGAGGCTGTGCAGAACACATAAGTGTCGCAGACACTAAAAGAAGGCAGTGAGTAAGGGAGGGTGCAGGGAATTAGGAGTACTTACTAAACATTAATAATTTAATGACAAAGAAAGCACAGATAAATATGTGAGTACCATCATTTTACTTTTCTCACATTGTAATTTCAGATAATGTAAAGTTGTTTTAGTGAGTATAGTGACCCTTTAAGAATAAATAATAATTAAGTGCATAAACTAACGTTTTATAAAAATGCAACAAGTAAAAAATAAATTTAAAGAAATTTTCTTTTTTCTGCATTTAATATTTTTAATGTAAACATAAAGTATAAAATTTCTTATTATTTCTACTGTGAAGATTTTTCTGGCACAGGTGGTAAATTCTGCTGGCACCAAAAAGGTTTGCAATATTTCTATAATGGTGATAAGTGCAGATATTACAACTGGATATGTGAAGGCCTTGGCTAAGGTATATCAGTAAGGTCATTGGGTAAGGTAAGAAATTGGGCACCTTAACCTACTCCATGTGATTGTTTTGTTCGTTATTACAAGTTCTTTCTAGCAGAATATCGAGCTTTACATTTAGGCTGTTACCAGAGTTATGATCACCATCAGGGCAAATGTCATTAGTTGTAACTATGTATCCATTATGGAAAAGCAAGTACCCTGCTTCCATACCCTCATAGTGTCTCCCAACGCGCACCCTGTGCTTTCTTTGTGCTCTTCCAATTTGAGAAGGGGCACATAAGCCCCGAGTTCTCTTTTTGATGGCCGTTTGAGGAAACCTGATCTGTTTTGAGTGAGCTAAATTTTTTGGAACACCTATATTTGGATCCTCCAGCATCCCATTACTCTTCATGTGTGGTAAATATGATCAATAAATATTTTCATGGAGCTAACATTGAGTCTGCACCCTGGGACAGCATTTAAAATGTTAGAATAAAATATACTTAAAGGGGAAGTTCAGTGCAAATACATATGCTTTTAAGAAAAAAGAGCAGTAATTTTCATTCCCAATAAGCTTAACCTGCCCATTCAACATTTTGTCTGTGCAAAAAGAAATGCAACTAAAATACTGACTTCCTTTTTTCAGGACCCCTAATAGAGACCGTTATGATCTTGCCCTTGACCCAGCGCCTGTGTTGATTCAGTTGCTTAGTAGAGATCTGAGCAACTTTGACCCATCCAACAGCCAATCAGTAGAAATTACTGTTAAGAACATTCCAAGGATGTGGTGCATCCTGGGAAGAAGAAGGACCGTTGGAACCTGAAATGGCAGCTCACTAATGTCAACAGCAGGGAACAACAAAGGGTATGAAATCAATATGTACAATAGATAGGTATGCATAATACAAACCAAGAATTTTTAAAATATTGATATTGTCCGCTGAATTTTAAAGGGGCATGTTCTTTAAAAGTGGGCATGTCTAAAATGTGTGGCAGTGTGCATGACTGTTCCTAGAAACTCTTTAGGAATGTTGGTGACTATAATTCATTGGGATTTAATAATAATCAATTAGGAGCAATTGATAAATGCAGATCCTGTACAAGAGTACTGTATCTGGACAGCTCTTCTAATTAATGTGTTTTGTTGTTTTTTGGCTTAATGAATACTGGTGAATAAGATCAACACACAGCCAATGCAATTCCCTTAACAGAAATTTTCAGTCCAATGGGTCATATAATGAAGCTCATTGGCCTTTATAGGGGTATATACTTAAGGGAACAGTATCACTAATTTTCAACAGCTTCTTTAATTTATTGGTGGAATTGCCCCTAGGTGGCAGTAGCAGTACTGATACCATTTTGTAATTTATATCCACATCACAACATTCAGATGCCACCGTGACTGAATTAGCTGTTCCAACACAATGTTTTGTTAATCTTCTGCCCAGCTCAACCATCTGTATTGGTACATGGAAATGAACTGGTGCAAAAATAAACATTTAGCAATGGGGCACGCATGCTTGGAAGACTGATAGACTAGGACTGTTTTCCTTGGTTTCAACCAGGCCCCTAAATGCCAGTGAATGGAAATGTTAATACTTCAACATAGTATGACATTCTAGAGAATTGTATGCTTCAAGTTAAATCTGTTGTATTCAGGAAGATCAAATGGACTTCAAATTTCACTAGTCGATTCACGACTGGCTTTCTCAAAACTGTTGGCAATAAGTACCCTGGAAAAGGAACAATATTGGTTTAGGAGAGGTGTGAAGAAGGCCATTTATGTGAAAATAAAGAAACCAAGCCTGAATAGAGGCGGGGTGGTGGGGGTGTTTGAGTTCCGACACAAACTGTCTGCCATGTGCAATGCTGTTTTGACACCTTAATTGGAAACTGTATCATGAAACCCAAACGGGTAAATTAGGAGGTACACCCCCTATGGTCTGCGCCACAACAGGTAAGTTCATAAATATACTCTTGAAAGGAGGCACACTCGGGCAATATTTCAGTTTAATAATTTATTCAGGTGCTGAAAAGCCAGATAAACACAACGTTTCGGGAGGTAAAACCGCCTTCCTTAGCTGACCGTAGTCCGTTAACGTCAGTTGTCACCAGGGGAGTACACATAGATCTGAAGATGTGAGAGGACGGATAGGATAAAAGTTCTTATCGTTTAAAATGGTGCTAATTTTGCCCCAACCAATCAGATGTTAGCTTTCAAATGTTAAATAAGATCTGATTGGCTGGGGCAAAATTAGCACCATTTTAAACGATAAGAACTTTAATTGAATAGCCCTGTAAGTGCTGCTTATGTGTGTCAGTCACAGATATAGAAATATAGGAGTGTGTTAATTATAAACACAGCCCAGAACAGTACCACAGTTAATAGCAAACAACACAGTATGTAATATAGTAATATATCAAAAAAGTATCAAAAGAATAAAAAATAAAGTATCAAAGAAAGGTGTCTAAATAACAATACTGTTCATCCACACACAGGTGAATTAGGAGCTATGTATATATTATCCTTGATGAAGTATAATAATAAATTCAATGTTCTTTGAATTATCCCTTTGGATTCTAGATCCCATGTGCTGAATGTGGTGCCAGTTTAGAAACCAGACTTGCACTAGTTCCAAGCCTGTGAATGAGTCTTACAATGAGTCTTAAGCTTCGTACACATGTGCGATCTTGGGGCCCAATACAATGGTGTATGAATGGCTGTTCGAGCATCGTTGATGATCCAACCCTGCAGAGAATCAACAATGCCCAACTGAATGGTAAAGGAACAGCAGAAAGCATGAGAAAGTCTTGTCTTTAAATCTAAGAGTTTTAATGAAAGGCGCCCTTACAATTCTGCTCGCTAATAAACTATTTGAAAATCTCTTTATGAGGATAAATCCAGAGCTTTAATTTAAACAAAAGGAAAACACAATGATCACTCAAACCACTGGCTTCATATAAACAGTAAACACCTTGTTTTTTAATGAGCTTAGAGAGCTTGGTACCAAAGAGTTGGCAAAAACAGTAAAATATTATTTATACAACATTCAAACATAATCTTGCACACAATCGGTTTATTGGGATTTAGGCAGTTTTAGGCAGATGTATAAATAGCAATTGAAATTTCTACATTTCTTTCTGGTGCTTAAAAATAAATGAATGAATGTATAAAATAATAAATGTATAATGCCACTCTGCACACAAATGTTCTCCCGCTGGATCCCAGGGCCATATTTAAAAAGGCACAGTATCGCTATTTTGCATGGGCGTAAATCTATGATTGCGATGGTTAATGTACGATCACGTTTGCATAATGACGATCTCGAACATACACTTAAAATAGCAATTCTATGATCGCCCATACCATAAACATATGGCAATGATCATACTTTTACGATAACCCACAGTATCGGAAGTTTCCATTACCATGGGTTAATGAATCTGGCCCCTAGTAACACCCTGCTACAGATACAAGTTTGGTATACATTTTTTTTAAACAGGGAGGGCTCTCAACTGGGGAGAAAAAATGTCCAATGTTCAGCTGCCAACAACAGCTTAAAGAGCACTATTCAACATAGAGCTGGTACAGCAGCAAACATGAAAATATGGTGTAACCAGCAGCATTTAAGTGGACAGGGCAATACAAAGCAATCTGCTTCCCCTATGACACCAGTTGCTGGCACCCTATGTGAGCATCATGCACTCCTGATGGGGGTAAGATTCAGTGATCGAAGTGGCTTGTTTAGGGCTAGGCCACATTAACGCGATTTTGCTTGCGTTTTTAAATAATACGGAAATCGTGCGGACGGGAAAATACCTGCGATTTCCGATGCGCATGCAATTGTGCATCCGTTTCTGTTTAGCATTCAACCATTTTTTGCGCAGTTGCAAACGCGAGGCATCACGCAATAAAGCACCAAAATCGCACAAGCAATTGCGTGCGTTGACGCTCGCGATTACGTGCATGCTTTGGTGCGTTGTAGTGTGGCCTCAGCCTTAGGGGGGGATTACTGGTGCCTTTCTGCCTGCTCAGTGCAGTCTGATGATCCACTTCTCTTGGTGCCCAAAGACTTATATAGATTGTTTTATAGTTTGTTACATTGTTATATAGATTGTTACATTGTTATATAGACCGTTACATTGTTGTATAGACCGTTACATTGTTGTATAGACCGTTACATTGTTATATAGACCGTTACATTGTTATATAGACAGTTACATTGTTATATAGACCGTTACATTGTTATATAGACAGTTACATTGTTATATAGACAGTTACATTGTAATATAGATTGTTACATTGTTATATAGACCGTTACATTGTTATATAGACAGTTACATTGTTATATAGATTGTTACATTGTTTATTAGAACCGTTACATTGTTTGTAGACATCACATGTAATATAGAGATTGTTTAACAATTGTTATATAGACAGTTACATTGTTATATAGATTGTTACATTGTTATATATAGACCGTTACATTGTTATGTAGACAGTCACATTGTAATATAGATTGTTACATTGTTATATAGACCGTTACATTGTTATATAGACAGTTACATTGTAATATAGATTGTTACATTGTTATATAGACAGTTACATTGTTATATAGACAGTTACATTGTAATATAGATTGTTACATTGTTATATAGACCGTTACATTGTTATATAGACAGTTATATTGTAATATAGATTGTTACATTGTTATATAGACTGTAAAGGCTGGGTACACACGAGCAGATTTTTCGGAACAATCGAACAATACTTCTGTCGATTCGACCAATCTGTGCTGCTTTTGTCTGTAGCCGCGACCGATGTCTGGACGAACGGGCAATCAGACGTGTTGGTAAATCACGGCAGATCACACAGTTCCTCGCTTGACAAACATTTTCCCCGGCCGAGCGCTCGTTCGTAGCAAATGCTTGGTCAGGACAAAATACTGTATCTATTCATGTGTTTATACTGTTATATCGATTGTTACATGGACTATTACATTGTTACATAGATTGTTTCATTGTAATATAGATTGTTATATAGATTGTTACATTGCTAATTTAGCTGCGGTGAGAAGCAATATTTATTTGTTTTGAAAAAGTATCGTCAGCCCAGTGATTGACAGCAGCATAGAGATCTGTATCAATATTACCCTGCGGCTGCCTGAGGTGATTGCCAAGACTGGGTTTATATACAGTACTTACTGTACCTACTACACTGTGATTGAGTTAGTGAGCAAGAGGAGGAAACCCTGGTGCTGATTGTATAGCTGACCGACAAGATTGCATTATATGACTGGGGACAGAGGGGGGCACTCTGAGCTACTGTACAGCAGTGTATGTATTATATTTACTAGTCTAAAAGTAATGGGGAAGAAGCAAAAAGTAAATTAAACATTTAAATTGCTGACCTGCGTACATGGGAGAATGCAACATATAACTGTCCGTGGTTAAATACGGGTTGTGGCAGCAATATACCGACCTTATTTAGTGTATTGCTAGTAGACTGTGGGCTTGTTTGTTTCGTTGTCGTTTCTTTAAATGTGTGGTAGGAATTATGCTTATGCGAGCACGTCCTAGCGCACGGGAAATGCGTTTTCAGTGTGATGCAGATTGCATGCGCTCCGATTAGCGGTCTGCAGAACATCGCACCTAGTGTGGCCACAACAATTTAACAACACTGGTATGTGGTTTTTAATGCACGATCGGATAGCGAGTTAAAATGCGTCAGTGTGGCCTAGCCCTAAAAGTATAGCATTTGCTCGAAGGCTACCATGGAAACCCTATAGGTTACAGGATTGGTAGATTTGGACAGGTAATCACCTTCAGATGCTATTATTATATGAATAGGATGCTGACAGCAATTCCTGTTCTTAGCTGACAGGAGCGGCACCTGGTGTGGTCTGCTGCTATAGTCTAATTTAAGGTTTGATGTCTTGTATGTTTTTTTCCTGGCACATTCTTCACACAACATCCCGTAATGACAACATGAAAAAACTTTACTTTAGGTTTTGTCAAATAATATAAAAAACTTAGAAATCACATGTACATAAGTATTGCCATGAAGCTCAAAATTGAGCTCAGGGGCATCCGGATTCCCCTGATCATCCTTCAGATGTTTCTGAGGCTGTTAATTCAATTGATTGGACATGATTTCAAAAGGCACACACCTGTCTACCTATATAATGTCCCACAGTTGACTGTTTATGTCAGAGCACAAACCAAGAATGAAGTCAAAGGAATTGTCTGTAGACCTCAGAGACAGGATTGTCTTGAGGCAAAAATCTGGGGAAGGTTACAGAAAAATGTCTACCGCTTTAAAGGTCCCAATGAGCACAATGCCCTTATCATCCTTAAGTGGAAGAAGTATAAAACTACCAGGACTCTTCCTAGAGCTGGCCGGCCATTTAAACTGAGCGATCGGAGGGGGAGGGCCTTAGTCAGGGAGGTGACCAAGGACCTGATGGTCACTCTGTCAGAGCTCTAGAGGTCCTCTGGGGAGAGAGGAAAACCTTCCAGAATGACAGCCATCTCTGCAGCAATCCACCAATCAGGCCTGTATGGTAGAGTGGCCAGACAGATGCCACTCCTTAGTAAAAGGCACATGGCAGCCCATCTGGAGTTTGCCAAAAGGCACCCAAAGGACTCTCAGACCATGAGAAAAAAAAAGTCTCTGGTCAGATGAGACAATGACTGAACTCTTTGGTGTGAATGCCAGGTATCACGTTTGGAGGAAACCAGGCACAGCTCATCACCAGACATCCTGGATGAAAATCTGCTCCAGAGCTCTTGACAGTTCATCTTTCAAAAGGACAACGACCCTAAGCACACAACCAAGATATCAAAGGATTGTCCTTGAGTGATTCAGCCAGAGCCCTTGAATCTGATTGAACATCTCTGGAGAGGTCTTAAAATGGCTGTGTATCGATGCTTCCCATTCAACCTGATGGAGCTTGAGAGGTGCTGCAAAGAGGAATGGACAAAACTGCTCAAGCATAGGTGTGCCAAGCTTGTAGCATCACATTCAAAAAGACTTGAGGCTGTAATTGCTGCCAAAGATACAGTGGCATAACTAGGAATCGCTGCCCCCCCCCCAGCAAAACTATGATGGGGCCCCTATCTGTGCTTCATCCAGTGTTTTTTTTAGGGGGGAGGCTATATTTGTCATAGGAAAAATAAGATGGGGTCCCCTTAGCTCATGGGCCCCCTACAGTTGCTTTCCTTGCTCCCCTAGTAGTTACACCCCTGCAAAGGAGCAAGTACTGAGCAAAGGCTCAATGTGATTTCCAGTGGTGTAACTACCTCCCCCATTTAAAAACAGCTGATCTTGGACCTCTGGGGAGGGGGGTGGGTCAGAGGCCCGGCATCCAATCTCATGGGGGGGCGGCAGTTACTCCTCTGGTGATTTCTCAGTTTTTTAATATTTAATTCATTTGCCAAAACGTCAAGTAAACTTTTTTTCACACTGTCGTTATGGAGTGTTGTGTGTAAAATTCTGAGGAAAAAAAGGAAAGTAATCCATTTTGGAATTAGGCTGTGACATCAAAAGTGATGAACTGTGAATACTTTCTGGATGCACTATATATCTATCGCAAACACTTTATTGACTATAAAAATCGATCGTTACGTTTACACGTTCCATACAATAGCATCTCTCTGTGCAGCGACCATATAATTCTTTCCAACTATCACTGTACCATTCTTTGTTGATCTGTCCCCTATTTCTTTAGATATTCAGTCTGAAACCTACAATGTGCTTAGGCTTTATTCACACTGCAGATTGTTTTGGTGTGATTTTATGCAGTGAATTTGCATCAAAACGCTCTGCTCATAGGACTTAAAAGTTACCGTTCACACCTATGAGCTGCGTTGTAGTGTACTGAGAACACCACACACTTCCTGAAGAAGTTTGCTATGTTATGGCTCATTCACACCATGGCCATTTTTTTAGCGTTGAAACGCAACTCTTATGGTATGCGATAATGCAGAGGCTTTCTTTTTTTTAATCTAATCTAATGTGTCCTGTTCCCACTAGTGTGTTGCATTGAATAGCGCTGCGTTTAGGCACAGCTGCATGCATTATTACGCATTGCGGAGTCCAACGGACATCAACACAAGTCAATGAGAGGATACTAACGATTTGTACACCGTTGGAATGCGAGTTTGTGTGCAATGTTCATACAGTCTTTAGCAAACAAAAGAGCATTAATGCGCACAATAATGCACACAACATTGCATGATAACGCATGAAAAAAATTTACTGTTATGCGATAACGCAACATCGCAAGTGCAATGTTTTCCGCTGCGTTACAAAAATGCCCAATGTGAAAGAAGTCTTAGAACAGAGCTCATGGCATAACACAGACATTTAGCTCCTTTCAATCTACCTTTGTTGGGGATGTTGCACTTTATATGAGTTTGACAGTGTTTTGTGTTGTATTAATAAAAATATAGTAAATTAATAAAATATTCTAAATTATTATGTCCAACTCTCATTCATCTATGCTACTATGCTATCCACACACCCCTTTCCACCCACCACTGGCCTATCTACACCCTGCTTTCCTCCTGGGCTATCTATCCCAGTGAGACTGCTAATAACCTCCCCCCCAAACCTAGTTTAAAATCTCCTCCAACCCTCTAGCCATCTTCTCCCCTAAAACAGCTGCACCGCCATCAGTGAGGTGCAACCCATCCCTACTAAAGAACCTGTAGCCGACAGAAGTGTGCCCAGTTCTCTATAGCCACGCATTAATGCTCCTAAGCTTCCGCTGTCTCCCTGGCATGTGGCTGCAGTAGTATTTCTGAAAACCCTACCCTTGAGGTCCGTGCTTTTAACTTGGCCCCTAGCTCTCGGAAATCATGTTTAAGGACCTCTTCAAACTTGTCATAGGCACCAATGTGACCCAAGACTGCCGGGTCACACCCGGCCCCACCCAATAATCTGTTTACACGATCCACCACATGCCAAACGCTAGCACCAGGCAGGCAACACAGTCTTGGCGGCAGATTACCCTATTCTTATACTGGTGTCTTAACTCTGATGTGCTACTCTCCTTCCTGAACGTGCCTTTAATATTGGAAATTTTTATTTAATATAAAATTAAGTTAATTTACATTTAATATGTATTTTTATATAACTTTAGAACTTAAGCACATTTCGCATTACTAATGATGCTTCTACCTTTGCAGACCAGACCACTACCACAAATCCTCTCTAACCTCCTGTTTAACAGATCTCCCTAAGCTATCTAGCTGCCTTGCTTTTAAATCATCTGAGATTATCAGCCTTGAACTTTTGCCCTTTGAAGTCTGACATTGAAACCAGCACAAAAGGCCGGTTCCTACTATTTAATGTAAAATGGCACAGTTAAAAGGCCACACACCACAAAATGCATTAACTATTTTTTCATCTGCACTGCAAAAATATGATATGCATGTGAATCAAATAGTAAATTTCGGATACATAACGTAGACTTTCTGTGGATGTTGTTGCAAAACAGTTGTTTCCAGAATCCGAGCCACAAAGCATATATGCCATTATTATATTTAATAAGTGGAATAAAATTTTGTCTGTGCTGTTTATCTGCAGCAGCCATTCAGATGTTGTCATAGGTTTTCTAAGGCTGGGTACTCATGGGATGATATTTCATCCCGACAGACTGCTTTTGACTGGTCGGCTGGGACAAAATATTGTTGCTCAGCAGAGAACCAACGTGGCTGATATTTTATCACCAATCATATGGTCCATTGTCGTCTGAACATTCCAGTAACTCGGTCTGTCATAGCCGAAATCTACTTCAAATTAACCAAAATTTCTGCTGTGATGGCCGATTGAGCTGAACTATCGGAATGTGTTTGTAAGAATCAGTATTGAAACTACAGCAACCTGGGCTACCCTGAAAGTTTCGTAGCTGGTCTGCTGGCACACAACCTTTTCTTTTTTACTACCATTCTTAACAGGTAAGATTTTTTTTTCCTTTTATTTTTATTGAAGAGCAGGAGGTAAAGAGCTGCGTCTTACCTCTTGATCTTCAATACAATGATCAGGAGCCAGGAGAAAAGGTAAGCTACTTATCCGCCAACTCTCTCCCCCGCAGCATTGTCCGACAGGTCCCGATGGACCAAATACACCTTTAAAATCATAATAGCACAAGATACAGAGTATGTCATTTTTATTTACATTAGAAAGTATAATATTAAATACTTTTTTATACTTGGATTTGATCCATCTGTTATAGACCCCCTGATGTTTCCTGGGCCCAAGGCAGGAGCATAGGTTGCGCATGTTTTATGCCGGTGTGCGCACTTACCCCATTTTGGATAGTGGACAGTGTGGAGCACGGACCGTAAGTGCCGGGTCTGGGGCAGGCAGCACCCGGAACACAGGATACATATGGTGAGCAAATACTGTGGCAAATACCTTTCTATAACACTGAGGTACATCTCTTATGGGATACTGTGGACTGTGAGGGGTCCGGGTCAGTGTCGCACCTGGACCACTTCACTCTCATGGTGAGAGTTGCCATTAAAGCCTTTATATATTTTTCTTAGTGAGAAAGAAAGGATACTGGGGTTAGAGCACTGTGTTTATAGTACATTTTATACAGGAGACTAGGTTGCCTTGTGGTTGATCCTGCTCTGAGTATATCAATAGTAGAAAGGTAAGGGCAGGGAATGATGTGGGGCCATTAAATAATAAATTATCTTACATAGTAGTAATTAAGGTTGAATAAAGACATTCGTCCATCAAGTCCAACCTATTCACTTTTTTTTTTTTTTTTTTTAACCCTACCTAACAGTTGATCCAGAGGAAGGCAAAAAACCCCAGCTAAAAAAAGGGGGAAAAAATTCCTTCCTGACTCCAAACGGCAATCGGAAAGTATCCCTGGATCAACCAGATCTATATGCATTAATACCAGTAATTCTCAATATTTTTTAGTTTTAGAAACTTATCCAGGCCTTTTTTAAAGTTATTCAATGAACTTGCCATTACCACCTCTGCTGGAAGACAGTTCCACAGTTTCACCGTTCTCACTGTAAAGAAACCTCTCCTAACTTGAAGATGAAACTTCTTTTCTTCCAACCTTAAAGGATGTCCACGAGTCCTCTGATATGACCTATTAGTGAACAATGCACCAGAGAGTTCACTGTATGGGCCATTAATATATTTGTATAAGGTTATCATGTCCCCACGCAACCGCCGCTTCTCCAATGTAAACAGCCCTAACTTGTCTAATCTGCCTGCATATTCAAGCCCCTCCATTCCCCTTATTAATTTAGTTGCCCTTCTCTGAACTGCCTCAATTTCCAAGATGTCCCTTTTGTATATGGGATTCCAAAACTGCACCGCATATTCCAAATGTGGCCTTACCAGTGCCTTGTAAAGAGGGAGAATAATATTTTTCTCTCTCAGTCCCCTCTTTATACAAGACAATATCTTACTAGCTCTAGCTGTTGCTACCTGGCATGTTGCTACAGCTGAGGTCTGTTATCTACCAGAACCCCCAAATCTTTTTCCATTTCAGATGAGATGCACAGTTATTTATGGTGTAGGTGGCACAGGGATTATTAAATCTTCTCTGGTTTACTTTTGTCTGGCTGATGTGCCAAATTCCAATATTTAAAAAGGGTGTACCGGTATATATTCATAGCTTGGTAATTGTAGAAGACGGGTTCAACATTACCTTGTGATGTCCTGTTGTTGCTCAAAGCACTGTAAGATTCCCCAGGTGGTTTAAGGGAAAGGCTTACTGGATTTGCTTTAGCGCTCATGAAAACAAATCCCTCCATTAGCCATTGGTTAGTTCAGTTTCACCAACAAAGTAAGAGACAAGAAAAGGCTCCAATCAAAAAAGATCCCCAAACACAAACCAGGCACATCCACTTAAGCGGTCTTAAAATGAAAAAACTGTTTATTCACATCCCTATAACTCCGTACATCCCAACCAACCCCAGACATGCCCTTTAACCTGTGGGTATTAGGGGTCAGCTCACATAATTTACCTTAGCTGGAAACACACAGCTAAGTGTAGGCAGTGCACTTCACAGGAAGCAGCAGCCTGGAAGCCAACAGCCAATCATGTTACAGCTCAGAGATCATCCCTCCACACAGATTTCAGTGCAATTTCTGTGTAAACACATTAAAAATGCTCCTGTACCTAACAATAATAAATTCCTTTGCTTTTCATACAACAAAGAAAAGTAATCATTGCAGTTTATTTCTTTGCTAGCATGGACATAAGAAACAGAATATTAACATTTCATTAAAAAAAAAAGTAAGTATGGGGGATTGAACCTGCAACCTTCTATACTGTGTCTTGCTAGAAAGACATCTTTCTAACTCTATCTCACAAGAGCTACCAGGTGAGTACATGTAGAATCTTTATCTTTTGCTAGGAACATATTAGAAACAAAAAAAAGTGAACATGGGGAATTGAACCTGTGTCTCCAAAACCACCACTGCACGTGAAGAAGAAGCAAGTACATTTCAGTAAATGTCAGTAAAATCAGTTGACTATTTTGTATTGTTCCAGGATGGCTGTCAGCAATTCATGCTGGTTGGTAAATTAAAAATCAGAGCTGCTATATATAAAGTTTGTACATATGTATCAATATGTGGCCATATTTCTAAACGAGTTATCAGTAAGTTGACGGCGGTCATAAATGTGTGGCAGCGATTGTACATTTACGCCAAACGTTCATTAATTTACCTCACCCACCCGCATTGCTCCAAAGAAGGCTAGTACAAAAGCTGCTGATAGCAAGGATGTCTCATATGAAGAGGACCCAATTGTATGCAGAATGACATGGTAACAGAAGGCCATGGTAACAAAGAACTTCTTTTAGAATGCCCGGGATGTGCCTACCATGGAACCATATATTAATTGTCAGGCAGCGTTATTCCAGCTGCCTCAACATGGCAATAACCAGAAGGGACGAGCTTGTGAGTTGATTGATCATATATACTACACTCAAATTATCTGACTACAAGCAGATTTTCTTGTTGGCCATCTTATCGCCCCATAACTCAACTGCCACTAGTATGGGAAATAGTTTCAATAGGGCTAAGTTCGTACGCTTGTACCCACTAACTGAGCCACAGGCCTGCACACCAATATGTTACTAAATATGCGCCCTTTGAACCTGCTGCGTCTGTGAATAGGTGCAAATCTGCATTGGAACACTCCTTCTCCTACCAGCCATTGTAGGTTAGCAAAATGAATTGCCAGACTCAAAAATCAGCTTTAGCTGTCCTCGTAAAACTGCTGTGATGGTAAGGATTGGTTGCCCATTTGGTCAGCAAGGACAGACATCTGCTGAAAATCCTACCTATAGGCATGATCCTGCAAGCAAATTTAAGAGACCCCAATAAAGAGTGCACCTGTTAAAGTGTGAATTTGTCTGCTGCAACAAATGCTTGTACAATTGCTAATAGTTCACCTAATTTTGGGGCTGGGAGACGACAAACCCTTGCTACAGTGCCAATTTCTATACCTAGGAAAGAAAGCCAAATTTTTTCATTGAAACGTGAACAACAAAAAGGAGCATTTGTCTGAATTGGCTGGGGCCACAAACAAAAAGTCATCAAGATAATGTATGATCGATAGGGTCTCGAAACACACAGCTCACTCCAAGAATGTGCTGAACATTTGGAAGAATGAGCATGAAATCGAGCAGCCCATTGGGAGACACATATCATAGAAATATGCCCCATGCAGCTGGCAGCCCAATAGGTGGAAAAAAATCCAGGTGAGTGGGCAAAAAACAAAAGGCTAACTCTATGTCCGCCTGTCAGACTAAATCGATTGTCCTGTCGAACAATAAATAAAAAACTGAGGAATCTTCAGTGATTCCATCATTTACCAATACCCCTTTGGGGTGGGAAAGGTGATGTATAAGACTAAACTTGCACAACTCCTTTTTTTTCAGTACCAAGCCCAATGGGCCCAAGGGGAGAATTTATCAAATGAGAGTTCCTTAAAAGGGCCTGCAATCCTGCCCATATCTACCTCACTCCTAAGCTTGCTTTTCGCTTCATTGGGATTTTTAATGATATATTTTAAATCATTTGTAAAAACTGGGTCTGGTGAAAATTGAAAGGGAATAACAAAGCCACTCAAAAAACCCACACCTAATAGCATTTTCCTCCACCCTCCTTGGGTAGTTGTTTAGCCAGTGCTCCATTCCAGCCATGCTGCCACGAGTCCGTGGCTTTTGTGTTCCAGCCCACCTCCGGCCTCATAGCTAATCTCTGACAAAACTACTCGTGATACCTCCACCAACCAGTACCGTCATGTATTTTATAAGCCCCGTATATCATGTCCAAATAAGCAAAACTTTCTGAGCATTTGCGTGGTGCTCTTTGCCCCATAATCCTGGGCCAACACCAAGGTGGGATAACACCCCTCTGGAGGAATGCTCAACTGAGCACCTGAGGGCTGTGTACCCATTTTTGCAAGCTCCTGGAGTCTCAGGAAGCATGGCATTGTCTGTTCTCTATTGCCTGTATTATGATGCCCAGATGAACATCTGTGGCGCTCGCTGGCCCTGTGCCGCCTATGCCAGCCATGGTAAGATTCACAACTATCAGAGTACAAGCTGTAGTCCCTCCTCCAAGAGCGTGGTGGACCTCTGGACTTCCTGCTCACCCTTTATCTTCCCCTCCTCTTGTACCTATGTTCTGTGGTTGGTGTGAAGGTTTCCCATGGTGTAATCACCCCAATATTGGATCTGGCATCCAAAAACGCTAAATACGCCCCTGATTCAGAGCTCTGGGCCACTGGTCTGCTTGTTTCAGCCTGCCTGCTGGTTGTTCGAGCTGTGCTTTGTGTGGCTACCAGGCATGTCCCTCCTGCTGCTATCAGGGACTTACTAACTCCTCCTCTCTTTTATCTCCATCTTTTTGGGCCTCCCTGTGCCGAGCCTGAGATGTGCCTGCCCTAGCTGGTGCCCATGAGACCCTGAAGTCATCCTGACTCCTCCCTAGTAATCCTCTCTCTCACAATCCACAATATCACCTCTTCCTCTGCCATAATCACCACCTTGTTATCTCTGGGATCCACAGACGCTGAATTAAAAAATAATTGCCAACTTGATTAAGTTAATTTAAAGGCCCAAACACTTTAAAGGCCCGACAGCTGTCCGGAACGCTGCATGTTGCTCCTTGTTCTAATATCTAAAATGTCGCTGGCTCCACTTGTGCGCTGGGTTTAAATAGCCTGTGGTTTCTGTGCCTTCCCCTTTATGTGTGATGACTTCACTACGCAGCTGTGCGCAACGTCACAGTGCTAGTTCCACCTATCAGGCCACACTGTCGCTACGTGTCACATGCTGTGCGCTACGCCATCATGATGCATGCAAACGCATGTGCATTGAGACAGTGAATCCTAGGGTCAGAGGACATGGCTCCTTAAGCCACAGGCTTAAGACTATGAGTTGTAATGGCAAACATGGAAGCCTTCTTTGTTACAGAATCTATTACATGTACTAAATCCAACTTACTAGAGAAGAATCTTACAATGTATAGGTGTTCTAGGGAGAAAAGCTTTTTTATTAGGATTTCAAAAATGATTACCGTATATACTCGAGTATAAACCGACCCAAGTATAAACCGAGGTACCCAATTTCAGCTAAAAATCCTAATAAAGTTTGTTGACCGGGTATAAACCGAGGGTAAGAAACTTGGCAATTCAAGATGTTTGTAACTACAACTCCCACTAATAAAGCATGCGGGGAGTTGTAGTTTTCCAAACATCTTGAACTGCCACCCTCACTTGGCATCAAGATGTTTGGAAACTACAACTCCCAGCAGCTTTATTAGCTGTGGACGTCAGGCTGGCGCGCAGTACAGGAAAGAATGCTCGGTAAGCTGTGACTTGAGTATAAACTGAGTCCAAGTTTTTCAGCTGATTTTTCAGCCTGAAAAACCGGTTTAACTCGAGTAATAACGGTAGTTCTCCTTTAAGCAAAAAGCTTTACATGCTTTAATGTCTGTTAGGATTCAGTATTACACACCCAATTATGTGCATTTGTAAAACATGTGTCTGTCTTGAGTGAATTAAAAAGTACTGTTTTGCTACACAAGATGTCTGTTGTATTATAGAGGACATAAAGTGAGACTTTGCATGTCTCGCCATTTCTCTTGGATAACTGGGTGAGAAATTTTCCTTCATTTCTTAGATTATTTGAGCATTGTTATTTTTCTGCATGAGGCTGTTAAGTATCTTCTGTTTTAAGAAGCCTCATATATAGCATGTGTCTCCTATCCAATAAAGCAAGTATCTGATCTTGCATCGGTTGATTGGTGTGGGACAATCTGGGTTCTGCATCTCAGCCTTTTGCATAAAAACCGTCAGATTTCCCAATGAAACCCTTCCCGGAACTTTGCTGGTGGAGACCTGGAGGTTGAAGGGAGACAGTTTTGGTGGGACTCCACTGCTTTCTCTGGCAATGGGAGACCCTAAGGTACCTCTCTTGGTGGTTCCAGTTGTGGCTGGAGAACCGAGGGGAGATGGTCCTGACCACCGCAAGAGCACTTGTGTGTTCACTGTGGTGTTAGCCATGAAAGCACCAACCCCTGAGCTTTCAATAAAAGTCTGGGTCCTTTTTTGGATATCAGATTTCCCATGATAAATCTCTCTTCTTGGTGACATATGGAGGCATGGGAGGGTAAGTATTGGCGAACTCCTGAGGCCTTCCCAACAATGGGGTCAGGGATATGACCTTGCCACTGCAATGGCACTTGTGCTTCACTGTGGTGTATGGGCATAAAAGCACCCAACCCTGTGCTTTTAATTAAAAAAAAAAAAAAAGATTGAAACATGTCATGTCTACAAGTCTAACTTGAAGTTTGTTTTGTCTAAAGAAGAGTAGATTCAAGGAAGAGTATATTCTCACTCTTTTTTAAAGCACTGGTAAGGCCTCATTTGGAATAAGTGGTGCAGTTTAGGAATCCTGCATATTAAAGGGACATTTTGGAATGGAAACAGTTCATAAAGGACAACTGAATTAAAGGGGAATGAGGAGGTTTGCAAGTTAGTGACCATTGATACTTTATACAAATATATTAATGGCTCATTGCTTCACTGATAGGTCATTATCAGAGGACTTGTGGCATCCTTTAAGATTAGAAGAAATAAGTTTTACTTTAGGTTAGGAAAGGAGAAACTGTGAAACTGGAACTGCCAACTGCAGATATTCAATGTAAGCTTATTGAATATACTTTAAAAGTAGGCTAGATACGTTTCTAAAACTAAAATATATTGAGAATTACTGGTATTTAATACATATACTGTAGTCTGGTTAGTACAGGGATACTATATAATATTGAGAATTACTGGTATTAACATAATCTGTAGTTCTGGTTGGTACAGGGATACTATATAATATTGAGAATGACTGATATAATACATATACTGATTTCTGGTTGGTAAGGGATACTATATATATTGAGAATTACTGGTATTAATACATATACTGAAGTTCTGTCTGTTGATCCAGGGATACTATATAAATTAAGAATACTGGTATTAATACATATACTGTAGTTCTGGTTTGGTACAGGGATACTATACAATGGAGAATGACTGGTATTAATACATGTACTTGTGTTCGGGTTGGTACAGGGATACAAATATAATATGAATTCTGGTATTAATCATATTTGAGTTTTTGTGTTGTACAGGATACTATATAATATTGAGATTACTGGTATTAATACATATACTGAAGTTCTGGTTGATCCAGGGATACTATATAATATTAAGAATTACTGGTATTAATACCATAACTGTAGTTCTGGTTGTACAGGGATACTACAAATTGATGAATGACTGGTATTATACTGTACTGTAGTTCTGGTTGGTACAGGGATACTATATAATATTGAAATTGCTGGTATTAATACATATATCTGTAGTTTTGTTGGTACAGGGATACTATAATATTGAGAATTACTGGTATTAATACACATACTGTAGTTTCTGGTTGGTTTCGGGGATACTATATAATATTGAGAATCTGGTATTAATACATATACTACGTAGTTCCTGATTGGTACAGGATACTATATAATATTGGAATTATGTATTCATATATATACTGTTGTTCTGCTTAACCAAGGATACTATATAATATTGAGAATTACTGTAATTAATTCATATACTGTAGTTCTGGTTGGTACAGGATACTATATATATTGAGAATTACTGGTATTACATACCTATAACTGTAAGTTCTGCTTGATCAAGGATCTATAATAACATTGAGAATGACTGGTATTATACGATATGTCTGTAGTTTCTGGTTGGTACAGGGATACTATATAATATTGAGACATTATACTGGTATTATACATATACTTAGTTTCTGATTGGTACAGGATACTATATATATTGAGAATTACTGGTATTAAACATTAACTGTTGTTCTGCTTAAACAAGGATACTATATAATATTGAGAATGGCTGTGTATAATACATATACGTAGTTCTGGTTGGTACAGGGACACTATATAATATTGAGAATTACTGGTATTAATACATATACTGTAGTTCTGTTGTACAGGGAAACTATATAATATTGACAATTAACTTGGTATTAATACATATACTTAGTTCTCGTTGATCCAGGGATAACTTTTGATTCCCATTTGGACTCATGAAGGAATTTCCCCTCCTCCTTTTTACGCTGTTTGTTTGGCCTTCCTCTTGGATAAACTGTTTAGTTGGGGGTTAAATGAGTTTTAAAGGCTTGGTGACTAGATCAGGGGTGGGCATTCACGTACAGGAGCTGCATTAACAGGGGGCTGCACGGGAAACTTGGAATGGTTCAACTCAATTTCCCCTCATTCAGATAGATTTGCTGCATTTAATAAAAAGTTAAAATTAAATGATCTGGCCTCATTGATGTTTTTTATTAGTTGCCAATTTTTAAATAGAAGGTGTGTAATTGTCATACTGTAATGATCCATTCTTTCAAATTCAATTATCGTCCTTTTTTTGTTTTTTTATAAAATAACTTAAAGGGTATGTCCACCCAAAATTTATTTTTATATAAGATTCCCAATGGCTCCCAGCCCAACCACCGCTAAGTTTTTATCTTTTAAAAGCAGCCCCAACTCTACTTACCTCTCCTCTTCCTCCGCCCGCGACCTCCGTCCCTCTGCTTGCACGAAAATCAACAAGGGGCGGGACCGCACCCCGTCTGTGGATTGGCTTGAGCGCAGCCAATCACGGACGCGGCTGCCGGCAGCCGTCACGTCGCCGGAGGAAAGAGGTAGAGTAGTAAGTTTTGGCGAACTTTTTTAAAGATATAAACATAGCGGTTGGGGCTGGGAGCCCTGGGAATCTTACATTATGCAGGAATTATTGCCAGAGCCGAGATGCAATCGATCTGATGGTAGGGGGGGAGGGGAAGCGTGGAGTTCGGGGAGAAGTCTCACCCGCATGGTCAGACAATCCCGGGAGGCAGGTAGCAGGCAGTGTCCTATATGACCTGCTAGTCCTCCTGGTTGGGCAGTTTTTTGGCACTATGAGTTTGGGGGACGCTACAGGAAAACCCTATGGGCTGGGATGTGTGTAAGGATTAAACATCCGACTACATGATGGGAGCCAGTAGTTGGGGTGGATTATAGTTTTGGGGGTGGACATGCCCTTTACTAAAAATAAATCATTGTCCATCCCTGGAGACAATCAATTAATATTGAGCATTTTATTGGGGTTCACAGTATTGAGGGCCATCAGTGGGCAGCCAACGGGACGGTTGCACCGGGCCTTACTGTGCCCAAGGTCGGACTAAGGCATGTTTTATTAACCTCCATTACTATTTTCCATGTTAGGTACATAAGTGAACTTTAATATGTTCCTATAAATCCCTAGCACGATCATTGATATTTCCATTTTCATGTTATTGTATACCTATGCACAGGTTTTTCTGGGTAAGCCATTGATGCTGTGTATTGATATGTGTCAAATGTATCATTTTTATTAGATTTATGCTTTTATGCTTCATTTGTCTGGAACGATTCGCCTTTATCTCCTCTTTGAAGTGCATTTAACCGTTTCAGAGCTCATCAAATTTGACATCACTTTGGACACATAGGGACACCTCATTAATGTTGGTTTACACTGGGAAGCGGCACTGTTCATGTGGGACCCGGTAAGAAGGGGCAAGATGGGCCCGCCGAAAGCGCACATTCGTCAGTGTTTGGGTGCTGCAAGTCTAGGCGATTGGGGAAAGCCCCCCTTGAAAGCCGATAATGGTATATGTATCCAGTCTCACTGATCTTACTCACTTTGCGACCGCCACCACTGTCCCCTGCTCGGCGTTGCTGAGCGGAGGTGAGAATAGGTCCGGGTTTTGGCGAGGAACGGGCGTGCCGTTTGGGTACGCCCGTTACCGCCCCCGGCCCATGTTCACCAACGGGGGGTACTGGTGGGCTTTGTAAGTATCTATAGTTTGATTTCGAGTACCGTAACTCTGTATGCAGCAGAACAGTCTTCACTCTTTCTTCGCTGATTCCTGGTGTGAGCGGAGTTTGTAAGCCGTTGCACTATTATATCTTCGATATGGAGTCTAGGTACATGATGTCATCCAGCGATGGGTAAGACATTCACGACACGCCTGTAAAATTTACCTATTTACGCTGTACTCTGCTATTCCACTGTTTTCCAGCAAGTGCAGTTTCTTCTGACTTTGTTTTTTTGCATGCAGACTACCTGTTGGACATATGTCCATCCTCAATATCTGTTCTATTCATTAGATCAACTGACTGAAATGTAGTTTCTTGAAGCCGTTTCGCAGTCATTCTTATATTCCGACTGGCTTCCTCAATTCAGAAGGACTTGTACAATAATCTGTGGCATTAATGTACCCTGGAAATTCCATTAACCTATCACACCCCCCACAACACAGCCAGGTGTTAATGTGTGATTAGATATTGGCTAAGAGGGTTATAGACGCCAGAGTAAGTGTTTTAAAACAGCATTGTACATGGCAGACATTTGGTGTCGAACCCCCCCACCTCTATTTAGGCTTGGTTTCTTTATTTTCACATAATGGCCTCCTTAACACCTTCTCTTGAACGCAGTCCCGTTCCTCACCAGTATGTTTAACATTCAATCTCAAAGGTCTGTCCTTTATCCTTAAGATGCGTATACCCGCTGAGTTCCTGACCCGAGGAATTTGCTCTTCTGTGCTGGGCCATACGTTTATGCAGTTGCTTGTTTGGTCCTCCCACCCCACATACATCAGAGCAATTCTTCACTGCACTGCACTGCAATATATGATGTCGCTTTCTTGTGTTTTGGTATTGGGTCTTTCGGATTAACAATTGCCTGGGCCTCAGTGTGGTGTTTCGGTTTTAAAGCAGACAGGGATACGATGTTTTTTGAAAATTCTTCTTAATTTCTCGGAGACCACCCTGCTACATATGGGATGAACATGTTCCTTCCTCCTGTCTTGCTTTTCCCCCTCTTCACTGTTGGTATTCGTTTTCTTTTCTTCCTTCTACTCTCTTTGACCAAAGGCCAGTCTGGATACCACAAGTTTTAAGGTCTCTTGATATGTTCATTTCTTTAGCCTTCAAAAAAGCCTCTGTGCTGTGGGGATGTTCTCCTCCCGGCTCTGTGTGCAGGGTTCTATGACCCCTCAGCTGTGATCTAAAGGGTGTGGAGTCAAACATCAAATACTGATCTGTGGTGTGTTGGTTTTTCTGTAAACCCTCTACTCCAGTTTACCCCAATTTTCCTACCTTCTACCAATCATTCCAAGAAAGCCGTTTGTTGTTTTGTACCTCTTCCCTTGTGAATTTAATGTTTTGGTCCACCGCATTAATGTGTTCTGTGAAAGCTTGTACTTCCTTCCTTTTGGTGATTTTTAACCCAGGTGTTCACACATATCTGAAACCAGTGCTGGGTGCTATGCCTAAAGTATTAGCGCACTTTGTTTCTACCTCCTCATGTAAAGGTGGCCACATATGTGAAATGGAGTCCCTAGCACATTCATGTTTTGCTTATAGAATTATCCTGTATTTAAATAGGGTTGTATTCAGCAGGCAACAGTCCACAAGGAACACACCTGTTCGGGTTAGATCAGTTTCTGCTGGTAATAGTGCTGTCTTGGCCCAGCTGTTTTCCTCCCATGTCCAACGCCTCCTTGGTGGGTATCCAAGTGAAGAGAGATGTCCAGCATAGGCAAGCCATAGTTTCTTCTATCTTCTAACCAACAGTACTATAAGAATCTTTCATCTGTTGGTGTAAATCCTAGAGTTCTGAATGTGATGCTTAGAACTTCCACCAAGGTCCAAGATGTTCGCTAGAAATATTTTGCCACCTTGTAATGTTACCGCGTTGAATGCTGGCTGACTATAGGTCTTCGTGGGGACCTTCCTCTGTAGTTTGGAGTCCCTATATGCATGGATGTGCCTCACCATGGTAGAGGGCATGATACATTTGCTCGTCAAGGCTTTATCCTTTTGAGCTGTTGTAGTAAGGCTATGACTCTTTTCTTATAGATAAGTTCTATAAGCAAACATTGATGTGGCTATGGGATCTCCAAGTTTTTCACCTATTGGGCAACCTTTACATTGAGGGTATAAACCAGGCGCTTACTACCTTTAAGGGCATAACACCCCGCCACTGGTTTTCAGATATGTTGATGACACCTGGGTTAAAATCACCAGAAGGAAGTACAAAAGCTTTCACAGAACACATACTTGCGGTGGACCAAAACATTAAATTCACAAGGGAAGAGGTAACACAACAACAAACTGGCTTTCTTGGACTGCTTGGTAGAAGTTTAAGGAAATGGTAACCCTGGAAGTAAGTTTACAGAAAACCAACACAGCCAGATCAGATATTGATGTTTGACTCCCACCAACGCCTTTAGATCCAAGCTGGGGGTTCATCATAACCCGGCACACAGATCCGAGAAACATCCCCACTAGCACAGAAGGCGAAGGCTAAAGAAATGAAACATCTCCGAGGAGCCCTTAAAAAACTTGTGGATATCCCACTGGCCTTTGTCAAAAGAAGTAGCACAAGAAAAGAACACAATAACAACCGTGAAGGGGAAGCAAGACATGAGGAAGAAACATGGTCATCCCCATATTACAGGGTGGTCTCCGAGAAATTAAGAAGAATTTTCAAAAAACTCGTATCCCTGTCTGCTTTAAACCGAACACACACTGAGCAGCAATTGGTACCTCCGAAAGACCCAATATCCCAAACCAAGAAAGCGACACATATATGCGTGCAGTGCAGTGAAATGCTTCTGATTTGTATGTGGGGAGACCAAACAGCAACTGCAATCAACGTAGGCCCAGCACGAAGAGCCAATTCCTGGGTCAGACTCCGCCGTGTATCTGCATCTTAATGATCAAGGACGACCTTTGAAGAGTGTAAATGTTAACATCCTGGCGAAGGACGGAATGGTTCAAGAGAGGTGTTAAGGAGGGCCCTTTATGGAAAATAAAGCAAACCAAGCTAATTATGTGGGGGGGTTCGACACAACTGTCTGGCCATGTACAATGCTGTTTTAATAACACCTTACCTGGCTTTCTATAACACCTCTGCCTCTTAGCCACTATCTAATCACCATCACCCCTTAACACCTGTCTGGTGATATGCAAGTGGGATTTTCCAGGTACAATAATTTTCCACATATTCCTTGTACAAGTCATTCTGAATTGAGAAGCCAGTCGGATGACTAGCGAACGTCCTTCAAGAACTACATTCAATTCCAGTTTTTGATCTAATTGAATACAACAGATATAACCCAGGACCTGGATAATGAGAAACCTTCACAAGCATTTCATCCTCAGCTCACCTAGGACATGATTTTAGTATGTTACTAATGTGTTTTGCTACGGTTTTTATATGATATGGTATGGGGATTTAAGAGGGTTATGTTGTTTATCTTTCAATATATGGTATATAGAATAAAGCTCCAGACTTCAACCTACCGCATCGTTTATGACCATTTGGGTCGCTTTATTGGTCCTTATGACCTATTTCTATCGAGCGTGAGTGCCCCTACATATTGATTGGGTCATTAATGTTACTTTGGCATCTTTGTCACTTTGTTTTAAATTAAATAAAGTGAACCCATTGGTTACAGTGAGTGGGAATTTTTGTTTGGCTATGTGTGATGATAAATATAAATAACATATTAATTCTAATAAGGATTCCAGATCGGTGATCTAATTAATGATCATTAATGACACCTGCAGTGAAGCTTATCAGTAACACGTTTGGGTCCAGTTTGCTATAAGTCCTGCTGATTGTCCGGTCCCCCTTCGAACCTGCTGACTGGGACACTGCGCAGAACTTCCTCCTTCCGCAACACAAAATGCTCCCTTAGCAGCAGATATATTTGCGCTAGTGGGCGGGAAACTTCTCCCCCTATTTTCACCACGTGACCTCCCGCGCACAGTGATGTACGAAATGTTTTATGACGTTTTGGTTTCTGTAGCAACGCCCCGCCCACAGCGCGGTGACGGAGTAGGAAGTGACCGGTAACCTTCAGTCAGCCGGGCCAGGAGCAAAGCAGGGGAAGAAGGAGACGGGAGAAGGGAGCGGTCATGGTCGTGATCAAAGAGTAGTAGTGCGGGGGAAAGAAGGAGAATGGGGTGTGTGGCACAGGGATGATGGAAGGAGGGCTGAATGAGGAGTCTATGGCTTGTTTTCATTGGAGAGGATTTTTTACTAGAATTCCACGTTTTCTGGTCCTTTCCCTGGCAGGGATATGGCTGCTGTTTACTATACCTGCAACTCCTTCACAAGTGTCTGGGGAGAGTCTGGGAGTTGTAGTCCAAAACCACACTGGTCTTATTCCTGGCTTTAAAGGACACTGGGTGGAGTCACTTCCCTGAGAATGAGCCAAGGAGGGTGATAGAGAAGGATGGGAAACCTCATCAGCTTAATATAGTAGATAATGTACCCCCAACTGTAAATTATAAGATCACGAGGAGGTCCGTGACCATATAAAGCCCGAGGCCGCAAGCCGAGTATCTTTTATACAGGACACAGAACTCCAAGGTGACTTCAATATCCCTTAATTTACAGTTCGGGGTGCATTATTTTATAACCTACCCCTTTGTTGCTTCGGTTTCCTTTTCCTCCTGAATGTAAGATTATAGAGGCTATAATCTCACAGTTCCTCCCACAGAAATCCACACAGGGGTAGCTTATATGTTTATTTATACTAATCGATCCAATGATGCGTTCAGTGGTTGGGATGCTGTCAAGGTGAACCAGTGGTGGAAGTGCATTGTATATAAACGACCAGCATTGGCATGGCTTGAATTGACAGGGTTCTGGGTAAAAAACCTTGTGTAAGGATCATTTCCAATAACTATTCAGTGTTTATGGTTTGGGGGCCCCTCTAGGATTGAAGTCCTGGCCATTTTCTCTGTTTGCCCCCAAACCGGTCCCTATTAAAATAACTGTCTAGATCTGCCTTATCCTTGCCAACCCCACCTTGCCTGTTGCAATGATTGATACACTCATTTGTAACTAACTAAAGCTGTTTTCCAATAATTAACTATTGCTGCTACCAATGTCTGGACTTTGTTCATATGTAGGAGCAAGTCCCGTTTTATAATAAATAACTGGTAAGTTATTGGGATTTAGCCTGCATATATCCCACAACACAAAATCTAGAGCTTATGGGGGGATGGGATATTAATGCTATATTGGATGTGGGTACAGGGATGATAAAAGGGACTATAAAGATTTGTATGTATGTATTTTATTTCTTATAGCGCTACATATTTCCGCAGCGCTTTACAATTATTTACTACATTCACATTCAGGCCCTGCCCGAAGAACTTACAATCTAAGCACATTTATTGACACATACAGCTTATCAGTGCTGAAGTTTGTGTTTCATTGGAAGGGGTTGATGTGTGGGTGTCCCAAAGAAAGAATAAGATTGGCAAGTGCTTCGTTCCTTAGTTTGGAAAGAACCCATGGTAACAGCAGATGATTACAAGAAATCATCTGTTAACCTCATTTAATTTGTTTCTCTGCCCACTCAAGATTGCACTGGTTTGTTTGTTTATTCATGGGCATGTGTAGCTGTCCTTGTTTTTGTATCTTCTGTGTTACTATTTTACACTATAGTCTGTGCTGTACGTTAACCAATGGTCCTAAAACATTTTTTGTTTTTTGTCCTTTGCTTCTGCATCTTGATGATTTTAAAGCTAAAATGACATTAGGCTATTAATATTCTATTTAAATTATATATTGTTTTTATCTATAACATTTTTTGCAGTTTTCTTCATCACCATTATGAAGAAGAAAGGAAGATGATGTGATTAAGTTGAATGAACTAAAAGAATCCTCCCAATTTCATTTTAACTTCACCTTTTATGTAATATATATTTATTTTCAAATATTTAGAATATTTATTAAATGGGTTTTGTGGTAAAAAAAATTCAGGGGATGTCTAATTTTGCTCCAACCAATCAGATATTTTTTAACATTTGAAAGCTTACATCTGATTGGTTGGGCAAAATTAGCACATTTTAAACGATAAACTTTTAATTGAATAACCCTGATAGTATGTTTTATTTGACATTTATTTTCAACTACTTTTTGTTTCAGAACAAGCAATGATGGGAATGATAAAATGTGGTTCCTATAAATATTTACACAGAAATCAAATGGTGTTTGCTCCCTATTAAGATTTAAAGAAGCTGAGCTGTTGCTGGCTCACATGGTCTTCATTTGTGCCATAAGCAGTGTTGTGGTTCCTGTAGTTCTACAGGACTTTGGAGAACAGAAACAAAATTACACAACTCATCTTAATCTACAATTTTTTTCTATAGAGATTGGGGAGATCAACATTTTATAGATAACGTAATCTGTGTCTTTTATTATATTTTGTTGTAAGGCAAGCATAGTAATAATGTGTCTGCACCTACACACACCTCTAATAACAGTTGGAATTATTGAAATATAGATCTTACATTTTTTATATTTGGAAATCCTACTTTAAATAGATACATACAAACATGCAGTCTGCTACACCCTGTTGTGTAGTACTTTATCTACTTGCATCAGTCCATTCCTGTAACAGGCTTTTTGTACATGCAAGTCTGCCGGTGTGGCTTCCAAGAAGCAGTATTATGGTCTTGCATCTTTGAGCATTCTGTGCTCTGCAAGAACACTTCTTGTTGGCCTGACTCTGAGAGGGTTGGATGGATCAGACCTTACTATTCGTTAAGTTTCTTTTAATGTATGTTCTATTTTAACATTCCTGGTGGACCAGACACATAATCCCAGGAATCACATGGCTGCCAAGAGTAATAAAAAGACTGCAAAATTTCACAAAAGTGCACATGGTTTTTTTGTGAAAACTTTAAATCTCCCAGGTAATGTTTTTGCTAAATGATTTGCCTACTGATCAAGTGAAACTGTGAGTTTTAATTTCTAACATATTAGAGTAAGGATAACAGACACCCTGGGGTTCATTCTGTCAGCAGGTTTGCAGAACAATCAAAAGTTCAATGTAGAATTACGATATGTCAAATCTGAAAAGTGTTTTTGACTGTCAATTTTTTAGGTTGTCTGCCTGAAATTTCATTGGTTAAAACTCCAGTACATCCATAATTAAAAGTTTTAAGTTTTCAAAGGAGTTTTCCAAAAGTATATTACCCCCCCCCAAACCCCACTTTCGCGATTTTCACAGCTTCTAAAAACGCTCCTGAACTTTCTTACCTGACCTGGTCCCTCGCCGTCTAGGTGCTGCCCTCTGATCCTGATTCGAGCAAAAACAGGAGCAGGAGGCTTCTGCGCCAACAGCCGCTTTACTTCCTAGTCGCGGCGGTCAGGCATTGGGAGTGACATCACGTTGTGCCTTAATGGACAGCTACAATCAGGAAGTGGAGTGGCTATCAACAGCAGAGGCAGAGTAGTAGCAGCAAGGGACCGGGTCAGGTAAGCAAGTTTAGGAGCGTCTTTTGAACATTTGGATAGTGGGGTTGGGGGTAATTACATGTTTGGAACCAAGTTTTTTTTTTTTTTTCAGTGGACATTTGGTGTTGGTCCTAATGTTGGTTTACGTGATTATTATGATAATGGGCTTATTACCAAAGTTTCAGCAGCTTCCTGGTGCCTGTAATGCAATGTATTGGCCACATGTCAGTATTAAATAATCATGTTAAATAAGCAGAGCCTCGCTGTAACTCAACCATGATTAGTGATATATTCCTAGAATTTTCCTTTTAACAAAGTGTATGTGCCATGTTTATATTTTTGGCACATTCAATGTTCAGTGCTTTTTCTAATTTCTGATGTTTTTTTTTTCTCCTCCCGAGTTATTTTACCAGTGTCGTGGAGAAGGTAAGATCTGACACCTTTTAAACATCACAGATGTTTGACGATTTGTGAAATGATTTCCTGCCTAGTAAATATTAATAGCTTTGGTGGGACCTGCTGTTCTTGTTCTGTCTTGTGTACTCGATGACTCAGATCTTACATGCTGGGCTGAAACTACACTAATATACTTTGTCTTTCTCTGTAGATTAGACTGTATAGTGATGCTTTAACTACCATATATGCTTTTCTCTGTGTATTGCATTTTTGTTATAATTGCTATCTATGTCTTGGTTATCATGGTACTTCTAATGAAGTTAGGAAAAGCTAGGGAGTACATTTTTAAGTTGTAATAGACAGTTTAGATATGACTGGCCTGCTTCTTGCGTATTGTAATTAATTGATGCATCGGTAATTTTAGAGAAACTTCAACCAATACATTACTCCAACCATATACTCTGTTTTAAAAGAGCACCCCACCTAACTTTAAATTAACCTAGAATCTTGATTTTAACCACATCTATCCAAACTTAGAGTGTAAGTGGTGGTGGCCTTCTGCTCCTCCCACCATCCAAGGGGTTGATTGGTGGGAGGAGATTGAAAGCGCCCCTCCAACCTCAGACGAGCCCCCTAGGCACGTGCCTAATGGTAAATCCGGCCCTGATCTTACTGCTGGGACGAGCATCATCAGGTGAATCATAAGCTCTGTTTCCAAAATTCTTACCATTTCTCTCTCCCTATGTGTCCATAGCACAGAAAAAAACATGTTTAGAAGCCTGTAACTACTTTATAAAAGATCAATTTTGGGGGTAGGGACTATGTTACACCTCATATTTTTTCTGAGGTGGAGTTTTACATGCCTCTAACTTTTATTCACAGCAGATAGAGGCATCATTATACATTGTTTGAAAGGTATAATAGAGCCTTTTCGAAGTTTCTTGAATTGAGCGCAATTTTGTCACAGTACGTCAACATTAGCTTTTAAGACTGATCCTGATCAGACAGAGGGATCTCAGAAGTTCTAAAATGTAAGATTACTAGTATATAGATCCACTTTAAAGGAAACCTAAACCGGCAAAGATAGTACACCTTACCGGCGCTCCACTCGAGGCTCCTCCTCACTGACAGGCGTGCTGTCCCTATTGCGCCTTATCTCTGGATTGGAAAGCATGCACGAGGATAGGCACTCGGGACAGTGCGCCAGACAGCTGACAGGAGCAGTGAGTTGTAGCACTGGAAAGGTAAGTTTATCACGGTTCCTAGCATTATATTATCATGGAGTGTGAAAGCGTTCTTGCCTCCCTGTGAATATAGAAACCGATTTCAATGTGCTAAGTTTAGCATCCCTTAACTTTAAATACTGTTAAAAGGACACAATATCCCTTGCCTGCTGTTGCATGTTGTTATTTCATAACAATGTGATTTAACTCCTCACCAAGGCTAACTACATCTGAGGTCTACGAGCTTGTGTGGATTGTAGGTTTCAAAGGCTTTTGAATGAAGACCTGCATGCTTTATTTTAGGTTTAAACATGCTTTCACCAAACTACTACTGTTAAACAAGTAAATAAAATCTTATTATGTTAGAGCACCATATTGCAATGAGTTATTTTATATTGGTTTAATCAACCAGCAAGTAAGTGCCACCCAAACCAGAATAGAGTTTTTGATTGAACTGTACCACAGGCTTATGGTAGGGCTGCTAATACAAGGTTATAAGTATGATTTGTTATCGTTACTTAACATTCGGGTCATAATTTTACAGCCATGGCTGCAAATGCTGTGAGGCAGTGATCCGTGAACGATATTGCCCTGGTATCATTATACTGTGAGACATCTGTATTTTGCACCCTGATCAAATAAAGATGGCATTAGTAAAATACCAATACGGTAGTTATTAGTGATACAGAGCTTTTTCTTTCTGTTTTGCAACATGAAGAATCTTCATTATAATGGCTAAATCCTGTACACATGTCCCAAACAGCCCAAACATAGTGATCTTTGGCCGGAATGTTTGGTTGCCCTTCGGGCATTCTGCTGCCCAAGGAAATTTGCTGTTGTGTACGGCCTTTTACTTGTGGAAAAATTCTGCTAAATGTACATTTCCAGGAACTGCAGGAAAGTTGTCTTCAAAGTCGTTTCTTTGTTTCTCCAATGGATTCTTTAAAACAATTGAGTTTATAAGCTCAGGTCTGTAGCACATAATAGCAGTGTATTTAGTATCCCATTCCTTTGAGAAATGTTCAGAGAGATATCTGGTTCCTATTGTTCACATTGCCAGGTATTGGTATAAAACAGAAAGAGCTGTCAGAGACTTCTTGGTCTGCTAACTTGAAATGTGCTTATTTAGTGAGATGTAGTGGGTTGATATATCCATGGATCTGAATTAATACTTAATCTGAATTTATCTAGACATAAGTCACCAGAACCAATGACTATTCGGCTATTCAGTGCATCATTTGTTTTATACTTTGCATTTTATTTCAAATGATTTTCAAATGATATTATGGTGCCATTTTAAAAGCACTGACAAGACTGGATAAACAGTTTGCGTAAAATTAGAATATATATGTTTCATTCTGCCATTATTTAATAAGGTTAATTTTGGTCCTGTGTTTGTCTATATTGCAGTATCAGGACTAATTGGTTTGTAGGGAACAACACAGAAAGAATGTAGGTTGATACGAATTGTCGGCCATGTAGAAAATGCAATGCATAGATACACAATAAGGATTGGGCTCCTTTTACATGTGGTAGTTCAGTTTATTACAGTATAGGCTGCTCCTTTTATTTGCCACACCACACTGACCCAGTACTGGACACATCTGGTAAATAAAAATACAAACTAAAATTTTACGCCTGTCACTAATTTGTCTGATTGGCTTCCTAAGGGCCCTATTTATAAAAGATCGGTATCGTTATCGTAAAATACTGATCGTTATCGTAAAATAACGACTTTAACCGTAACGACCGCTATTTTAACGTTATGAAATACGGTCGTTATTCGGTAATAGCTTTTATGGTAAATAGCGGTGTTATGGAATAGCGTCGTTATGGTAAATCGGTCGTAACGCATAATGCGGTCGTTATCGGTAAAAACGGTCGTTATTTTACGATGACGATCGTGTATTTACGATAACCATACCGATCTTTTATAAATAGGGCCCCTAATTTCAAAAATAAATTGTTCACCACTGTCCTTGCAGTGTTTATTTTAGGCCTTACATAGTGTCTCATTCATCATGGGCAATATTGATATATTAATAATTAATGCCAGCATTTTTTTTTTTTACCAATATATTTTTTTCACTTATACTAATTCAGTCTTGATGAACACGGACAGCTTTGCAAATCTGAGCCAGTATGTTTTTTAGCTTTAAAATACTATTGCTTCTTTGCTGCTGTTAATACGAATTGGATAACCAAATCTTCTTTCACACCAGCTTTTAGATTTATACAGATGAAATAAATAGAGCACCATGAAATCAAGAGGTGGCATCTATGTTTGTAAACTTAAAGCTCTTTTTAATGTGAATTATTTTCTCCTGGTTCTATAATTTCTGTGCTTGACAGGACCCGAGTGGACATTTATAAGCTGATTTCTACTTGGATTGACACGATTTTTTGCGTGCCTAGATGGCATATTTCCATTCGTGGAAGGCTCAATTCTTTACCATTATGGCTACTTTGTTCACACATGGCTGCAATTCGGACTGTAGGGCTCTGTGGTTTTGTAGGGCTCTGCTAGGTCTGTTTTTTTATTCCTTTAAAAATAAAAACCATAGATAAAAAGAACATTTCTTCTGGTTTCATGATTTTGTTTTAGCAAGTATAAAATGGTTACAGGGAATGAATCCTGTTAGAATATTATATCTTGTACTTATTGTTTGCCAGTTGGATAGAGGTGCATTTCAGTACAGTGCTTGAAAAGTACATTATAGCAAATTCATCAATTAAACATATATCAACTGTTATAAACTTATAAATACAGTATTCCTGTTTATTTTATGGTAATTAAAGGGAAATTTTGACTGCTGCTATTAGCAACAACATGCATTTTATCTCTCTGGTTTTAACATGTCTGGTCAGTACAATTTATAGTTTAACCACACACATTACCAAAACAATTGCTTTTGTCAAGCCTCTGCTTATCCTTATAGTTAATGCCCCACAACACAAGCTGATAGTCAGACTTTGGCAAGAACTCTGGCTTCTCCAAATGCTGTTGCAATATTTTATAAAATCTACCCATGTGCCTGTGATAAGTTATATTCCCATTTATTAACAGTTGTAGTGCCATATAAATTGAAGGCTTGCTGTGGTGGTGATTATTATATGAATTGTTATATTTAAGCACTAATAGCACCATTTGTTTTGCACATAAAATCTGTTATGTACATGCCTTTCCTGTCCAAAAGTTGGCTTAGGCCAGTTTAGCCTGTATTGCAAGGCATTGTTCACCCTCTTACATGGATAAATATGATATAGGTAATCACCCCCAAACTGCAATAGTTAGAACACTGATAGATATAGATATATGAATCATTGTTCTTCTCCCCCTTCTCTCTGCCTCTTAAAAGGTTTCTTCTCTCCAAGCACTTTTAACAAGCTTTCACATGCTTACGGTGAGGCATGCTTGTGGGAATAGCATCAGTCATTGGCTGTGATGTCAAATGTTCTCTTGACTGATAGTGCTTACCTGGAAGAACCAGGAAGCTGAAATAGGGTAACAGAGCATTGGCATTTAAGCTATTCTTAAGGTTCGCACCACATGTCGATCGAGGGGACTGACCCGCACACAATGTGTACAAACGGCCGTTTCGGGCGATAATCAGCCCGTGCATTGGCAATTTATTGGCCAAAACGGGTGCTTCGCTCGGGAATCATTGCCTGATCTGCCGGTGCGGATCTCTGAACGAGCGGCCGTAACCGCCCCTTCGTACACTATCAGCGTTGCAGGTCATGTGTACAAACCTTTTATACAGTATCGCTTAATTCCAAAATAACGCGGTTATTGGGTTTGGGTTATTTACATATACAGTTCTTTGTTTAGGGTGTATTTCCCTTTAACATCAAATACTTTAATTCATTATTTACAGTACTGCTGAAAAACCGTGTGGACAAATAAAAAATGTAATTAGAATATTTCCAATATCCAGTTTAGGGCATAGCCCCTAATCTCAGGCACTTAGTGTTTTTGCCCATAATCGAGAAACCCTGCACTAGTTTTATATCATAACATCATTTTTTTGCCATTGTTTTGTCTACCCAACTGTTTCAAACTTTCTTTTATGGTATAAAACTCAAACATTGTTTCTAGAATGGAATGGGTATTAAATCCCCAGGGTGCTCCATTAAGGAGAACTAAACCAAATGTTTATACTCCACCCAAGACACACCAATAAACGTAATCACCACTCCAGTAAATATGCATAAAGTAAATATAACCCCTTGAAGACTGGATTGATAACTGTGTATGTACACTGTCTGGCCATACTCCTCAGTGGCATGTTAGGGGGAATTACTTTACCCTTTCTTCTTGCTTCAGTTGCAGTCTGCTGTTCAACTTCTGGTGCTGTTTCATAGATTTTGTTACTGTTTCATAGTTTTTACATTTACATTGTTAATTTAGCTGTGATGAGAAGCCAGTTTGTTTCAAAAATGATCCATCTGCTGTGTACAGCAGCATAGAGATCTGTATCAATATAACCCTGCAGCTGCCTGAGATGATGGCTGAGACTGTAACACTCTTTGATAGAGACTTAGTGAGACGATTGACCTTTAAGAAATCCTGGAGATGGTTGTATAGCTGAATGTGTATCATGGTATTGCTGCTAATTAACTCATAACTTTATAATTATTATTTACTTTTTATTACTCTTTTTTTATATGTTATTATAGTTTTCTTTCTATACTATACCATACCTTTTCCCTGTAATCATTCCGTTTTTAATCGTTCGACTTTGTTTCTCGCAACTTTTAGACCTGTCGCCTTTGTACATTTCGCCACAGCGTGGGTGCTTTTAATCCATCTACATAAATATGTTTCATTCTACATTAATACAATTAAACTAAATCCACAGGTTAGATGGGGAGAAACAAAACTTGCACAGTTAATGTTTGTGTAACTGTTATTTCCACAAACATTTCCAGTGTCAGCACATCACCTTAACGGAATATTCACTGCTAGTGAACTATGCCCTTTTTTTTTTTTTTTTTAATTCTTTATTTGTAATATTTGTTATTTAAAGAAGAGGGTAGAAACAAAACATGATAAAGAGTATAAATAACATTGGGAGATACCAGACTTTGGTAATTCACAGTGTTTACTTTTCTGTGCAGTTATATAAGAAGGGGACAGGGATGGGGAAGGGGTGTCAGCAGTTCTTTTACATGGTTGGCACTTTATTGAATCTTATATCTTGGTCTACCCAGTTGTCTATTCCGTTGTTAATAATCTATTCAGAATCTTGTCAAAAGACATCACTTTTTTGTAGTTCTGTCATTGGAGAGTTCGGTGTGTTTAGGTAGTTGTAGTATTTTATAAGTGTCGGTTGTTCCTAAACGTGATCCATGTCGTCCAGTGTGTGCAAATCTGTCTTGGTTGTCATATAATGATGCTGTTAGATCTTCCAATTCCTGGACCCATGTGGTTGTTTGTGGGACATGTTGTGGTTTTCCAGAACGATGTATGACCATCTTCCGCTGTTAAGAAGTCCTTAGTACATTGTTTTTTGTTATTGTTTTATGCTTCTGGTATCATGGATAGTAGGACTATTGGGCGAGATGTGTTAAGGATGTGGCTGTTGATTTGGTTTGATATTTTGATTGAAGTCCATAGAGGTTGGATTAATGGGCCAGATAACCAATATGGGACATTGTTTCCTTTCTCTCCTTTTGGCCATCTCAGCATGTTGCTGTAGTATTTGGGTAGATCTTATGTAGTAAGTGCGGGGTACCGATACCATCCTGGATATTTTTTATAATTTTTTTTCTTGGCTTGCTTGCTCCTTGACTTTTTATGTGTCCTTTTAAAGCATTCTCCCCATGTTGATGCGTCATGTATTTTGGAGTTTTTTTTCCCATTTATTGGTGAATATGGTAGATCCTGGCTGGTTGGTGAGAGTCTCTGAGTATGAGTATATTTATTGAGATTGTGTGTTCTCTGGAGTTGAGGTTTTGTTGCAGAGTTTTTCAAGGTGTTGGGTTTCTATCAATTTGATTGAACTTGATTTAGTGGGAGATTTGGTTGTATTCCATATTTGTACAGTGGAGGGGGTTTTCTTCTTGCAATCAGTTGATGTATTGATTGATGGAGCCTTTTTTGTATTTTGTAGTAATTTTGGATTGTCTGTTTTTATTCCAGATGAGAAGTTTGCGCAGTTAGTTCCCGGGGGGAATGAAGTGTTGAGGAATATTGGTGATAATGGTCCCAGGTCGATTTGAGAGTTTGTGTCATTTCTTGTCATTTTCCAGATCCTCAGGTGTTGTTTGAGATTTATTTTCTGGTGGATTTAGGTCGTCTGTGGGGGTGAGCCATGGGCCAGATTTTGAGTAGGCATATGAAGCATACGCTATGATTTCCTACCTCATCGCTTGTCTTGAGTTATGATGTGTCCAGTTTATAATTTGGTCAGGATAGCGCTTTGTGGTATAGGTTTAGGTCTGGTAGCCCTACTCGCCCGTGTTTTTATGCGTTCATTGTTCATTGTAGAGTACTTTAAAACCGGTGGGGCGCCTGCCCAATATAAATTTAAGTAGGAAGCTGTTTAGTCTTGATCACGAAAGTCTTCCTAGGGAGGAGATGGAATGGTTGGTATATATATAGAACCCCCTCGCAGAAATGTCCATTTTTATTATGTTAATTTCTGCAAACAATGAATAACATTTTTTTTTTTTTCCATGAGCACAGATCGGTAGGGAAAGTCTCGTTATTAAAGGTTGATAATTAAGATCATACCGGCTGGTAAGATCTTTTTGAAGTTTGATCCCAGTAGTATTGACTGAGTTGCCATCGGAATGGGAAAGTTGATTTCCAGAGATCAATGGATTTCTTTGGGAGGGTGTAATATTTAAAGCATTCAGATTTTGGTAGTTGTTTAACAATTGCTTAATTTAGCCAAAACGTGTCTATCTCCGTTCAATAGTATTAGGTATTGAATATGTGTGAGTAATGTAGAGTAAGAGATCATCTGCATAGGCTGCCATTATGTGGGTTCTTGTGCCAATTCTGATTCCTCCTGTGTTGGGTTGATTCTGATGCGTTTAGGAGGTGTTTCCATTGTTATATGGAAATAAATGGTGATAGGGGGCATCCGTCTGGTTCCTTGCTTATATTGCAGGGGTTTAGACAGTGGGGGTCCGTTTTATTTTGATTCCTTGCCTGAATTTGTTGGTTAGTGCCATAATTCTATGTCACATATTTCTCTTGCACAGGTTTTCAGTGTGATTTAAGGAGGACCCTGTTGACCCTGTCCAAAGGCCTTTTCGCCATCTAGGGAAACGTGGCTGAGAGGGATTTTTATTTCTTTGGTGTGTGAGAGATGAGGTGATTGTTTTTTTTATATATTGTCCCTTTGCTTCTCTTGTTGGGACGATTCCAGCCTGTGTCTGCTGTATTTTATCCAGTGGGATGCAATTTTTTAATCGTGATGCTATGATCTTAGCGTAAATTTTTAATATCTATGTTGATTCCTGAGAATTTTCGATAGCTTTCCTTCCGGGCGATGCCGGGTCTTTCCCAGTTTGGGTATAACTGTGATAATGTGTTTTCCTAGGGCTTGGGGTGGGAAGTACATTCAGCTTAGATTGAGTGTTGAAGCTCTTAGTAGGAATGGGTTATTTCTGTTCTGAATAATTTATAGAATTTTGCTGTTAGCCGTCGGGTCCTGGGCTTTTTTGCCTATGTTGAAGGATTTGATAGTTTTTCCTCATTTCTTGTTCTGTGAAGGGTCATTTAAGCGTAGCCGGTTGTCCGTGTCTATTATTTTGGGGAGAGATGTGAGTTCTATCCGAATTGATATTCCTTGTGTTGGAGTCATCGTGTGTTTTATGTTGTAGAGTTTATCCTAGAAGTCTTTGAAATTTTACCAATTTCCTCCGATCTGTGCACCATATTTCCACCTTCTGTTTGATTTTTATTTATGTAGTTACTTGTATATTACAAAACACAGCGCAGGGAGTTAGCCAGGGACCTCGACATTTATCGTTGAATCGTATAATGGTCTATTGTGAACTTTGATTTGATTTTTGGATTTTGGTCTAGTAGTACAGATGTCTTGTCTATCTTTAAGCAGTCTTTATATGTGTTTTGGTTCATGCTTTTCTTGTGTGTGGATTCTAATGCTGTATAGTTGCTGCTTTTTTGTCTTTTTGCTTGCTTGCCTTGGTTTTTGCTGCTTTGCCTCGGCTTGCCTTGCTATGCTTTGCCTGCCTTTTCAGTTTTGCTCGGCTGCTCTTTTTTAGTTGCGCCTTGCTCCTTGCTTGCTTCGTTTGCTGCTTTTTTAGTTTGCTATGCCTTTTAGTTTGCCCGCCCCTTTACTGGCCCTTGCCGCTGCTGCTTGCCCGATTTTAGTTTGCTTTTGCTTTTGCTTCCCTTTTTCTTTTTTCTTCTCTTTAGTTGTTTTTCCTTTATTGCCTTTTTTTTTTGCTGTGCTTCTTCTGAGTTGCTGCTTTAGTTTGGCTTTTCTGCTGCCCTGCTTTGCTGTAGTTTTGCTTTGTAGTTGTTGTGATTTGCTGTTTGGAGGCTTTTTTTTAATTCTTGCTCCGTGTTGTAAAGAGAATTGGCCCCTGAGTTTGCATTTTAAGGCTTTTCCCATTGTAAAAGTGGTGAGGATTGTCATTGTGCTCATGGGGTCCCTCTTGGGAAATTGGGATATGACTGTTTTTGTTGAAATCGATTCTCATGCATTCTTGTTTTTTTAATAGTTGTCCATTTAATTCCACATCCAGTTGGATTTTCCCTTGTCTAGGAATGTTTAATGTTTTAAATGCATTGGAGCGTGGTCTTGCCTAAGGGCATTTTTGGGTTCCAGGATCGAAGTGTAAAGGTGGAGATTAGAAATAGTCCTAGGGCGGCTATAGGATTGTGGACGGGTTGAAGTAAAATGAGTAAATCCCTTTTTGTGTGGGATTGAGTGTTCTCCCGACATCTACCTTGATGGCTATGTAGTGGTTTTTTTTTTAGTGGTTTGAGTAGTTGTGTGGGATGTAATGTGGTTCTGCCTGAGGAGGTGTCCCATTTTGTGGTTCTAGAGCTAATGTTGAGGTCCCACCTTCCCATATGAGGTCCCCTCTCTGACGTTTTTGTAAGTTGTGTTTTCAGTAGGAAAAGGTGCAATGTTGTGTCTGGTGGGGTATTAGGTAGGTATATATTAGCTATTGTGTGCCATTCATTTGTTATCTTAAGAAAATGAACCTGCCTTTTTTGTGTCTTGGTTTTGAAATTCTTACTAGTTTGGAAGAAGGACCCCTTTATGTTATTGCCTATGGCTACTCTCTCTTTGACGTGGCCTCTGGTTTATTGCTGAAGAACCATTTTTTGGTAGTGTTTTTTTTTGTAGATTTTTTGGGTGCTGCATCCTGTCTTTAAAAATGAGTTTCCTGAAAGAGATTCTATCTGTGTTCCTTAAAATGCCAATAGGTGTAAATATTTTGGGTGTTTCTGCGTTGCGTATGTTTTAAAAATTCCTTTTTGGCGTTAAACGAGCGATCCGTAAAGCTCACTCCCCGCATGCCATTTTTAACATTTTTAAGCCAAACTTAATATAGTGGCCAAACCTTTTGGTGGAGGGAAGATGGGAGGGAAGAGGGTAGGGGGTAAGGGGAGAAAAAAGAGAGATATACGTAAGAGAAAACATTAATTTAACATTTTTAACTTTAAAAACTTGTACATTTGGTACCATTTTGTGTATTGGCCCCCCCAAATGCCCTGGGGGGCATGTATGTCCCTGGGGTGATGGTCCTTTCGATCTGTCCTTGTTTTGATCCTGGGAGAAGTGGTCCAATTACAACCCCCCCACGTTGGGTTTTTTTACAAATATGTTTTGGCTGGTTATATTAATATCAAACCTTGCCTTTGCTGTCAGATGGGTTTATATGGGGAAAAGGATTATTTTTGTATGGACTTTTTTGTCCCCAAGTTAGCCTTCAGCTCTCTGTGGGGGTGATTGTTGCCTGATTCCTTGTGCAGAAGTGGACTGTTTTGATACGGGTATTTCCCCCCCATCTGGTATTTTCTATTTTTTGGGAGATTACTTGGTGAGGAACGTTGGTAATTTTTTCAGGGTCTCTCAGGGTGTCTATATTTGTTTCTTTATTTTGCCTTGTCAGAGTCATAAGGGAAAAGCCACTTGTAGGTGATGCCCTGATTTCCTTTTATATTTTTAGTAGCGCTTCATTGCCTTTTCTTTGTTTGATTGGAGAGCGTGCGTTTGGGATAAAATGCAGAAAACGAGTAATTTTGGGCCCTTGAAGCTCTTTTCTGAGCAGCCTCTTGCATTAATAAGGATTTGTTCCTTGTATGGGAAGTGGGTTACGCACAACTTTACATCCCTTGGGGGGGCGTCCTTCAGATTGTCCCTGGGTCTGAGGGCCCTATGGTTGCTCTTGTAAACTTCAATATGGTGTCCTCCGGTTTGCCCAGTATATTCTTGAAAATTTTTTTAGTACGCAGGGAGAATCTGTGTAAGGACTGTCCTGGCATGTTCTCACTCTACCTGATATTATCCGGCGGCCCTCGATTTTCGAGGTCGTGATGTGGTTTCGGGGGGGAGGGCTCTTATGTGCGTCCCTGGAGGTCTGTGGGTTGTGTGGAGGGTGTTAGCCGTGGTTTTGCTCCTCCTACCTGTGGCTTCCAAATCGGGAAACGCAGTCTGCGACTTCCCTTGAAGTCTTGGCGGAGGGTTCATATTTGGCCTTTGCATGTGTGTTTCCACCTTGGGATTTAGTTTTTTTTTTCGAAGTACCCTTTTGGGTGTGTAGGGTCCGGAGGTAGAATCTCAGGTCTGAAGTCTGGTTTTTTCTTCGCGTCCCGGATTCCTCAGAGAGTTGTTGTGAGGTTCGGCTTTAGGGGCCTTCCTGGTTTCTGGAGATCCGCGTGGTGTCTTATGTGCTGTGTTCCCCTCTCAGCGTTTTGCCGAAGTAGCGATCCGGTCCCCTGTGTTTGGCGGTTGTTTGGTGGGTGGATTGGGGTTTGGGGTGTCTTTCCTCCCCATGATTATGGCGTGAAAGGTTGAGGGCTTATTGCGCGTGGTTTTTGGGGTTTTTTGTATCTCGAGTCCCTCAATTGTTTCCTTCCATTCCAATGCAGAGGTCCCATGTCCACCCCCAATTACTATTCCTTTTAATGCATTGATTGAGAACTGGAGGATAAAGGAGCTATCTTCAATTAATGCACTGTGGAGCCAGGACTAAGAATAGAACAAAGGTTTTTACCTTTTTTTAGATTCCTCTCAGCAGCACTGAAATCCAAAACCGCTTTCTGGTTTCTGTTTAACTAGCTCCACTATCGCCGCATGCAACACTATGTTTAATCAAAACCAGGAAAGTGGTCACGGGAACCTGTCAGTGCTGCTGCAGTGGATCTCGTGAAGAAAAGTTTTTGTTCTATCTTCGTTCCCTGTCCACATTCATTGATGGAAGAACAGAAGGTAAGGCCACAATAGCTCTTTAAAGGAAATTCGCTCACTGAACAAGTGAAATATCCTTTAATGCATTTGGATTGAATACCAGATGGTAAAGGAGCCTTTACCTCCCTGTCTTCAATCAATGCCATTTAAGGATGAAATAGGAAACAATTTCTGCAAACAAGAGTGTTTTTTTTTTTTTGCCCTTGGCAAATGTAATTCAGAATCGGAAGCAATTAGTTGTGGGTTAATTTTTAACCAGCTAGGTGATGCCTCTTTGTAAACTCCCTGTTTATTAGTAATTTTAACAAGCTCATACTTTGTTTTAAAGGGCATGCCCCACCCCTAAAACTACTATCATCCCCCCCCACTACACTGGCCCCATCATGTAAGTGGTAGTTTTAATCGCTTACCTCACATCCCCAGTCTATAAGGTTTCCTGTAGTCCCCCCCCCCAAAGTCCCCAAAACCTGCCCCCAGGAGGATAGCAGAGTCCATATGGATCTGGCCTCCACCGGGCCTCCGGAGAAGTTTTTTGGCATGCGTAAAATGCCGCCATTCTCCCCCTCCCTCCGATTTGATTCCCCCCCCTAGTGGTAAAAACCCCTTTTTGGCAAACATTGCCCCTGTCCCCCCACCCCCAACGCTATGTTTTGGTAATATCAGAAAATTGCCCAGAACATTACTGCCTTCCTCTTGCCTCCGCCGCACTGAACTCCCTGGCGCCGCCAGTGATTGGCTCCCGCTCAGGCCATCAACAGACCGCACTTCCTCAAGCAGAGGGCCGGCAAGCGCGGCGGAGGAAGTAAGTAAAGTTCTGGGCATTGGTTCTGATATTACAACTAGCGGTTTGGGGCTGGGGGAACAGGGGCAATGTTTTGGCTAAAAAAATTTTCTGAAGGGTGGACATACCTTTAAATACATAATTAGTTTTTTTTCTGGACCACAAGAAGACATTTAGAATAATGAAGAATCACAGGAGCTTATTTACTGAAATCAAGCTATTTATTGCAAAGGTGGCATTAATTGTCCAGGTATGGCCGATTATTTATTGTTTTATCCAGATCTGCCTTTGGGGATTTGAAGAATACTTATACTTAGTGCAGGAGGCATAGTCCCCATTAATGATTTGGCATTTAACAAAAGGCTCTGCACCATTAAAACCGGTCAAAAAGGTAAGATTATAATAGAATAAGGAATAAATCTTACCCTATTTTCTCTATTTATATAATAGGTGATAAAGAAAATTTTAAGTACAAATGATAAGACATTGTGCGGTGCTCCCCTGAATAACATTTTTTTGAACTTTTTGAAAAATGTTCCCATTAATCCTTAACCATTGAATTTCCCCATGGGCGCCCTATATTGGCACTTATTTTGGTCCAAGCGCAACCACCTAAAATTTGCCATATTGGTTTGAAGCATTTTCTGGCAGTAGATTTGTCCTCCAGACTGAGTCCAAACAAATATTCAGTAATGGCTAACCTCTTACAGCTGAGTGTGTCCCACACACAGTCCCCGAAAGGGATTGGGAGAACGCCAAGAAATCGAACCCCTATAAAAAAATAAATGATTAAATAGCAAGATAATTGCCATGAAATAGACTTTTCAATAATATAGTTATGCATTTATTAGTAATGTCCTTAACACCCATCTAAACACAATTTCAAACACATATTATCTATGTAAAAGGCCACTTCAAATAAATAGATAAATTATGATCAATAGTCCCACATAATAACGGATATATAGCCCAAAGTCCTTGTGCTGTAAAACGGCAAAAAAGTTCTACCTGTTAGTATAGCCCAGCGATACTTTCTTTTTTGGTTTGGTATCCGCTGGGGGCTAACTACTACAGGTATAACTTTTTGTGGTGGTTGAGATGAATTTATTTTCCAGTAATGAAAATTTTTTTTTCATTTTTAAATACAACTTAAATTACACTTTAAATCTGAAAGATAAACCTGTGTTAACCGTTTTAACAAACAGAAACAATTAATAAGCCGCTCACAGGAATCCTGTGCGCTATCTTTCAGACTACATGCAAAATATACCATAGAATAATATTAATTTGTCAACGTGTTGCCATTATGCACATGAAAATAAATAACGTTGATTCTTGTAAATGCTTACAGGACTATTTTATCAGTGAAGAAGGGAATTTGGTGACCGATATATGTCACATATATGGAGATAGCATATGCACTCCTCGTGCATATTTCTAAGTGGTGTCTGAATATTTCAGTATTTTCGCCGCGATAAATTTAAATACATTTGTATTCATAAATTTGTGGTGTCCAACTTTTCCTACCTTTCCAGCCCCAAGCACTAAATAATAAACCTACCTGTAGAAAACAGAATTAGTGGAATGAAGTGTCCTGGAATTCCATGCTTGGGACTGCTTGTTAATACCTCACACTGATTGAAAGAAGAGAAACCGTTAGGCCTATTCCTGTGCCCTCTGGTATATCTCCTATGTCCATCTTATTGATGTAAAATAACATTTCTGCTGTCCTGGTAAGCATTTTCCTTAAGTAATTAACCTGGGTACCCGAGTAACAATCCCTTTTGAAAATGACAAGATCTGTCTGTCCAGTTGTTGGCTTCCACAGTGCCAAGATTGTTTTTCCTATAGAAAGTATAGGTAGGGACGCTTGTGACTGCTAACACACCCAATGAATCACCTCTGAACTCCCCTATACTACAGTACAGGAAGCCTTGGAAACCCCGACTGGGGTAAATTTTTTTCCATCCGTACCACCATTTTTTCCGTGCTGCCGCTGAACGTTCTAACTCGGAAACTTGGTCCCGTCGCACACACCCAATACCCGTAAAACAAACTCGTTTCCGTCGTAACCGATGGATTGAACCCTTTATCTGTAATCTGGTACCTAGCTTAGAATCTTTTGGAGTTGTTTACAGTTTTCTTTCTGAACATTTCCTCCTTAAACAAAAGGATTAAAGTATCAGAATACAGGTAGGGTTAGGAGAAATTATCCCAACAGTGCTGTACCCACTGATCCTCTTAATGTCCTGTGACCTGTAAACAACGAATATCCAACAATGGGGAACATTGAGAGCATCAATAATTAATAAAAAAATCAATGGCAGTACTTTTGATTTGCACAGAATTAATGTTTTGGCATTCTTTCTGTTTGTAAGAATCAATACTATTTTTATAAATTCCCTTTTGGTAAGCGTTCTTGTTCTTATGCAACCTTGCCACTCACACCTTGGTGAAGAGGGTAACTGACAGTGCCGAGTTATCCCACCAATAGATGAAGCTTAAAGCTGCCGGTGGTGTGGTGACAAAGCAAAGCTATATATCAGTATTCCATTTAATAATTGCCCTTTGTTTGGGGGGGGTACCGACTAAATTTGCCAGGGAAAAGGACAGAATTAGGAAAGGGCTAGCCTGGACAATTATCATAAATCTGTAGCCTACAACTTGCCTTGCCTTATTTGGGATATGCCCCACTATTAATTGTTGCTCTTGGCTGCCTTGTAGATGTGCTTTTTTAACGAATGGAACCATACTTTTGGATGGCAAGTGCATGGATGGTGCTGTGGTTTATGCTTTTATATACTTAAAGGGAAGTTCAAATGCATATGCTTTCAAGAAACAGGTTCCGTTCTCATTTCCATCCGATAATTTTGCCCAATATGTGCATAAATCCAATGCTACCTGTACTGACTTTCCTTTTGGCCAGAACACCAATAGTGTCATTTAGCTTTTTCCGTCTCAGAGTTTTTAAGTTGCCAGTAGAGATCCCTTAGTATTTTTGACCACTCCAATACCCAGTCAGGAAAAATTACCATAGGAACATATTCAATGAAGTGCGCGCCCTTTTGGGGCATGTTATTGTTTTCTATTCAAAAATGTTTCTCATCATTGCCACAAATGATTACTAACCCTGTTTTTGTCCTTTATAACATTGCAGAGCTTCCCTGTTGTTATTGTTTTTTTGTTTGCCTTGTGTAAAAACTATAATTTTTGGGTGATGCTCTTTAAAAACCTAATGGACTTTAAATAAACCAACCGTTTCATTGTATTTTTCAGTACCAAGTGGGGCGTTTATATTCTGGTGGCTTAAGCCAGTAAGAAGAACTGGATGAGGAGAAGGGGTAGAAGTTGCTTGTGTAATGAACCTTATGAAGAAATTTGTAATCGAGAAGGGGCCAATATACAACAAAATCTATCACTTGCACAGGTATGATGTTGTAAATATTTTTTTTTTATTTTTTTCTTTCTACCATTTTAGATGCCAATTTTTCTTTTGACAATGATGGCTTGAATAATTCTTGTCATGTAGTCTTCCTATGGTAATATATAGCCCTTTCTAATATTAAATTATACTTTTTCAGAAACAAGACAAACCTTTCCATGGTCCTCAGATTTGCCCACTTTAGAGAACTGAACACATTGTAGTTGTGTTATTTGGTGTGCCCAGATGCTGGAGTTAAATTAACAATTTATTAATGGCCTAATGTGCCAGAAGAGTTCTTGCACACCATAATATTTTACAAGGGTGTAGTTTACCATACTTTTACTGACCATGACCTAATACAAAGTACGGAGAGAAAAACACTGTGTCAAGTAGAACGTTCTTAGTGGCAGATTTAGATAGCGCCAACTCTTCCTTATCCGTTTTTTAAACTTTTTTTTATGTCTAACCACATCACATCAGCCCTCCCCCAAAGAGCCTTACAGTCAAAGCACATTCCTTGTACAAACAACCTATCAGTATGTCGCCCTTTTTAAGATGTGGGGCAGTTCCAAGTGCCTGGAGGAAACCCCACCGCAAGCACGGGGAGAACACTAACAATCTGTTTGTGCAACATGTTGATGGATGGAATTTTTGACTCGGGACAAAGTGCTAACCACTGAGCCAAACCGTGCGGCCCACGGTACAATTTTTTTTGCAAGTCATTTTCTTTTAAAATTCTTTAAGGGAAGTCCAACCCCGCTCCTACCAAAACTCTATATCTTTTTACAATACCCCCCCACACCTTGGACATTGTTTTATACAAAATCCTTTAATTAGTTCACAGCCAGAGATATTATTTTTCCACCAACTTCCCGAGCAGACCGCCACCGGTTCCTCACTCTCTCTACTGCGACTGCCTGTGTTTTTTCTTTTTGGTGTTCCCCCCGAATCAGCCGCAGTTGGAGATTGGCTCCAGGAATGGAAGTCATTGAATTTTGAAAAAAACAATGTCCAGGGTTTTTGGGGGGTATGTACTAGATATCGATTTTTAGAGAGGTCAATGAACTTTCATTTTAGTACTGTTTGCTACACAAGATGTCTGTGTATTATAGAGGACATAAAGGAGAAACTTTGCATGTCTCCGCCCATTTCTCTTGGAATACTGGGAGTGAGAAATTTTCCTCATTTCTTAGATTATTTGAGCATTGTTATTTTTCTAGCATGAGGCTGTTAAGTATCTTCTGTTTTAAGAAGCCTCATATATAGCATGTGCTCCTATCCAATAAGAGCCAAGTATCTATATCTTGCATCGATATGATTGTGTGGGACAATCTGGGTTCTGCATCTCAGCCTTTTGGCATAAAACCTCAGATTTCCCAATGAAACCCTTCCCGGAAACTTTCTGGTGGCACCTGGAGGTTGAAGGGGAGAGCAGTTTTGGTGGGACTCCCAATGCCTTCTGGCAATGGGAGACCCTAAGGTTCCTCTCTTGGTGGTTCCAGTTGTGGCTGGAGAACCGAGGGGGGAGATGGTCCTGACCACCGCAAGAGCACTTGTGTGTTCACTGTGGTGTTAGCCATGAAAGCACCAACCCTGAGCTTTCAATAAAAGTCTGGGTCCTTTTTGGATATCAGATTTCCCAATGATAAATCTCTCTTCTTGGTGACATATGGAGGCAATGGGGAGGGTAAGTATTGGAGGAACTCCTGAGGCTTCCCAACAATGGGAGGTCAGGGAATATGACCTTGACCACTGCATGGCACTTGTGCTTCACTGTGGTGTATTGGGCATAAAAGCACCAACCCTGTGCTTTTAATTAAAAAAAAAAAAAAGATTGAAACATGTCATGTCTACAAGTCATATTGAAAGTTTGTTTTGTCTAAAGAAGATAGTAGATTCAAGGAAGAAGTAATATTCTCACTCTTTTTAAAGCACTGGTAAGGCCGTATTTGGAATAAGTGGTGCAGTTTAGGAATCCTGTATATTAAAAGGGACATTTTGGAAATGGAAACAGTTCAGTAAAGGACAACTAAATTAATAAGGGGAATGAAGGAGTTTGACAAGTTAGTGACCATTGATTACTTTATACAAATATATTAATGGCTCATTGCTTCACTGATAGGTCATATCAGAGGACTTGTGGACATCCTTTAAGATTAGAAGAAAATAAGTTTTATCTTTAGGTTAGGAAAGGAGAAACTGTGAAACTGGAACTGCCAACTGCAGATATATCAATGGTAAGCTTATTGAATAGCTTTAAAAGTAGGCTAGATACGTTTCTAAAACTAAAATATATTGAGAATTACTGGTATTAATACATATACTGTAGTTCTGGTTAGTACAGGGATACTATATAATATTGAGAATTACTGGTATTAATACATAATCTGTAGTTCTGGTTGGTACAGGGATACTATATAATATTGAGAATGACTGATATTAATACATATACTGTATTTCTGGTTGGTACAGGGATACTATATAATATTGAGAATTACTGGTATTAATACCAGTAATTCTCAATAAAGATCAGTGCAGACTGGATACATATAACCATATCGGCTTCAAGGGGGGGCTCCCAGCCTAGACTTGCAGCACACAAACTGAAGAATGTGCGTTTCGGGGCCCATCTTGCCCCTTCTTCGGGTCCCACATCGACAGGCCGCTTCCCAGTGTAAACAACCTTAAATGAGTGTCCTATGTGTCAAAGTGGAGTCAAATTTGATTAGCTCTGAAACGGTTACAATTGCACTTCAAAGAGGAGATAAAGCGGAATCTGTCCAGAAATGAAGCAAAAGCATAAATTCTAAGTAAAAATGATCATTATGACACATATCAATACACAGGCATATGGCTTACCAGAAAAACCTGTGCATAGGTATAAATAAACATGAAAATGGAAATATCAATGATCGTGCTAGAGGAATTTATAGGAACATATTAAAGTTCACCTGTTGTACACACATGGAAACATAGTAATGGAGGTTAATTAAAGACATGCCTCTAGTCCAGACCTGGGCACCGTAAGCGCCCGGTGGGACAGTCCGTCCCCGTTGGCTGACCCTGAATGGCCCATCAATACTGTAGACCCCAATAAAATCTCAATTTAATTGATTGTCTCAGGATGGACAATTGATTTTTTTTAGTAAAGGCATGTCCACCCACCCCAAAACTATAATCACCCCCAACTACTGGCCCCATCATTGTCGTGCAGTTTAATCCTTACCTCACAATCCCGCCACATAGGGTTCTCCTGTAGGTCCCTCCCCACCAAAATAGTTGCCAAAAAATGCCCAACCCAGGAGGCATAGCAGGTCATATAGGACACTGCCTGCTACCTGGCTCCGGGATTTATGCATGCGGGATGAGCACTTCTCCCCAACTCCACGCTCCCAATCCTCCCTAGACGCTACTCGAGTATCTCTCCCGAAGCTTGCAATAATTCCTGATATGTAAGATCCCCAGGGCTCCAGCACCCAAACCGCTATGTTTATATCTTTAAAAAGTTCCACCAAACTTACTACTACTCCTCTTTTCCTCCGGCGAGTGAGGCTGCCGGCAGCCGAGTCCGTGATTGGCTGCCGCTCAAGCCAATCACAGACGCGGCTCGGTTCCCGCCCTCTGCTGTTGATTTCTTGCAAGCAGAGGGCGGAGGCGCGGGCGGAGTGAAGAGGAGAGGTAAGTAGAGTTTGGGCTGCTTTTAAGATATATAAACTTAGCGGTGGTTGGGCTGGGAGCCTTGGGGAATCTTATATAAAAAATTATATTTGGGTGGACATGACCCTTTAAGTTTATTTTATAAAAAAAATGGACTGATTAATTGAATTTGAAAGAATGGATCATTACAGAACATTACACACCTTCTATTAAAAATTGCAACTAATAAAAAAACATCAATGAGTCAGATACATAATTTTAACTTTTATTAAATGCAGCAATCTTCTAATGAGGAATTGAGTTGAACCATCCAAGTTTCCCGTGCAGCCCCCTGTAATGCAGCTCCTGTACGAATTGCCCACCCCTGATCTAGTCCCAACCTTTTAAACTCATGTTTAACCCCCAACTACAGTTTATCCAGAGAAGGCAAACAAACAGCAAAAAGAGGAGGGGAAATTCCTTCTGAGTCCAATGGGAATCAAAAGTATCCCTGGATCAACAGAATACAGTATATGTATTAATCCAGTTAATTGTCAATATTATATAGTTTCCCTGTACCAACAGAACTACAGTATATGTATTAATACCAGCTAATTCTCAATATTATATAGTGTCCCTGTAACCAACCAGAACTACGTTATGATTAATACCAGCCATTCTCAATAATATAGTATCCTTGGTAAGCAGAACAACAGTTATATGTATTAATACCAGTAATTCTCATATATATAGTATCCCTGTCAAATCAGAACTACAGTATATGTATTAATACCAGTAATTCTCAATATTATATAGTATCCCTGTACCAACCAGAACTACAGTATATATAATACCAGTCATTCTCAATGTTATATAGTTCCTTGGATCAAGCAGAACTACGTATAGTATTAATACCAGTAATTATTTCAATATATATAGATCCCTGTACCAACCAGAACTACGTATATGATTAATACCAGTAATTCTCAATATTAATAGTATACCTTGGTTTAAGCAGAACAACAGTATATATTATATATCATTAATTCTCAATATTATATAGTATCCTGTACCAATCAGACTACCGTAGTATATGTATTAATACCAGTATTCTCAATATTATATAGTATCCCCCGAAACCAACCAGAACAATAGTATGTGTATTAATACACAGTAATCTCAATATATATAGTATCCCTGTACCAACAAACTACAGAATATGTATTAATACCAGAATTCTCAATATTATATAGTATCCCTGTACCAACCAGAACTACAGTACAGTAATACCAGTCAATTCTCAATTGATAGTATCCCGTACAACCAGAACTCAGTATATGTATTAATACCATAATTCTTAATATTATATAGTATCCCTGGATCAACCAGAACTTCAGATATGTATTAATACCAGTAATTCTCAATATTATATAGTATCCGTCCCAACCAAACTACAATATAATACCAGGAATCTATATTATAGTATCCTGTACCAACCGAACACAGTATGTATTATACCAGTCATTCTCACATTGTATAGTATCCCTGTACCAACAACTACAGTATAGTATTAATACCAGTATTTATTATATAGTATCCTGGATCACCAGAACTCAGTAATGTATTAATACCAGTATCTCAATATTATAGATCCCTGTACCAACCAGAAATACAGTATATGTATTAATATCAGTCATCTCAATATTATATAGTATCCCTGTACCAACCAGAAATACAGATGTATTAATACCAGTAATTCTCAATATTATTAGTATCCCTGTACTAACCAGACTACAGTATATGTATTAATACCAGTAATTTCAATATATTTTAGTTTTAGAAACGTATCTAGCCACTTTTAAAGCTAATCAATAAGCTTACCATTGATATATCTGCAGGTTGGCAGTTCCAGTTTCACACGTTTCTCTTTCCTAACCTAAAGATAAACTTTTTCTTCTAATCTTAAAGGATGTCCACAAGTCCTCTGATATGACCTATCAGTGAAGCAATGAGCCATTTATATATTTGTATAAGTAATCAATGGTCACTAACTTGTCCAAACTCCTTCATTCCCCTTATTAATTAGTTGTCCTTAATGAACTGTTTCCATTTCCAAAATGTCCCTTTTAATATCAGGATTCCTAAACTGCACCACTTATTCCAAATAGGCCTTACCAGTGCTTTAAAAAGAGTGAGAATATTACTTCTCCTTGAATACTATCTTCTTTAGACAAACAAACTTTCAATATGACTTGTAGACATGACATGTTTCAATCTTTTTTTTTTTAATTAAAAGCACAGGGTTGGTGCTTTTATGCCCATACACCACAGTGAAGCACAAGTGCCATGCAGTGGAAGGTCATTTCCCTGACTCCCCATTGTTGGGAAGCCTCAGGAGTTCCTCCAATACTTACCCTCCCCATGCCTCCATATGTCACCAAGGAAGAGAGATTTATCATTGGGAAATCTGATATCCAAAAAAGGACCCAGACTTTTATTGAAAGCTCGGTTGGTGCTTTCATGGCTAACACCACAGTGAACACACAAGTGCTCTTGCGGTGGTCAGGACCATCTCCCCCTCGGTTCTCCAGCCACAACTGGAACCACCAAGAGAGGAACCTTAGGGTCTCCCATTGCCAGAAAGGCATTGGAGTCCCACCAAAACTTGCTCTCCCTTCAACCTCCGGTGCCACCAGAAATTCCGGGAAGGTTCATTGGGAAATCTGAGGTTTTTCTGCAAAAGGCTGAGATGCAGAACCCAGATTGTCCCACACAATCTATCGATGCAAGATTAGATACTTGGCTCTTATTGGATAGGAGCACTGCTTATATAGCTTCTAAAACAGAAGATACTTACAGCCTCATGCTAGAAAAATAACAATGCTCAAATAATCTAGAAATGAGGAAAATTTCTCACTCCAGTTATCCAAGAGAAATGGGCGGAGACATGCAAAGTTTCTCCTTTATGTCCTCTATAATACACAGACATCTTGTGTAGCAAACAGTACTTTTTTAATTCACTAAGACAGACACATGTTTTACAAACTGCACATAATTGCGTGTAATACTGAATCCTAACAGACATTAAAGGCATGTAAAGCTTTTTGCTTAAAGGAGAACTACGTTATTCGAGTATAAACCGGTTTTTCGGCTGAAAAATCAGCCTGATGAAAACTTGGACTCAGTTTATACTCAGTCACAGCTTACCTGGAGCACTTCTCTTGCTCGTACTGCGGCGCCAGTGACGACAGTCCAGTAGCTAATGAAAGCTGCTGGGAGTTGATAGTTTCCAAATGGATCTTGAGATAGCCCAAGTGAGGGTAGGGTAGGGTATCAAGATGTTTGGAAACTACAACCCCAGCATGCTTATTAGCTGGGAGTTGTAGTTACAACATCTTGAATTGCCAAGTTTCTTACCTCGGTTTATACCCAGAGTCATACAACTTATTCATGTGATTTTAGCTGTGAAATGTGGTTGATACCTCGGTTTATACGTTGGCGTGCGGTTTTATACTCGTAGTTATATACTCGGTAATCATTTTTGAAATCCTATAAAAAAGCTTTCTCCCTAGAACACCTATAACATGTAAGATCTTCTCTAGTAAGTTGGATTTAGTACATGTAATAGTTCTGTAACAAAAGGCTTCCATGTTGCCATTAAAACTCATAGTCTTAAGCCTGTGGTTTAGGAGCCATGTCCTCTGACCCTAGGATTCACTGTCTCAATGCACATGGTTTGATGCATCATCATGATGGCGTAGCGACAAGCAGTGACACGTAGCGACAGTGTGGCCTGATAGGGGGAATAGCACTGTGACGTTTTGCGCCACAGCTGCGTAGTGAAGTCATCACACATAAAGGGGAAGGCACAGAACCACAGGCTATTTAACCCAGCGCCAAGTGGAGCCAGCGACATTTTAGAATATTAGAACAAGGAGCCACATGCAGCGTTCCGGACAGCTGTCGGCCTTTAAAGTGTTTGGGCCTTTAAATTACTTAATCAAGTTGGCAATTATTTTAATTCAGCGTCGTGGATCCCAGAGATACAAGGTGGTGATTATGGCAGAGGAAGGGTGTATTGTGGATTGTGAGAGAGAGGATTACTAGGAGGGAGTCAGGATGACTTCAGGGTCTCATGGCACCAGCTAGGGCAGGCACATCTCAGGCTCGGCACAGGGAGGCCCAAAAGATGGAGATAAAGAGAGGAGGAGGAGTTAGTAAGTCCCTGATAGCAGCAGGAGGGACATGCCTGGTAGCCACACAAAGCACAGCTCGAACAAGCCAGCAGCAGGCTGAACAAGCAGACCAGTGGCCCAGAGCTCTGAATCAGGGGCTTATTTAGCGTTTTTGGATGCCAGATCCATATTGGGGTGATTCACAATGGGAAACCTTCACACCAACCACAGAACATAGGTCTAAGAGGAGGGGAAGATAAAGGGTGAGCAGGAGTCCAGAGGTCACCACGCTCTTGGAGGAGGGACTACGCTTCGTACTCTGAGAGTTGTGAATCTTACATGGTGGCATAGGCGGCACAGGGCCAGCGAGCGCCACAGATGTTCTCTGGGCATCATTATACAGGCAATAGAGAACACAGACGATGCCTGCTTCCTGAGACTCAGGAGCTTGCAAAAAGGGTACACAGCCCTCAGGTGGTCAGTTGAGATTCCTCCCAGAGGGGTGTTGATCCCCCTTGGTGTTGGCCCAGGATTATGGGGCAAAGAGCCACCACGCAAATGCTCAGAAAGTTTGCTTATTTGGACATGATATACCGGGGCTTATAAATACCTGACGGTACTGGTTGGTGGAGGTTACGAGTAGTTTTGTCAGAGTAGTATGAGGCGGGAGGTGGGCTGGAACACAAAAGCCACGGACTCGGGCAGCAGGCTGGAATGGAGCACTGGCTAAACAACTACCCAAGAGGGTGGAGGAAATCTATTAGGTGTGGGTTTTTTGAGTGGTTTGTTATTCCCTTTCAATTTCACAGACCAGTTTTTAACACAATGATTAAATATAGCATAAAAATCCCAATGAAGCGGAAAGCAAGCTAGGAGTGAGGTAGATATGGGCAGGATTGCAGGCCCTTTTAAGGAAACTCTCATTTATAAATTCTCCCCTTGGGCCCATGGGCTTGGTACTGAAGAAAAAAAGGAGTTGTGCAAGTTTAGTCTTATACATCACCTTCCCACCCAAAGGGGTATGTGGTAAATGATGGAATACTGAAGATTCCTCAGTTTTTTTTATTGTTCGACAGGACAATCGATTAGTCTGACAGGGGACATAGAGTTAGCCTCTTTGTTTTTTGCCCAACTCACCTGGATTTTTTCACCTATTGGGCTGCCAGCTGCATGGGGCATATTTCGATGATAGTGTCTCCCAAGGGGGCTGCCGATTTCATGCTCATTCTTCCAAATGTTCAGCACATCTTGGAGTGAGATGGTGTTTCGAGACCCTATCGATCATACATTATCTTGATGAACTTTTGTTTGTGGCCCCAGCCAATTCAGACAAATGCTCCTTTGTTGTTCACGTTTCAATGAAAAAATTTTGCTTTCTTTCCTAGGTATAGAATTGGGCACTGTAGCAAGGGTTTGTCGTTCTCCAGCCCCAAAATTAGGTGAACTATTTAGCAATTGTACAAGCATTGTTGCAGCAGACAAATTCACACGTTAACAGGTGCACTCTTTATTGGGTCTCTTAAATTTGCTTGCAGGATCATGCCTATAGGTAGGATTTTCAGCAGATGTCTGTCCTTGCTGACCAAATGGGGCAACCAATCCTACCATCCACAGCAGTTTTACTGGGACAGCTAAGCTGATTTTTGAGTCTGGCAATTATTTTGCTAACCTACAATGGCTGGTAGGAGAAGGAGTGTCCAATGCAGATTTGCACTATCACAGACGCAGAGGTCAAAGGGCGCATATTGGTAACATATTGGTGTGCAGCCTGTGGCTCAGTTAGGGGTACAAGCGTACGAACTTAGCCCTATTGAAACTATTTTTCCCATACTAGTGGCAGTTGAGTTATGGGGCGATAGGTGGCCAACAAGAAAATTGCTGTTAGTCGGATTAATTGAGTGTAGTATATATGATCAATCAACTCACAAGCTCGTCTCCTCTGGTTATTGCCATGTGAGGCAGCTGGAATAACGCTGCCTGACAATTAAATTGGTTCCATGTAGGCACAATCCCGGGCATTCTAAAAGAAGTTCTTGTGTTACATGGCCTTCTGTTACATGTCATTCTGCATACAATTGGGTCCTCTTCATATGAGAAATCCTGCTTCAGCAGCTTTTGTTATAGCCTTCTTTGAGCAATGCGGGTGGGTGAGGTAAATAATGGAACGTTTGGCGATAAATGTACAACGCTGCACACCATTATGACCGCCGAAACTTACTGATAACTCGTTTAGAAATATGGCCACAGATTACATATGTACAAATTTATAGATAGCAGCTCTGATTTTTAATTACCAACCAGCATGAATTGCTGACAGCCATCCTGGAACAAATACAAAATAGTCAACTGATTTTACATGACTTACTGAAATGTAACTTGCTTCTTCTTCACGTGCAGTGGTGGTTTTGGGACCAAGGTTCATTCCCCATGTCACTTTTTTTGTTTCGTAATATGTTCCTAGCAAAAGATAAAGATTGCTACCTGTACTCACCTGGTAGCTCTTGTGAGATAGAGTTAGAAAGATGTCTTTCTAGCAAGACCAGTTAGAAGGTTGCAGGTTCAATCCCCCTACTTACTTTTTTTTTAATGAAATGTTAATATTCTGTTTCTTATGTCCATGCTAGCAAAGAAATAAACTGCAATGATTACTTTCTTTGTTGTATGAAAAGCAAAGGAAATTATTATGTTGTTAGGTCAGGAGCATATTTAATGTGTTACACAGAAATTGCACTGAAATCTGTGTGGAGGGAATGATCTCTGAGCTGTAACATGATTGGCTGTGGCTTCCAGGCTGCTGCTTTGTGAAGTGCACTGCCTTACACTTAGCTGTGTGTTTCCAGCTAAGGTAATTATGTGAGCTGACCCTAATACCCACAGGTTAAAGGGCATGTCTGGGGTTGGTTGGATGTACGGAGTTATAGGGAGTGATGATAAACAGGTTTTTCATTTAAGACGCTTAAGTGGATGTGCCTGGTTTGTGTTGGGGATCTTTTGATTGGAGCCCTTTCTTGTCTCTTTACTTTGTTGGTAAAACTGAAATAACCAATGGCAATGAGGGATTGTTTTCATGAGCGCTAAAGCAAATCCAGTAAGCCTTTCCCTCTTAAACCACCTGGGGAATCTTACAGTGCTTTGAGCAACAACAGGACACACAAGGTAATGTTGAACCGTTGCTTCTACAATTACCAAGTATGAAATATATACCGGTACCCTTTTTAATATGTGGAATTTGGCAATCAGCCAGACAAAAGTAACCAGAGAGATGTACATAATCCCTGTGCCCCTACACCATAAATAATGTGCATCGAAGTGCATCTGAAATGGAAAAAGATTGGGGGTTCTGGTAGATAACAGACTCAGCTGTAGCAAAACCAATGCAGGTAGCAACAGCTAGAGCTAGTAAGATATTGTCTTGTATAAAGAGGGGAATGGAATCGAGAGAAAAAATATATTCTCCCTCTTTACAAGGCACTGGTAAGGCCACATTTGGACATATGCGGTGCGAGTTTTGGTAATCCCATATACAAAAGGGACATCTTGGAAATTGAGGCAGTTCAGAGAAGGGCAAACTTAAATTAATAAGGGGAATGGAGGGGCTTGAATATGCAGGCAGATTAGACAAGTTAGGCTGTTTACATTGGAGAAGCGGCGGTTGCGGGGGGGACATGATAACCTTATACAAATATATTAATGGCCCAACAGTGAAGAGAGAGTTGGGTTTTCTAGGGTAAAATGAGGAACTGCAGAGCCTCTACCTCTCTGGTGCATTGGTCACTAATAGGTCATGTCAGAGGACACGTGGACATCCTTTAAGGTTGGAAGAAAAGACGTTTCATCTTCAGGTTGGGAAAGGTTTCTTTACAGTGAGAACGGTGACACTGTGGAACTGTCTTCCAGCAGATGTGGTAATGGCAAGTTCATTGAATAGGTTTAAAAGTGGCCTAGATAGGTAATATTGAGGATTACTGGTATTAATACATATACTGTAGTTCTGGTTGGTATGGGGCTACTATATAATATTGAGAATTACTGGTATTAATACATATACTGTTGTTCTGCTTAAACCAAGGATACTATATAATATTGAGAATGGCTGGTATTAATACATATACTGTAGTTCTGGTTGGTACAGGGACACTATATAATATTGAGAATTACTGGTATTAATACATATACTGTAGTTCTGGTTGGTACAGGGATACTATATAATATTGACAATTACTGGTATTAATACATATACTGTAGTTCTCGTTGATCCAGGGATACTTTCTGATTCCCATTTGGACTCAGGAAGGAATTTCCCCTCCTCTTTTTAGCTGTTTGTTTTGCCTTCCTCTGGATAAACTGTTAGGTGGGGTTAAACAGGAGTTTATAAAGGTTGGACTAGATCAGGGGTGGGCAATTCAGTACAGGGAGCTGCATTACAGGGGGCTGCACGGGAAACTTGGATTGGTTCAACTCAATTCTCATTATATAGATTGCTGCATTTAATAAAAAGTTAAAATTAATGTATCTGGCTCATTGGATGTTTTTTATTAGTTGCAATTTTTAATAGAAGGTGTGTAATGTAATATGTAATGATCCATTCTTTCAAATTCAATTAATCAGTCCATTTTTTTTATAAAATAAACTTAATAAAAATAAATCAATTGTCCATCCTGAGACAATCAATTAATATTGAGATTTTATTGGGTTACAGTATTGAGGGGCCAGTCAGGGGCAGCCAACGGGACGGATGTGCCCACCGGGCCTTACTGTGCCCAGGTCTGGACTAGATGGACATGTCTTTATTTAACCTCCATTACTATGTTCCATGTAGGTAAATAAAGTGAACTTTAATATGTTCCTATAAATCCGCTAGCACGATCATTATATTTCCATATTTCATGTTATTTATACCTATGCTCGGGTGTTTTCTGGGTAAGCCATGCTGCTGTGTATTTGATATGTGTACAGAATGTATCATTTTTAATTAGATTATGCTTTTGCTTCATTTGTCTGGAAGATTCCCTTTATCTCCTCTTTGAAGTGAATTGTAACCGTTTCAGAGCTATCAATTGACTCACTTTGACACATATGGACAACTCATTAAGGGTATTTACACTGGGAAGCGGCACTAGTCATGTGACCCGGAAGAAGGGGCAAGATGGCCCCGAAACGCACGTCGGTCAGTTTGGTGCTGCAAGTCTAGGATGGAAAGCTGAAGCCGATATTGGTATATGTATCCAGTCTGCCCTGATCTTACTACTTTGCGACCGCCACCACTGTCCCCTGCTCGGCCGTTGCTTGGAGCGGGAGGTGGAGAATAGGTCCGGGTTTTGGCTAGGAACGGGCGGTTGCCGTTTGGTACGCCCGTTATCCGCCCCCGGCCCATGTTCACCACCGGACTGGTGGCTTTGTAAGTATCTATAGTTTGATTTCGAGTACCTGTAATCTGTATGCAGCAGAACAGTCTTCACTCTTTCTTCGCTGACTTCCTGGTGAGAGCGGGAGTTGGAAGCGTTGCACTATTATATCTTCTATATGGAGTATAGGTACATGATGTCATCCAGCAAGATGGGTGAGACTATTCACGTACACGCCTGTTAAAATTTACCTATTTACTCTAGTACTGCTATTCCACTGTTTTCCATCATGTGCAGTTTCTTCTGACTTTGTTTTTGCATGCAGACTTACCTGTTGGGACATATTTCCATCCTCAGCTCACCTAGGACATGATTTTAGTATGTTTACTAATGTGTTTTGCTACGGTTTTTATATGATATGGTATTGGGGATTTAAGAGGGTTTATGTTTTGTATCTTTCAATATATGGTATATAGAATAAAGCTCAGACTTCAACCTACCGCGTCGTTTATGACCATTCGGGTCGCTTTATTGGTCCTTATGACCTATTTCTATCTAGCAGCGCGAGTGCCCCTATCATATTTGATTGGGTCATCAATGTTACTTTCGCATCTTTGTCACTTTGTTTTAAATTTAAATAAAGTGAACCCATTGGTGTACAGTGAGTGGGAATTTTTTGTTTGGCTATGTGTGAATGATAAATATAAATAACATATTAATTCTAATAAGGATTCCAGATCGGTGATCTAATTAATGATCATTAATGACACCTGCAGTGAAGCTTATCAGTAACACAGTGTGGGTCCAGTTTGCTATAAGTCCTGCTGATTGTCCGGTCCCCCCTTCGAACCTGCTGACTGAGACACTGCGCAGAACTTCCTCCTTCCGCAACACAAACTGCTCCCTTAGCATGCAGATATTTGCGCTAGTGGGCGGGAACCTTTCTCCCCCTATTTTCACCACGTGACCTCCCCGCGCACAGTGATGTACGAAATGTTTTATGACGTTTTGGTTTCTGTAGCAACGCCCCGCCCACAGCGCGGTGCGGAGTAGGAAGTGACCGGTAACCTTCAGTCAGCCGGGCCAGGAGCAAAGCAGGGGAAGAAGGAGACGGGAGAAGGGAGCGGTCATGGTCGTGATCAAAGAGTAGTAAGTGCTGGGGGAAGAAGGAGAATGGGGTGTGTGGCACAGGGATGGATGGAAGAAGGCTGAATGAGGAGTCTATGGCTTGTGTCATTGGAGAGGATGTTAGTTACTAGAATTCCACTTTACTGTGTCCTTTCCCCTGGCAGGGATATGGCTGCTGTTTACTATACCTGCAACTCCTTCCAAGTGTCTGGGGAGAGTCTGGGAGTTGTAGTCCAAAACCCACTGGTCTTATTCCTGGCTTTAAAGGACACTGGGTAGGAGTCACTTCCCCTGAGAATGAGCCAGGGAGGGTGATAGAGAAGGATTGGGAAACCTCATCAGCATTAATATAGTAGATAATGTACCCCCAACTGTAAATTATAAGGAGTCACGAGGAGGTCCGTGACCATATAAAAGCCCGAGGCCGCAAGCCGAGTATCTTTTATACAGGGCACGGAACTCCAAGGTGACTTCTAATATCCCTTTAATTTACAGTTCGGGGTGCATTATTTATTATAACCTATCCCTTTGTTGCTTCTGGTTTCCTTTTCCTCCTGGAATTGTAAGATTATAAGGCTATAATCTCACAGTTCCTCCCACAGAAATCCACTACAGGGGTAGCTTATATGTTATTATATTACTAATCGATCCAACTGATTGCTTTCAGTGGTTGGGATGCTGTCAAGGGGAACCAGTGGTGGAAGTACATCTGAATGCATTGTATATAAACAGACCAGCAGTTGGCATGGCTTTGAATTGACAGGGTCTCTGGGTAAAACCTTGTGTAAGGATCATTTCCAATCAACTATTCAGTGTTTATGGTTTGGGGGCCCCTTCTAGGATTGAAGTCCTGGCCATTTTCTCTGTTTGCCCCCAAACCGGTCCCTATTAAAATAACTGTCTAGATCTGCCTTATCCTCTGCCAACCCCACTCTTGCCTGTTGCCAATGATTGATACACCTCATTTGTAACTAACTAAAGCTGCTTTTCGAATAATTAACTATTGCTGCTACCAATGACTGGACTTTGTTAATATGTAGGAAGCAAGTCCCGTTTTATAATAAATAACTGGTAAGTTATTGGGATTTAGCCTGCATATTCCCACAACAAAAATCTAGAGCTTATTGGGGGGATGGGATATTATATGCTATATTGGATGTGGGTACAGGGATGATAAAAGGAGTATAAAGCATTTTGTATGTATGTATTTTATTTCTTATATAGCGCTACATATTCCGCAGCGCTTTACAATTATTTACTCAATTCACATCAGGCCCTGCCCAGAAGAACTTACAATCTAAGCACATTTATTTGACACATACAGCTTATCAGTGCCTGAAGTTTGTGTTTCATTTGGGAAATGGGTGATTGTGTGGGTGTCCCAAAGAAAGAATAAGATTGGCAAGTGCTTCGTTCCTTAGGTTTGGAAAGAACCCATGGGTAACAGCAGATGATTACAAGAAATCATCTGTTAAGCTGCATTTAATTTGTTCTCTGCCACTCAAGATTGCACTGGTTTTGTATTGTTTATTCATGGGCATGTGTAGCTGTCCCTTGTTTGTATCTTCTGTGTTACTATTTTACACTATAGTCTGTGCTGTACGTTAACCAATGGTCCTAAAACATTTTTTGGGTTTTTTTTGTCCTTTGCTTCTGCATCTTGATGATTTTAAAGCTAAAATGACATTAGGCTATTAATATTCTATTTAAATTATATATTGGTTTTATCTAATAACATTTTTTGCAGTTTTCTTCACCATTATGTAAGAGGAAAGGAAGATGATGTGATTAAGTTGAATGAACTAAAAGAATCCTCCCAATATTTCATTTTAACTTCCCTTTTATGTAATATATATATTATTTTCAAATATTTAGAATATTTATTAAATGGGTTTTGTGGTAAAATGGTGCTAATTTTGCTCCAACCAATCAGATATTTTTTAACATTTGAAAGCTTACATCTGATTGGTTGGGGCAAAATTAGCACCATTTTAAACGATAAGAACTTTTAATTGAATAACCCTGATAGTATGTTTTATTTGACATTTATTTTCAACTACTTTTTGTTTCAGAACAAGCAATGATGGGAATGATAAAATGTGGTTCCCTATAAATATTTACACAGAAATCAAATGGTGTAGTTGCTCCCTATTAAGATTTAAAGAAGCTGAGCTGTTGCTGGCTCACATGGTCTTCATTTGTGCCATAAGCAGTGTTGTGGTTCCTGTAGTTCTACAGGACTTTGGAGAACAGAAACAAAATTACACACTCATCTTAATCTACAATTTTTTTCTATAGAGGATTGGGGAGATCAACATTTTATAGATAACGTAATCTGTGTCTTTTATTATCTTTTGTTGTAAGGCAAGCATAGTAATAATGTGTCTGCACCTACACACCTCTAATAACAGTTGGAAAATGTTATATCTTACATTTTCTTATATTTGGAAATCCTACTTTACAATTGATACATACAAACATGCAGTCTGCTACAACCCTGTTGTGTAGTACTTTATCTACTTGCATCAGTCCATTCCTGTAACAGGCTTTTTGTACATGGCAAGTCTGCCTGGTGTGGCTTCCAAGAAGCAGTATTGATGGTCTTGCATCTTTGGAGCATTCTGTGCTCTGCAAGAAGCACTTCTTTCCGTTGGCCTGGACTCTGAGAGGGTTGGATGGATCAGACCTTACTATTAGTTAAGTTTTCCTTTAATGTTAGGTTTCTATTTTAACATTCCTGGTGGACACAGAACACAGTCCCAAGGAATCACATGGCTGCCAAGATGAAAAAAGACTGAATTTAAAAGGGACATGTTTTTTTAAAAACTTTAAAATCTCCCAGGTATGGTTTGCTAAAATGATTTGCCACTGATCAGTGAAAACTATTATTGCCCTTGTTGATTGGTGTATATGTAATTGGCGTTACTTGGGTTAGGTTCACATGAAAACATTTTAAACGTTTTTGTTTTGCCAGCATTTTGCCATCACTAGGAAAACCTGCAACATTTTCCCACCTAAAAAACATCTAGAAACACCGGACAAAATGTTTTTGTGATTGTAGCCTAACAGGGGTGACTATATAAGTGTTGGTCCTGAACTGTGAGATTTTATAATTTCTAACATATTAGAGTAAGGATACACAGACACCCTGGGGTTCATTCTGTCAGCAGGTTTGCAGAACAATCAAAAGTTCAATGTAGAATTACGATTGTCAAATCTGAAAATGTGTTTTTGACTGTCAATTTTTTAGTTGATCTGCACTGAAATTTCATTGGGTTAAAACTCCAGTACATCCATAATTAAAAGTTTTAAGTTTTCAAAGGATTTGTTCCAAAATGTATATTACCCCCCCCCCCAAACCCCACTTTCGCGATGTTCACAGCTTCTAAAAACGCTCCTGAACTTTCTTACCTGACCTGGTCCCTCGCCGTCTAGGTGCTGCCCTCTGATCCTGATTCAAGCAAAAACAGGAGCAGGAGGCTTCTGCGCCAACAGCCGCTTTACTTCCTAGTCGCGGCTGTCAGGCGATTGGGCATGACATCACGTTGTGCCTTAATGGACAGCTACAATCAGGAAGTGGAGTGGCTATCAACAGCAGAGGCAGAGTAGTAGCAGCAAGGGACCGGGTCAGGTAAGCAAGTTTAGGAGCATCTTTTGAACATTTGGATAGTGGGGTTTGGGGGGTAATTTACATGTTGGAACCAAGTTTTTTTTTTTTTTTCAGTGGACATTTGGTGTTGGTCCTATAATGTTGGTTTTACGTGATTATTATTGATAATGGGCTTATTACCAAAGTTTCAGCAGCTTTCTGGTGCCCTGTAATGCAATGTATTGGCCACATGTCAGTATTAAATAATCATGTTAAATAAGCAGAGCCTCGCTGTACTCAACCATGATTAGTGATATTATTCCTAGAATGTTCCTTTTTAAAAAAGTGTATGTGCGCATGGTTATATTTTATGGCACTATCAAATGTTACAGTGCTTTTTCTAATTTCTGATGTTTTTTTTTTCTCCTAGCCGAGTTATTTTACCAGTGTCTGTGGAGGAGGTAAGATCTGACACCTTTTTAAACATCACAGATGTTTGACGATTTGTGAAATGATTTCCTGCCTAGTAAATATTAATAGCTTTGGGTGGGACCTGCTGTTCTTGTTCTTGTCTTGTGTACTCGATGACTCAGATCTTACATGCTGGGCTGAAACTACACTATATACTTTGTCTTTCTCTGTAGATTAGACTGTATAGTGATGCTTTAACTACCATATATGCTTTTCCTCTGTGTATTGCATTTTTGTTATAATTTGCTATCTATGTCTCTGGTTATCATGGTACTTCTAGATGAAGTTAGGAAAAGCTAGGGGAGTACATTTTTAAAGTTGTAATAGACAGTTTAGATATGACTGGCCTGCTTCTTGCGTATTGTAATTAATTGATGCTATCGTGTAATTTTAGAGAAACTTCAACCAATACATTACTCCAACCAATACTCTGTTTAAAAGAGCACCCACCTAACTTTAAAATTAACCTAGAATCTTGATTTTAACCACAATCTATCCAAACTTAGAGTGTAAGTGGTGGTGCCTTCTGCTCCTCCCACCAATCCAAGGGGTTGGATTGGTGGGAGGAGATTGAAAGCCGCCCCTCCAACCTCAGACGCCCCTAGGCACGTGCCTAATGGTAAATCCGGCCCTGATCTTACTGCTGGGACAGAGCATCATCAGGTGAATCATAAGCTCTGTTTCCAAAATTCTTACCATTTCTCTCTCCCTAATGTGTCCATAGCACAGAAAAAAACATGTTTAGAAGCCTGTAACTAGCTTTATAAAAGATCAATTTTGGGGGTAGGGACTATGTTACACCTCATATTGTTTCTGAGGTGGAGTTTTACATGCCTCTAACTTTTATTCACAGCAGATAGAGGCATCATTATACATTGTTTGAAAGGTATAATAGAGCTCTTTTCGAAGTTTCTTGAATTGAGCGCAATTTTGTCACAGTACTGCAACATTAGCTTTTAAGACTGATCCTGATCAGACAGAGGGATCTCAGAAGTTAAAATGATAAGATTACTAGTATATAGATCCACTTATTAAAGGAACACTAAACCGGCAAAGATAAGTACACCTTACCGGCGCTCCACTCGAGGCTCCTCCTCAGCTGACAAGCGTGCTGTCCCTATTGCGCGCTTATCTCTTGGATTGGAAAGCATGCACCGAGGATAGGCACTCGGTCGGGACAGTGCGCCAGACAGCTGACAAGGAGCAGTGAGTGTAGCACTGGAAAGGTAAGTTTATCACTGTTCCTAGGCATTATATTATGCATATGGAGGTGGGAATAAGCGTTCTTGCCTCCCTGTGAATAATAGAAACCGATTTCATGTGCTGTTTAGCATCCCTTTAACTTTAAATACTGTTAAAAGGACACAATATCCATTGCCTGCTGTTGCATGTTGTTATATTTCATAACAGATGTGATTTAACTCCTCACCAAGGCTAACTACATCTTGAAGGTCTACGAGATTGTGTGGATTGTAGGTTTCAGGCTTTTGAATGAAGACCTGCATGCTTTATTTTAGGTTTAAACATGCTTTCACCAAACTACTACTGTTAACACAGTAAATAAAATCTTTATTATGTTAGAGCACCATATTGCAATGATGTTATTTATATTGGTTTAATCAACCAGCAAGTAAGTGCCACCCAAACCAGAATAGAGTTTTTTGATTGAACTGATACCACAGGCTTATGGTATGGCTGCTAATGACAAGGTTATAAAGTATGATTTGTTATCGTTACTTAACATTCGGGTCATAATTTTACAGCCATGGCTGCAAATGCTGTGATGCAGTGATCCGTGAACGATATTGCACTGTATCATTATACTGTGAGACATCTGTATTTTGCACCCTGATGCAAAATAAAGATGGCATTATAAAAAACCAATACGGTAGTTATTAGTGATACAGAGCTTTTTCTTTCTGTTTGCTAACATGAAGAATCTTCATTATATGGCTAAATCCTGTACACATGTCCCAAACAGCCCAAACACTAGTGATCTTTGGCCGGAATGTTTGGTTGGCCCTTCGGGCATTCTGCCCAAGGAAAATTTGCTGTGTGTACGGCCTTTTACTTGTGGAAAAAATTCTGCTAAATGTACATTTCCAGGAACTGCAGGAAAGTGTCTTTCAAAGTCGTTTTCTTTGTTTCCAATGGATTCTTTAAAAAACAATTGATTTTATAAGCTCAGGTCTGTAGCACATAATAGCAAGTGTATTTAGTATCCCATTCCTTTGGAGAAATGTTACAGAGAGATATCTGGTTTCCTATTGTTTCACATTGCGCAGGTATTGGTATAAAACAGAAAGAGCTGTCAGGATGACTTCTTGGTCTGCTAAGCTTGAAATGTGCTTTATTTAGTGAGGATGTAGTGTTTGCATATATCCATGGATCTGAATTAATAACTTTCTAGACATAAAGTCACCAGAACCAATGGACTATTCAGGCTATTCAGTGCATCATTTGTTTATACTTTGCATTTTATTTCAAATGAGTTTTCAAATGATATTATGGTGCCATTTTAAAGCACTGAGCAAAGACTGGATAAAACAGTTCTGCGTAAAATTAGAATATATAATGTTTCATTCTGCCATTATTTAAATAAGGTTAATTTTGTCCTTGTGTTTTCTATATTGCAGTATGCAGGACTAATTGGTTTGTAGGGAACAACACAGAAAGAATGTAGGTTGATACGAATTGTCTGCCAATGTAGAAAATGCAAATGCATAGATACACAATAAGGATTGGGCTCCTTTTACATGTGGTAGTTCATGTTATTACAGTATAGCTGCTCCTTTTAATTTGCCACACCTTTGACCCAGTACTGGACACATCTGGTAAATAAAAATACAACTAAAATTTTACGCCTGTCACTAATTTGTCTGATTGGCTCCTAAGGGCCCTATTTATAAAAGATCGGTATCGTTATCGTAAAATACTGATCGTTATCGTAAAATAACGACCGCTATTTACCGATAACGACCGGTATTTAGCGATATCATTAAATAGCGGTCGTTATCGGTAAATAGCTGTCGTTATCGGTAAATAGCTATCGGTAAATAACGGTCGTTATTGGTAAATAGCGGTCGTTATCGCTAAATAGCGGTCGTTATCGGTAAAAAAACGGTCGTTATTTTACGATAACGATCGGTATTTTACGATAACCATACCGATCTTTTATAAATAGGGCCCCTAATTTCAAAAATAAATTGTTCACCACTGTCTTGCAGTGTTATATGTTAAAAGGGCCATAAAAAATAGGTCTCATTCATCATGGGCAATATTGATATATTAATAATTAATGCCAGCATTTTTTTTTTTTTACCAATATATTTTTTTCACTTATACTAATTCAGTCTTGATGAACACGGACAGCTTTGCAAGTCTAGATCTGAGCCAGTATGTTTTTAGCTTTAAAAATACTATTGCTTCTTTGCTGCTGGTAATACGAATTGGATAACCAAATCTTCATTTCACACCAGCTTTATAGATTTATACAGATGAAATAAATAGAGCACCATGGAAATCAAGAGGTGGCATCTATGTTTGTAAACTTAAAAGCTCTTTTAATGTGAATTATTTCTCCTGGTTTCTATAATTTCTGTGCTTGCAGGACCCGGCAGTGGACATTTATAAGCTTGATTTCTACTTGGATTGACACGATTTTTTGCGTGCCCTAGATGGCATATTCCATTCGTGGAAGGCTAATTCTTTACCATTATGGCTACTTTGTTCACACATGGCTGCAATTCGGACTGTAGGGCTCTGTTAGGTTTTGTAGGGCTCTGCTAGGTTCTGTTTTATTTCTTTAAAAATAAAAACCATAGATAAAAAGAACATTTCTTCTGGTTTCATAGATTTGTTTTTTAGCAAGTAATAAAATGGTTAACAGGGAATGAATCCTGTTAGAATATTTATATCTTGTACTTATTGTTTGCCCAGTTTGATAGAGGTGCAGTTCATGTACCAGTGCTTGAAAAGTACATTATATGCAAAATGTCATAATTAAACATAATTACACTGTTATAAACTTATAAATACAGTATTCCTGTTTATTTTATGGTAATTAGAAGGGAAATTTTGACTGCTGCTATTAGCAACAACATGCATTTATCTTTTTTAACAGTCAGTGGTCAGTACAATTTATAGTTTACCAGCACATTACCAAAACAATTGCTTTTGTCAAGCCTCTGCTTATCATTATAGTTAATGCCACCAACAACACAAGCTGATAGTCAGACTTTGCAAGAACTCTGGCTTCTCCAAATGCTGTTGCAAATATTTTATAAAATCTACCCATGTGCTGTGATAAGTTATATTCCCATTTATTAACAGTTGTAGTGCCAATAAATTGAAGGCTTGCTGTGCTGGTGATTATTATATGAATTGTTAATATTTAAGTACTAATAGCACCATTTGTTTTGCACATAAAATCTGGTTATGTACATGCCTTTCCCTGTCCGAAAAGTTGGCTTAGGCACAGTTAGCCTGTAATTGCAAGGCATTGTTCACCCCTTACATGGATAAATATGTATATAGGTAAATCACCCCCAAACTGCAATAGTTAGAACACTGATAGATATAGAATATGAAGCAAATTGTTCTTCTCCCCCTTCTCTCTGCCTCTTAAAAGGTTTCTTCTCTCCAAGCACTTTTACAAGCTTACACATGCTTACAGGTGGAGGCAGCTTGGGGAATAGCATTCAGTCATTGGCTGTGATGTCAAATGTCTATGACTGATAGCTGCTACCTGGAAGAACCAGGAAGCTGAAATAGGGTTAACAGAGCATTGGCATTTTAAGCTAGTCTTAAGGTTCGCACACATGTGCGATCGAGGGGACTGACCCACACAATGTGTACAAACTGCCGTTTCGGGGAGATAATGAGCCCGTGCATTGGCAATTTATTGGCCAAAACGGGCGCTCGCTCGGGAATCATTGCCTGATCTGCCGGGCGGATCTCTGAACGAGCGGCCGTAACGCCCCTTCGTACACTATCATGCGTTGCAGGTCATGTGTACAAACCTTTTATACAGTATCGCTCAAATTCCAAATAATCGCGGTTATTGGGTTTGGGTTATTTACATATATACAGTTCTTTGTTTAAGGGGTGGATTTTCCCTTTAAACATCAAATACTTTATATTCATTATTTACAGTACTGCTGAAAAACCGTGTGAGACAAATAAAAAATGTAATTAGTAATATTTCCAATATCCAGATTTAGGGGCATAGCCCCTAAATCTCAAGGCACTTTAGTGTTCTTTGGCCCATAATCTGAGAAACCCTGCACTAGTTGTATATCATAAATCATTTTTTGCCATTGTTTTGTCTACCCAACTGTTTCAAACTTTCTTTTATGGTATAACTCAAAACATTGTTTCTAGAATGGAATGGGTAATTAAAATCCCCCAGGGTGCTCCATTAAAGGAGAACTAAACCCAAATGTTTATACTCCACCCAAGAACACCAATAAACTGTAATTCACCACTCCAGTAAATAGCATAAAAGTAAATATAACCCCTTGAAGAACTGGATATGATAACTGTGTATGTACACTGTCTGGCGATACCTCCTCAGTGGCATGTTTAGGGGGGAATTACTTTACCCTTTCTTCTTGCTCAGTGCAGTCTGCTGTTCAACTTCTGGTGCTGTTCATAGATTGTTACTGTTTCATAGATTTTTACATTTACATTGTTAATTTAGCTGTTTTTTTTTGTGGGGTAGGAGGAAGCAAGCAGTTTGTTTCAAAAATATATCCAGTCTGTCCTGTGATTGACAGCAGCATAGAGATCTGTATCAATATTAACCCTGCAGCTGCCTGAGATGATTGCTGAGACTGTAACTACTCTGTGATAGAACTTAGTGAGACGATATGACCTTTAAGAAATCCTGGAGATGGTTGTATAGCTGAATGTGTATCATGGTATTGCTGCTAATTAACTCATAACTTTAAACACTTATATGCATTACCCTTGTTTGTAATATGTATGACTTTGTATTATATGGAATACCTTTTTATGTAACATGTATGACTTTGTAATTTTAAAGCGCCACAGAAGATGTGGTGCTTTATAAATCCATAATAATAAATAATAGTAATTGCATTATAATATATATACAGATTAAACTAAATCCACAGGTAGATGGGGAGAAACTAAAACTTGCACAGGTAATGTTGTGATAACTGTATTTCACACAACACATTTCAGTTGTCATGCAACCATCAACCTTAAAGGAATAGTTCACTGCTAAAGTGAACTATTCCTTTTTTTTTTTTTTTTTAATTCTTTATTTGTAATATTTTGTTATTTAAAGATAGAGGGTAGAAAAAAAAATGAGAAGAGTATAATAACATTGGAGAGTACCAGACTTTGGTAATTCACAGTGTTCTTTCTGTTAGCATTATATAAGAAAGGGGAAGAGGGGGGAGGGAGAGAGGGGGGAGGAAGGAGTTTTTATGGTGGACACTTTAGTTAATATGATTTATATTGGTCTAACACAGTTGTCTATTCAGTTGTTAAGTAATCTATTGAATCTTGTCAAAAGAAGCATCACTTTTTTGATAGTTCTGTCTTGGAGAGTTCTGGTTGTGTTTAGGTAGTTAGTAGTATTTTATAAGTGTCGGTTTCCATAAACGTGATCCATGTCGTCCAGGTTGTGAGAAATCTGTCTTGGTTGTCATATAATGATGCTGTTAGATCTTCCAAATTCCTGGACCCAGTGGTTGTTTGTGGGACATGTTGTGGTTTTCCAGAAACGAGGTATGACCATCCTTCCAGCTGTTAAGAAGTGCCTTAGTAATTGTTTTTTTGCTTGTTTTTATGCTTCTGGTAGCATGGATAGTAGGACATATTGGGCGAGATGTGTTAAGGATTGTGCTGTGATTGGTTGTATATTTTTATGATTGAAGTCCAGAAGGGTTGGATTAATGGGCAAGATAACCAGATATGGACATTGTTCCTTTCTCCTTTTGGCATCTCCAGCATGTTGCTGTAGTATTGGGGTAGATCTTGTGTAGTAGGCTGGGTAGCGATACCATCTGGAGATTATTTTATAATTTTTTCTGAGCTTTGCTTGCCATTGACATTTTATGTGTATTTAAAGCTATCTCCCATTGTTGATCAGTGAATGTAGTTTGGAGTTCTTTTTCCCATTTATGGTGAATGATGGTAGATCTGGTTGGTGAGAGTCTTGAGTATTGAGTATATTTTTGAGATTTGTGTTCTGGTTGAGGTTTGTTTGCAGAGTTTTTCAAAGGGTTGGTTTCTATCAATTTGATTGAACTTGTAGTGGGAGATTTGGTTGTATTCCATATATTGTAAAGTGAGGGGGTTTCTTCTTGCATCAGTTGATGTATTGGAATGATGGAGCCTTTTTTGTATTTTGTAGTTATTTGGATTGTCTGTTTTATTCCAGATGAGAAAGTTTTGGGCAGTTAGTCCCGGGGGGAAGGAAGGGTTGAGATATGGGTGATAATGGTCCAGGTCTATTTGAGAGTTGTGTCATGTTCTTGTCATTTCCCAGATCCTCAGGGTGTTGTTTAGGAGATTTATTTTCTGGTGGATTTAGGGCGATCTGTGGGGGTGAGCATGGCATTGAGTGGCATATGAACATTCGCTTATGATTTCTACCCATAGCTTGTCTTGAGTATGATGTGTCCAGTTTATAATTGGGTCAGGATAGCGGCTTTGTGGTATAGGTTTAGGTCTGGTAGACCTAATCCGCCCTTGTTTTTATGTCTGGTCATGTATCATTGTAGAGTACTTTAACCGTGGGGTGCGCCTGCCCTATAAATTTAGTAGGAGCTGTTTAGTCTTATCAAAGAAAGTCTTCAGAGGGGAGAGGAATGGTTTGGTATTATATAAGAACCTCGGCAGAATGTCCATTTTTATTATTTAATTTTTGCAAACCATGAATAACATTTTTTTTCCATGAGCACAGATCGGAGGAAAGTCTCGTTTTAAGGTTGATAATTAAGATCATACAGGCTGGTAAGATCTTTGATAGTTTGATTCCCAGGTAGGTAATTGACTGAGTTTGCCTCGGAATGGGATTTGATTTCAAGAGATCAATGGTTTTTCTTTGGGAGGGGTAATATTTAAGCATTCAGATTTTTGGTAGTTGATTTTAAAATTGCTTAATTTAGCAAACGTGTCATCTCTTTCAATATATTAGGTATTGAGATATGTGGTGATGTAATGTATAGTAAGAGATCATCTGCATGGCTGCCATTGTGGGTTTCTTGTGCCATCTGAATTCCTCCTGTGTTGGGGTTGATTCTGATGGCGTTTAGGAGGTGTTCCATTGTTAATATGTATAATAATGGTGATAGGGGCATCCCTGTCTGGTTCCATTGCGTATATTGCAGGGGTTCGACAGGGTTCCGTTTATTTTGATCTGGCTGAATTTTGTTGGTTGTGCCATAATTCTGTACACATATTTCTCCTATGCCAAGGTTTATCAGTGTGGATTTAAGGAAGGACCAGTTGACCCTGTCAAAGGCCTTTTCGCCATCTAGGGAAACGAGGCTGAGAGGGATTTTATTTCTTTGTGTGTGAGAGATGAGGGTGATTGTTTTTATAGTATTGTCCTTTGCTTCTCTGTTGGGGACGAATCCAGCCTGTTCTGTATTTATCCAGGTTGGTATGAAATTTTTTAATCGTGAGGCTATGATCTTAGCGTAAATTTTAATATCTAGGTTGATTAAGGAGATGTGTCGATAGCTTCCGGGCGATGCCGGGTCTTTTCCCGGTTTGGGTATAACTGTGATATGTGTTTCTAGGGCTTGGGGTGGGAAGTGACATTCAGCTGAGATTGAGTTGAAAGCTCTTAGTAGGAATGGGGTTATTTCTGTTCTGAATAATTTATAGAATTTGGCTGTGTAGCTGTCGGGTCCTGGGCTTTTGCCTATTTTGAGGGATTTGATAGTTTCCTCAATTTCTTGTTCTGTGAAGGGTACATTAAGCGTAGCTAGGTTGTCCGTGTCTATTTTGGGGAGAGATGTGGAGGTTATATACGAATTGATATTCCTTGGGTTGGAGTCATCGTGTGGTTTTATGTTGTAGAGTTTATCCTAGAAGTCTTGAAATGTTTTACCAATTTCCTCCGATCTGTGCACCATATTTCCACCTTCCTGTTTGATTTTATTTATGTAGTTACTTGTATATTTACAGCGCAGGGAGTTAGCCAGGGACCTGCAACATTTATCTTTGAACTCGTATAATTGTCTATTGTAGAAGCTTTGATTTGATTTGGATGTTGGGTCTAGTAGTAACAAGAGGTCTTGTCTAGCTTTAAGCAAGTCTTTATATGTGTTTTGGTTCCTGCTTTTCTTGTGTGTGGATTCTAATGCTGTGATCGTTGCTTGTAGTTGTGTGATTTGCTGTTTGGAGGCTTTTTTAATTCTTGAGCCTTGTTGTATGAGATGGCCCCTGAGTGTGCATTTTAAGGCTTCCCATTGTAGTGGTGAGGAATTGTCATTGTGCTCATGGGTCTCTTGGAAATTGGATATGACTGTTTTGATCGAGTCTATGCATTCTTTCTTGTGAAGGTTCTCATTCATCCAGGTCATGGTATATCTGTTGTATTCAATTAGATCAACTGGACTTGAAATGTAGTTCTTGAAGACGTTTCGCTAGTCATCCGCCTGGCTTTCTCAATTCAGAATGACTTGTACAAGATCTGTGGCAATTATGTACCCTGGAAAATCCCAATTAGCATATCACAGCCAGGTGTTAAGGGTGTGATTAGATAGTGCTAAGAGGTGTTTAGGAACGCCCAGAGTAAGGTGTTAAAAACAGCATTGTACATGGCAGACAGTTGGAGTTAAAACGCATTGTACATGCAGACAACAAGTGTATCTACATCTAAGGATAAAGGACATACCTTTGAAGATTGTAATGTAATAACTGGCGAAGGAACTGACTGGTTCAAGAGAGGTGTTAAGGAGGCCATTTATGTGAAAATAAAGAAACCAAGCCTAAATAGAGTGGGGGGGGTTCGACACCAACTGTCTGCCATGTCAATGCTGTTTTAACACCTTACTCTGGGCGTTCCTATAACACCTCTTAGCCACTATCTAATCACACCCTTAACACCTGGCTGTGATATGCTAATTGGGATTTTCCAGGGTATCATAATTGCCACAGATTCTTGTACAAGTCATTCTGAATTGAGAAAGCCAGTCGGATGACTAGCGAAACGTCTTCAAGAACTACATTTCAAGTCCAGTTGATCTAATTGAATACAACAGATATCTATGCATTCTTGTTTTTTTAATAGTTGGTCATTTAATTTCCACATCCAGTTGGATTTTCCTTGTCTAGGAATAGTTATGTTTAAATGAATTGGAGCGTGGTCTGCCGTAATGGCATTTTGGGTTCCAGGATAGAAGTGTAGGTGAGATTAGAAAGTAGTCTATGCGGCTATAGGAATTGTGGACGGGTGAGTAGAAGGAGTAATCCTTTTGTGTGGGATTGAGTGTTCTCCAGACATCTACCAGTTGATTGCTATGTAGTGTTTTTTTTAGTGAGTTGAGTAGTTTGTGTGATGTATGTGTGATGCCTGAGGAGGTGTCTATTTGTGGTTCTAGAGCTATGTTGAGGTCACCTCCCATTATGATGGGTCCCTCTCTGAAGTTTTGTAGTTGTGTTAGGTAGGAAGTGCATGTTGTAGTCTGGTGGGTATTAGGTAGGTATATATTAGCTAGTGTTAGGGATGTGCCATTCATTTGTATCTTAAGAAAAATGAACCTGCCTTTTGTGTCTTGTTTTGATTCTACTAGTTGGAAGAGGACCCTCTTATGTGTTGCTATGGCTACTCTCTTTGACTTGGCTTCTGGGTTATTGCTGAAGAACCATTTTTGGTAGTGTTTATTGTAGATTTTGGGTGCTGCATCTGTCTTAAAATGAGTTTCCTGAAAGAAGATTATATCTATGTGTTCCTTATGCATATGGTGTAATATTTGTGTTCTGCGTTGCGGTATGTTTAATCCTTTTGCGTTGAACGAGCAGATCCGTAGCTCACTCCCCGCTGGCATTTTTAACAATTTTAAGCAAACTTATATTAGTGTCCAACCTTTTGGTGGTTAGGGAAGATGGGGAGGGAGAGAGGGTAGGGGGTAGAGGGGAGAAAAAAGAGAGATACAGTAGAGAAAACATTAATATTAACATTTTTAACTTTAAACTGTAAATTTGGTACCATTTTGTGGTATTGCCCCCCAAAATTCCCTGGGGGGCATGTATGTCCCTTGGGGTGATGGTCCTTTCGATCTGTCATTGTTGGATCCTGGGATGAAGTGTCCAATTACACCCCCTCCACGTTGGTTAAATATGTTTGCTGGGTATATTATATCAACCTTGCTTTGTCAGATGGGTTATATGGGGAAGGATTATGTTGGATGGAACTTTTGTCCCAAGTTAGCTTTCAGCTCTCTTGGGGGGTGATTGTTTGCCATGATTCTTGTGGCAGAAGTGGAATGTTTGATACGGGTGTGTCCCAATCTGGTAGTTCTATTTTTGGGAGATTTAACTTGGTGAGGAACGTTGGTAGATTTTCAGGGTCTCTCAGGGTGGCTATGATTTGTTCTTTTTTGCCTTGCAGAGCAGAAGGGAAAAGCCACTTGTAGGTGATGCCTGATTCTTTTAGTATTTTTAGTAGCAGCTTCATGGCCTTTCTTTGTTGGAGCGTGCGTTGGGATAAATCAGAAAACAGTAATTTGGGCCCCTTGAAGCTCTATTTCTGAGCAGCCTCTTGCATTAATAAGGATTTGTTCCTTGATATGGAAGTGGTGTACGCAACAAATTACATCCCTTGGGGGGGCGTCTTCAGATTGTCTGGGTCTGAGGGCCCTATGTGCTCTGTGTAATTCAATATGGGTGTCCTCCGGTTGGCCCAGTATATTATTGAAAATTTTTTGGAGTACTGCAGGGAGATCTGATGTAAGGACTGTCTCTGGCAGGCTTCTCACTCTGATATTATTCCGGCGGCCTCGATTTTCGAGGTCGTTGATGTGGTTTAGGAGGGCTCTTATTGTGCGTGCCTGGGAGGTCTGTGTTGTGTGGAGGGTGTTAATGGCCGTGTTTTGCTCCTCATACCTGTGCTCTAAATCGGAAACGCGGTCTGCGACTTCCCTGAAGTCTTGGCGGAGGGTTCATATTTTGGCCTTGCATGTGTGTTCCACCTTGGTGATTAGTTTTTCGAAGTCCCTTTTGGTGGGTAGGGATCGGAGGTAGGATCTCAGGTCTGAAGTCTGTTCTTCTGCGTCCGATTCCTCAGGAGAGTTGTTGTGAGGTTCGGCTGTAGGGCCTTCCTGTTCTGGAGATCCGCGTGGTGTCTTATGTGCTGTGTCTCTCAGCGTTTTGCCGAAGTAGCGATCCAGGTCTGTGTTTGGCGGGTTTTGGTGGGTGGATTGGGGTTTGGGGGTGTTCTTTCTCCCCATGATTATGGGCTGTGGAAAGGTTGAGGGCTTATTGCGGCGTGGTTTGGGGTTGTTATCTCGGAGCTCCCTTCAGGTTCGTCAGTCCATGCAGAGGTCCAGGCCACGCCCCAAGTGAACTATTCCTTTTAATGCATTGATTGAAGACTGGGAGGATAAGGAGCTATCTTCAATTAATGCATGTGGAGCCAGGAACGAAGATAGAACAAAGTTACCTTTTTTAGAATTCTCCTCAGCAGCACTGAAATTCCAAACCGCTTTCTGGTTCTGTTTAACTATAGCTCACATTATCGCGCATGCACACTATAGTTAATCAGAACCAGGAAGTGGTCGGGACCTGTCAGTGCTGCTGCAGTGGATCTCGTGAAAGAAAAGTTTGTTCTATCTTCGTTCCTGGCTCCACATGCATTGATTGAAGAACAGAAGGTAAGGCATAGCTCTTTAAAGGAATCGCTCACTGAAAAAGTGAAATATTCCTTTAATGCATTGATTGAAGACCAGGAGGTAAAGGAGCCTTTACCTCCCTGTCTTCAATCAATGCATTTAAGGAATAGAAATAGGAATACAATTTCTGCAAAGAGTGTTTTTTTTTGCTTGCAAATGTAATTCAGAATCGGAGCAATTAGTTGTGGTTATTTACCAGCTAGGTGATGCTTGTAAACTCCTGTTGATTAGTTAAGTTTAACAAGCTCATACCTTTGTTTAAAGGGCATGTCCACCCCTAAAACTATCATCCCCCCCACTACTGGCCCCATCATGTAGTGTAGTTTAATCCTTACCTCACATCCCAGCTCTATAGGTTATCCTGTAGTCCCCCCCCCAAAGTCCCAAAAACTGCCCACCAGGAGGATAGCAGAGTCCATATAGGACTCTGCCTCCTACCTGGCCTCCGGGAGAAGTTTGGCATGCGTAATGCAGCCCTTCTCCCCCTCCCTCCCGATTTGGATTCCCTCCCCCTAGTGTAAAACCCTTTTTAGGCAAACATTGCCCCTGTCCCCCAGCCCCAACCGCTATGTTTGTAATATCAGAAAATGCCCAGAACATTACTTGCCTTCCCTCTTGCCTCCGCCGCACTGAACTCCTGGCAGCCACGTCCGTGATTGGCTGCCGCTCAGCCAATCACAGACGCGACTCCGCAAGCAGAGGGCCGGCAGCGCGGCGGAGGGAAGGTAAGTAAAGTTCTGGGCATTTTCTGATATTACAAACATAGCGGTTGGGGCTGGGGGGACAGGGGCAATGTTTGCTAAAAATTTTTTCTGAAGGGTGGACATACCCTTTAAATACATAATTAGTTTTTCTGGACCACAGGAAAGACAATTAGAATAAATGAAGATCACAGGAGCTTATTTTACTGAAATCAAAGCTATTTCTTGCAAAGTGCATTTAATTGGTCCAGGTAGGCGATATTTAATTGTTTATCCAGAGCTGCCTTTGGGGATTTGAAGAATATTATGAACTTAGAGCAGGAGCATAGTCCATTATGATTTGCATTTAACAAAAGGCTCCTGCAACAATTAAAAACAGTGCAAAAGGTAAGATTATAATAGAATAAGGAATAAATCTTACCTATTTTCTCTATTTATATAATAGTGATAAAGAAAATTTAAGTACAAATGATAAGACATTGTGCGGTGTCTGAATAACATTTTGAACATTTTGAAAAATGTCCCATTAACTTAACCATTGATTCCCATGGGCGGCCCTATATTGCACTTATTTGGTCACCAAGCGCACACCTAAAATTTGACCAATATTGGTTTGAAAGCATTTCTGGCAGTAGATTGTCTCCAGACTGAGTCAAACAAATATTACAAGTATGGCTACCTGCTACAGCTGAGTGGGTCCCACACACAGTCGAAAGGGATTGGGAGAACGACAAGAAATCGAACCCCCTAGTATAAAAAATAAATGATTAAATAGCAAGATAATTGCCATGAAATATGACTTTTCAATAATATAGTTATGATATAGGAATGTCCTTACACAATCTAAAACACAATCTAAAACACATATGTATCTATGTAAATGCACATTCAAATAAATAGATAAAATAGATGGATCAATAGTCCCACATATAAACGGATATATAGCCCAAAGTCCCTTGTGCTGTAAAAACGGCAAAAAAGTTCTACCTGTAGTAGTAGCCCAGCGGATACTTTCTTTTTTGTTTGGTATCCGCTGGGCTACTACTACAGGTAGAACTTTTTTGGTGGTTGAGATGAATTATAGTTTCCAGTAATGAAAATTTTTTTTCATTTTAAATACACTTTAAATACACTTTAAGAATCTGAAGAATAAACCTGTGTTAACCGTTTAACAAACAGAAGCAAATTAGAAGCGCTCACAGGATCCTGTGCGCTAAGCTTTCAGACTACATGCAATACCATAAATAATATTAATTGTAACGTGTTTGCATTATGCAATGAAAATAAAATACGTTGATTTCTTGTAAATGCTGTACAGACTATTTTATCAGTGAAGAAGGGATTTGGTGACCGATATATGTACACATATATGGAGATAAAGCATATGCACTCTCGGGCATATTTATAAAGTGGTGTCTTGATATTTCAGTATTTTCGCCGGCGATAAATTTAATACAATGTATAATAAGTTGGTGTGTCAACTTTTCACATTTCCAGCCCCAGCACTAAAATGAATAAACCTACTGTATGAAAACAGGAATTAGTGGAATGAAGATTTCTGATTCCATGCTTGGACTGCTTGTTAATACATCACAAATGATGAAAGAAGAGAAACCTTAGGCCTATTCCTTGTGCCCTCTGTATATCTCCTATGTCCATCTATTGATGTAAAATACATTTCTGCTGTCCTGTAGCATTTTCTTAAGTATTAACCTGGGTACACAGAGTAACAATCTTTGAAAAATGACAAGATTCTGTCTGTCAAGTTGTGGCTACACAGTGCCAAGAGTGTTTTCCCTATATAAAGTATAGGGAGGACGCTTGTGACTGCTACACACCCAATGATCACATCTGACTCCCTATACTACAGTACAGGGAGCTGACCCCGACTGGGGTAAATTTTCCATCCGTAACCACCATTTCCGATGCTGTCGCTGAACGTTCGACATCGGAACTGGTCGTTTCGCACACACCCAATACCGTAAACAAACTAGTTCCGTCGGTACCGATGGGATTGACCCTTTATCTGTAATCTGTACCTAGCTTTAGATCTTTTGGAGTTGTTACAGTTTTCTGACATTTCCTCCTTAAAACAAAAGGATTAAAGTATCAGAAATAACAGGAAGGATTAGAGAAATTATCCCAACAGTGCTGGTACCCACTGATCCTCTTAAAACTTGTCCTGTGACCTGTACAACGAATATCCAACAATGGGGACATTGAGAGAATCATAATAATAAAAAAATAATGGCAGTACTTTGAATTGCACAGAATGTAATGTTGCATGCTTCTGTTGTAAAGATCAATACTATTTTATTCCCTTTTGGTAGCGTTCTGTTCTTATGCACCTTGCACTTCACACCTTGGGGAAGAAGGGTAAACTGACAAGTGCCGAGTATCCAAGCCAATAGATGAAGCTGCCGGTGTGTGGTGACAAAGCAAAGCTATATATCAGTATTCATTTAATAATTGCCTTTGTGGATACCTACTAAATTGCCAGGGAAAAGGGACAGAATTAGGAAAGGGCTAGCCCTGGACAATATCATAAATCTGTAGCCTACAACTTGCCTTGCATTATTTTGGGATGATGACCCACTATTAATTGTTTCTCTTGGCTGCTTGTAGGATGTGCGTTTTTAACTGAATGACAATACTTTGGACTGCAAGTGCATGGATGTGCTTGATTTATGCTTTTACCTTAAAGGGGAAGTTCAAATGCATATGCTTTCAAGAAACAAGGGTCCGTTCTCATTTCATGCACGATAATTTGCCCATATGTGCATAAATAAATGCTACCTGTACTGACTTCCTGTTTGCAGAACACCTAATAGTGTCATTTATGCTTTCCTTCTCAGAGTTTTAGTTGCTCAGTAGAGATCTTAGTATGTTTGACCAATCCAATACCCAGTCAGTGAAAATTACCATTAGGAACATATCAATGAAGTGCGCATCCTTTGGGGCAGGTTATTGTTTCTATCAAAATGTTTCTCCAGCATTGCCACAAATCGATTACTACCCTGTTTTTGTCTTTATAAACATTGCAGAGCTTCTGTTTATTGTGTTTTGTTGCCTTGTGTAAACTAATATTTTGGTGATGCTCTTTAAACCTAATGGAACTTTAAATAAACCAACAGTTCATATGTTTTTCAGTACCAAGTGGGGCAGTTATATTCTGTGGCTGAAGCCAGTAAGAATGAAACTGGAGGAGGAGAAGGGGTAGAAGTGCTTGTTAATGAACCTTATGAGAATGGTAGCGAGAAGGGCCAATATACACACAAAATCTATCACTTGCACAGGTATGATGTGTAATATTTTTTTTTATTTTTCTACCATTTTAGATGCCATTTTCTTTTACAAATGATGGTCTTGAATATTCTTGTATGTATTCTTCTATGTGTATATATATATATTCTAATAGGATTATACTGTTTCAGAAACAAGACAAACTTTCCATGGTCTAGATTTGCCCACTTAGAGAACTGACACATTTGTAGTTGTGTATTTGTGTGCCCAGATGCTGAGTAATTATAATTATTATGGCTAATGTGACAGAAGAGTTCTGCACACCATATATTTACAAGGGTGTAGTTACCATACTTTACTTACCAATGACCTAAATACAAAGTACGGAGAGAAAAACTACTGTGTCAGTAGAACGTTATTATTGTAGATTTATATAGCGCCAACATCTTCCTTATCGTTTTACTTTTTTATGTATACATTCACATCAGGCCCTCCCCCAAAGAGCTTACAGTCTAAGCACATTCCTTTGATACAAACAACCTATCAGTATGTCTTTAAGATTGTGGGGCAAGTTGCAGTGCCTGGAGGAAACCCACGCAAGCACGGGGAGAACATACAATCTGTTTGCACATGTTGATGGATGGATTTGAACTCTGGACAGTGCTAACCACTGAGCCACCGTGCTGCCCACGTGTTACAATTTTTTTTGCAGTCATTTATTTAAAATTCTTAAAGGGAATGTCCACCCCTCTCTACAAAAATCTATATCTTGTACAATACCCCCACAACCTGGACATTGTTTTATACAAAATCTTTAATTTAGTTCACAGCCAGAGATATTATATTTACAACTTCCTCGATCCACCGCCACCGGTCTCCTCACTCTCTCTACTGCGACTGCTGTGTTCTTTTTGTGTTCCCGAGCAGCCGCAGTGGAGATTGCTCCAGGAATGGAAGTCATTGATTTTGAAAAAAACAATGTCCAGGTTTTGGGGGGTATTGTACTAGATATAGATTTTTGTAGAGAGGTCATGAACTCATTTTAGACATATTGCCCATTGCTTAAAGGGCATGTCCACCCCCAAAACTAAAATGTAACCCCATACTGGCCCCACTGTGTAGTTTACAAAAATCTTTACCTTACACCTCTGCTCCTTAAGGTTCTCATGCAGTGCCAGGAAAAGTCCAGGAAAGTGTAGAGTAGAAGCTGTCAGTGAGTCATCCGGTGCCTATTTTTTCCTCAGCCTTAACAAGGACTGAGATGTGCGCAGAGTAGCCGTTTCTCTCCTTCCACAATCCAGATCCATCCTTTGCAGCCATGGCACCTAGCATGAAACCCTTTTAGCATAAGGTAGGTACCCCTTGCCTGTCGATACTTACAGCCCCTTCTCTCCCGCTGCGTCTCCATTGAAAGCAGCCATATCTGTTATTAGCTGTTTTTCAGCCAATCACAGATGTGGCTGCTGGTCCAGCTCGTTTGTGACTTCCTCCAGACAGGGAGCTGGAAGGAGACACCGCGGGAGGCCTGTAAGTATCAATCTAAACATTTTTTGATAGAAATATATCAGTTGTTGGGGGTGGGCAGGGGGTAACAGTTAATTGTCTGGGTTGACATGCCCTTTAATTAGGCAAACATATCTGGTTAATGTCCAGCACTGTTATCGGCTCTGACCTGGCAAAACACACCAGCAGGTGCTCTGTACTGGTGGGAACACCTGCAGAGTAATATTTTACTACAACCTGAAAGGCTAGAAATGGTACCCTATGTTGATGAATGTCTGTGGAAAGCACAGTAAGATAAAGTCTCCAGACAACATTGTCCCAATAGACAGAGCACATTTACAAACATACAACAAGCTGTGTCTCACCTTTTCCTTTTGCTGTGGCCATTGGGTGATTTATGAAATTAACCTGTGGGTACTAGGGGTCAGCTCTCACAATCCACCTTAGCTGGGTAAACCCCCAGCTAAGTGTCTGCGTACAGGCACGTGCTCTGTAGTGCTCTACAGATCAAAACAAGGAAGTTGCAGCCTTGCTTCCTAGAAGCTGACAGCCAAACACATTACAGCACAGAGATTCTCCCTCTCCCTGACACACAACAGGGATTTCAGTTTTTCGTTTTCAAACATAACATTTCAGCAAAAATAAAAGTAAGTCTGGGGAATAGAACTTATACATTTACTCTGTCTTGCTAAAAGCAGAGCTCTTACCTCTAGGCTAACAGAGATAATATATAGGACACTGGTACATGTAGAATCTTTAATTATGAACATAATGGAAACAAAAAATAAAGGTAACACTGGGGTTTTGAACTTTTGACCGAACTGTGTGTTTGTATAACTGGCATCTTACAAGATGAGCCACCACTGAGTAAGCTGAACAATTAGGTATATTTAGGAGCTTCATCTTTTGCTTGGGACAAAATAGAAACGATAAAAAGAGAAGCCTGGGGTATTGAACATATGACCTTCTGAATTATGTATTTTTAAACCTGGTGCCTTACCCGGCGTGCCACCACTGAACAAGCAGAGTACCCAGATACATTTGGAAGCTTTATTCTTTGCTAAAAGTATCCTTAAAAAATGCAATATGGAAGTCCCTGATAAGACTTTGAAAGCTGCTTGTTACCCTGCAGTTTATTTACCAGCAACTCACACTGACTGGCTAATAAATTATGGTAACAATCTGCTTTAAAGGTATTTTCAGGGACTTCCATATTGGTGTATAGAATACATAAAAAAATTATGTATAGAGTTAAAAAAAACAAAAAAACCCCAGTAAAAACGGTAAAATAAAAAGTACCGGTACCTGGGGTAGGGAGGTAGCATTGATAATTCCTACCTCCTAATATTATTTCTGTGAGGAGTGACAATAAGAAGAAAATTGCTTCTACCAGGCTTCTTTAATACAGAAAGGCCCAGGAGACAAACCTGGCAGATGAAGAGGAAAAATTATATTTGGAGGTAGGAATAATTAAGCCTACCTCCCTGACCAAAGTTGAGAGAGAGGGCTACAAGCTGATGAAAGCAGGAAGTGTTTAGGAAGTTATAATGCTAAACCTTTCCAGCAATACAATTTTTCCCAAATGTTACCAAGAGACGTGTTCCAGGCTTCATTTTTTTAAAGGTACGATTGAAGGGCTGTTAATTAATTCTAACTTGGTTGGAGACCACTATTGCCCTTTAAGTAAATAAACGACTTATGTGTTGCAACAGTTGTACAGATTCATATGAACATTGTGTCCTTTATGGTGGTATCAAATTTACGATTATTCATGGGTTATTGATATTAAAAAGCCATTTGAGTGTTCTTAAATATGCTTGCAAAAGAAATCGTGTAAGGTTATTTAGCATCCTGCTCTCCAATTTTTTTTTCCATGTTAACCCTGCAATGTTTTGTCCCATGTGCAGCAAAGTTCCTGGGTTTGTTAGGATGTTGGCACCTGAAGGGGCACTGAATATACATGAAAAAGCCTGGAATGCCTACCCCTACTGTCGAACCAGTGAGTATTAAGGAGATAAATGGAGCTATTATTTCACATAGCAGTGGAGCAGACACAATCATTTATATGCCTGCAGACTAACTAGGAAGTATATGTTACCCTAAGAGTGCTTATTATTTTAGTTGTGAGGTTGTAAACCTGATATTATGGTGCGTCTCACTTGCACTGGTCTTTCCCATCAATAATTTAATCCAATTTGACAGATATCTTGTTACCTGTGCTGGAAAAAGTACTGGTTAAAAGATGGAAGATTGGCCCTTTCGCTTGCACTGTCCCCCTTTAATACATCTTTCCATGCTAAGTTTGACATCATTGCAAATAAAATGCCACAGATATAAATGCAGAATTCTTTGTGATAAATATGCATTATACTTTCTAAACGTTTTAGGAAGGAAAATTCATTAAAGGGTATGTCCACCTTAAAAACTATAATAAGAAATAATCTAGCCCCCCCCCTAACCCAAACTCCATGGTTAGTTTGTAAAAATAGATTAACTTACTTACCAGCCTGGGATCCCCCTGCCTCAGCCGCCAATGCATCTTTTCGGAAAGGAATTGCATTGGGGGCTTGGCCGGCAATCCGCTATTTAAACAGCCGATCAATGGTAAGTAAGTTTATTCTCTTTTTCTTTTTTTTTTATGAACTAGCCATGCGGTTGGGGTGGATGGGGAGAGCTACAATATACTAAAAGTTTTTTTTTATGCTAGAACTTAAGATGATCATGATGGATCTGGATGGAGGGTAGGAATTGGCTCCCATGTGGATGCCAGAAAACCTCCAGGAGGCAAGAGAATAAGGCAGAAACATTTACCTAGGAGGACATGCTCCTACTCTTCACTTTCCTAAACTTTACACAGACACTGCAAAGGGACCAGACATGTAAGGATTTTTTTGCACTATACAGTGGGTCCAGTATGGGGTTAAATTTTAGTTTTGGGGTGGACATGCCCTTTATAAATTGAAGTTTAGCAAATGTCACTTTTATTTTACGTGTATATTTTCAATTACCTAAATATTGCTTACAATACATCATTGAATTTGAGAATGTATTGTTTAATGGGAACAGCTTATAACACATGTCTGTTACAGAGAGACAGGGCAGTCTGGGAAGTGTAACTTTACAATCCTATAACAAGATTTTTAAAAAAGCCACATGCATGAAGACCACAGTTACCCTTTAAAGGCTCTTTATTATTTTATATTGATTTAATATTTTAGATTCTTATTTTATATTCTTATTTAACTTTGTTCTTTGCAACATAATCTTATTCAAATGAATGTTGTAAAACTGTACAAGAAAATGAGGTACATATTCCATGTAAAGCTAGCTTTACAATACAAAACAAAAATTCCTTCAACATTTTTTCAAGCAAATGGGATTGGAAACAGGCCATAATTTAGATATTTCATTGATTGAAGTAAATGGCTAGTGTTTGGTTGTTTGGGGGGGGGAGGCATTTTGTTGTTATGTTGTGCTTCATTATAAATTGAGCTTGCATTAACCAGACATACCTTTTTCCTTCCTGCCTTCCTGGATCAGTAATTACAGTAAGTATCTACATTCTCTCTCTTTCTCTAGCTCTCTTTTTAAAAATTATTGTTTTTTTGGGAAACTTTATTACAAAGCAAAGCTAGAACCATCACCAGCAAACACTAATTTACAAAGTAACGTAATTCGCTAATTATATCCTTACAATTTAAAGGGACTGTAAACTCCCAAAAATAATTCTGTGCCATTCGTTTCTATTATTCACAGGGAGGTGAGAATGCTTATTCTCACCTCCCTGTGAATAATAGGACGCTCGGGGGACCTGGAACTTACCTTACCCGCCGCTCCACTCGCAGCCGCTCCTTCACTGAACGCCCATATCTTTTGTAGGGCGCGCGGTCGGGACAGAGTGGCTGTCAGTGAAGGAGCGGCTGCGAGTGGAGCGGCGGTAAGGTAAGTGCCAGGTCCCCCGAGCGTCCTATTATTCACAGGGAGGTGAGAATAAGCGTTCTCACCTCTCTGTGAACAATAGAAACGAATGGCACAGAGTTATTTTTGGGGCTTTAGTGTTCCTTTAACAGCTGAACTGCTACTATTTCTTTGGAATAAACACAACCTTAAGGGCTCGTTTACACTAGAAACTGACAAACGCACAGCATGTCCATTTTTTGCATGCATTTCTGTCTATTTTTTCACAATGCATTTTCCATGGATTTATGTAAAAAAACGCATGCAAAAAATGGACAGGAATGCTGCATTCAGTGCGTTTTATAAAACGCAACGTACCGCAACGCAAACTGACACAATCGGAACGCAATAGTGTGAATGGTACTATCGAATTATATGTATACTTGCGTATGTTCTGAAAACCACACCAAAAACGGGCCTAGTGTGAACGATTCCTTAAAGGGCATCTATAGTGGGAAAATGAACTTTTTTTTCTTTCTTTCCATGTGTTCTATAATTCCCCACAACCCCCAGAGTGTCATCACTTTTTTCAGATTCCCTCTCTGTCCTGAGATACACCAGTTAGAAGAATACGTGATTGCATTCCTCTACTCCTACTTGGACTGTCAATCAAATCCCTGTGACTTGATCCCCCCTCCCTGCTCTGTAATAAACATAGAGACAACAGCATTAGCAGGGGGAGAAAGGTAGCTTGTTAGATATAAGGCTGCACTTGACCCCCCTTCTTAATAGCTTTCACTGATTGATGATGGGTCACAAAGAGAGAGATCGTAAACTGTACTGATCTCCTTCTTCCGTGTCTCCAGGACAGCTTACTTTCTATTGGCCACTGTGCGTGGGTGTGTTTTTCAGGATGTTGAACTTTTAACTCCTACTGCACATAAAAAGCTTGTCGGTTAGCCGGAGCCGAGACATGGAGGAGGTAACAGAGGGGAGGGAGAAGGGGGGAATGCTGCACATAGATCTGACACCGTGGTTAAACAGAGTCAGTGACAGATATAGGATTAAGGCAGCACAGAGTACATGAATTTAACTTTGCAAAGGGGCAATGTGTTTTTTTCACTATAGATGCCCTTTAAGGAGAACTAAAGTCACCAGATAACATGAATAGACAGAGCACATTCATAAAGATATAGCAAGCTGTGTCTCATCTCTCTGCTGTGGCTTTTGGTTGATTTCCCAATATCTACCCCTTTGTTTTGTACGCAGTAAGCATTCACATTCGCATGCAGACCGACCTCTGTTAGGCATAGATCAATTTACAACAGATCCTGTCTCATACACAGTACAGAGATTTAACTTTTTCCCTACACATTCCTTTTCATTACTTACAAAATACCAAAGTAATATTTGCATTTTATTTCCCATCCAGCATAAATAGCAGAAATATTACAAATTTCATAAGTCTGGGGATTTGAACCTGTAAACTCACAGGATGTGGGTTTCTAAAATTAGAGCATTAAACCACTAACATACGAGCTAATACAAAGAAAATTGGTACCTTCAGAAACTGAATCATAAAAACAGAATGGAAGCAAAAATATAAAAAAGCAGTCAAATTTGCAATTCATGCTGGCTGGAAAATAAACTGCAAGGTAACATCAGCTTTCAAAGTCTAATCAGGGACTTCTATTTTGGTGTGGAGACATCTGTATAGAAAATGTGGGCATAAATACAGTCCCGAGACTTCTCCATATGCTTAACATAGGGAAATTGCTTAGGATTGGGTGTAGGGGAATCTTAGAATCTTCTAGATCCTGTCTGTCATTTTTCAACCTGTCATCTTTCAAAGATCTTTGATGTGTGTAACCAGCTTTAGTTTTCCACCAAAGCAAAGAGGTAGATTATGGCATATAAACCAACAGCCATTGCAAAGGGAGAGATGAAACGCATCTAGTATCTTTATGAATGTGCTCTGTTAATTGGGACAATGCTGTCTGTTGACTTAAGTTCCCCTTCAATCTTATCCAGCAATTTCTCTGTGCTTAAATAAATGCTCCCAAGTACTGACTTACCGTATTCAGGACCCCTAATATTATGGTCTTGCCCTTGGCCCAAGCCCAGTTGCTCAGAAGAGATCTGACCATGTTTAACCCACCCAACATGGTAAACTTTACTGTTGGAAATATTCAAAAGGAATGAGCATCCTGTGTAGGACCATTGAAGAACCTGAAATGGCAACTCACTACTGACTACAGCAGGGTATAGCAAAAGATGTGAAATCAAGTGTTTTTCATAAATTAATAGAATTTGTAGAAAATCATATAAAAAATCATTGAAAAAATATTTTTTCGACATAACTTCCCTTGTAAGGTCACATGATGTAATACTGAATTTTGTTCCACATATTTTATTTTAGAATGAATACATGAAGGATGACTTTTTGATTAAGATTGAAACATGGCATAAGCCAGATCTTGGAACGCTGGATAATGTAAGTGGTCTACTCTGGTGGTCTAGTCTGGGTTATCTAAATATGATAGAAAATTGGAGTGACGGAAGTGATCGCTAAATATCATTGTTAAATGTCTACTCCTGTAAGTATCTAGGGATGGACTATTTGAATGGAGGGATACTAGACCATGTCATGTTTCTGTTCTGATAAAAGCTGCTCCTCCAGGTCCTGTGTTCTATATTTTGCAACTGTAGCTATTAACTTGTATCTAGCTATTGAGACTGCCATTCTATTTTTCCCAGTTAGGAAACTGGTTCCGGCAACATTTACAAATAACTCTCTCATCTGTTTCTTTTAGTTGCAGCCATTAAGGGGTCCTACTATGTGAAAGGAAAGCATCTTGGTGACTTTTTCACTTTTAAAAAGCCCTTAAGCAACCTATCTTACTACATGCATCTTAAATAGCTTCACTAAAGGAAAGCTAAGGTACTAACAAGGAGATTCAAAAAAAGTTCTTATCGTTTTAAAATGGTACTAATTTTGCCCCAGCCAACCAGATCTTATTTAACATTTGAAAGCTAACATCTGAATGTTTGGAACAAAATTAGCACCATTTTAAACAATGTTCAATAAAAGTTCTTATTGTTAAAAATGGTGCTCATTTTACCCCAACCAATCGGATCTTCGCTTTCAAATGTTAACTAGCATCTGATTGTTTGGCGCAAAATGAGCACCATTTTTAATGGCAAGAGCTTTTATTGAATCTCCCTTAAAAACGTTTATTGAATCTTCCCTGTAAATTGTTTGAAGAAAAGCATATAGCACTTCTTTATTTCATACTGAAAACATTTGGGATATATCCTGCCACCAGTGAACTGTTCGATTCATAGAGCTCCATTAGGTGAAGCCACTGTTGGCAGTAGGAACCATCCCATACATGGAGTGCAACAGTCCACATTGAGGATTGGCTGGGAGACGTGAAACAGAATCTCATGTTCCAAGATTTATTTATTTTTATACAAGTTTTGTTTTTACTATCTGTAATTTCTCTATTTAGACTAAGTTGTGCCTTTTGCTTTATTTTCCCTGTAGGTTCACAAGCTAGAGCCAGATGTATGGAAGAGTGTAGAAGTGGTTCATATAGATATTGCTGATCGAAGCCAAGTTCTTTCTAAGGTTGGATTTTAAAAATGAATCCTTTTATTCATGCTTGTGAAGGTTCTCATTCATCCAGGTCATGGTATATCTGTTGTATTCAATTAGATCAACTGGACTTGAAGTTTAGTTCTTGAAGACGTTTCGCTAGTCATCCGACTGGCTTTCTCAATTCAGAATGACTTGTACAAGATTCTGTTGCAATTATGTACCCTGGAAAATCCCAATTAGCATATCACAGCCAGGTGTTAAAGGGGAACTGTGGTCTCCAAACAAGTTTACTTTAAATGAAAGGCCATGTTCATACCTTTAAAACAAGCCATCAACCACCTCTCTACGTGCTGCACAGCCCAAAATATGAAGAAACTACTGATCAGAAAGTTAGGGGAAGGGAGGATCTGAATCTGCGGTCAGAAATACTATTTTCTCCTCTAATCTGTGGTTGGCACATGCTCAGTGCATGACTGAAGGGTAGGAGGTGGGTGGGGAGAACAGCACAGCCCACAACACTGCTTTTTTTAATGCCTCCCACTTGGTGGCCCTTCCCAATCGTGGGCCCGGTGTCCCCTCCCCTTGCAGCCCCCTGTGGCCCCACTCACGGACTCTGGCTCCGCACACTCGCTGGTCCTGTGGCCCCTCCCCCACTTGCCCCGGGGCCCCAAGTGGGAGGGGCCTGCAAAAGGGATTGGCCCTGGGGCCCCAGAGCCATGAGTGGGAGGGGCCCCAGAGCCATAAGTGGGAGGGGCAACAGAGCACATGAGTGGGAGGGGCCATGGGAGGCTGCAAGGGAAAGGCCCAAGGGGCTGCAAGGGGAGGGGCCATGGGGGCCCACGAGGAGGAGGAAACACGGAAGAGGGACTGTCACATGGTTTCAGTGCAGGAAGTGCAGGGGATCTGGTGATGCTGCAACCATATCACACATATAAATGCAAATATCTTCAAAACTTTGTAAAATAAATAATGAAAGTAAATTGCAAAAATCCTCCGGAAAGCAACTCCTGTCAATTTACCTAAAGTCATTTTTGGACCACAGTTACCTTTTAAAGGGCAAGTCCAGCCCCAAAATGAAAACTTACATACAGGTAAATCACCCCCCAAAACCCTAAATGGTAATAGTTTGAAATCTGAAATATATAAGTCTAATCTGAAATCCTGCACAATGTCCTGTTTCCCCTGTTTCTGCTTCCTGGTTCTTCAAGTTAGCAACTGTCAGTTATGGATTTGACAGTTGACATCACATCTAATGACTAAATGTTAATCCCCTGTCTGCCTTTTCTGAGCATGCCCAGGCTCAGTAGATGCTCAGTACAGGTTTCTAAATTGCTCAGTTTCCAGAAGCATCCAGAAGCATAGCAGGCATACAGTAATGAATTTAAAGGACAAACTATGACATATCAACATATTTTAAAGAGGCCTTCTTTCTAAAAGATGTTATTATGAGGGTGGAGTTGTCCTTTAAGGGCGTGATTGCATAGTGGCTAAGAGGTGTTATAGGAACGCCCAGGATAAGGTGTCAAAACAGCATACCTTTGAAGATTGTAATGTTAACATATTGGCAAAGGAACATGACTGGTTCAAGAGAGGTGTCAAGGAGGCCATTTATGTGAAAATAAAGAAACCAAGTCTAAATAAAGGTGGGGGGGTACGACACCAACTGTCTGCCATGTACAATGCTGTTTTGACACCTTACACTGGGCCTTCCTATAACACCTCTTAGCCACTATGCAATCACGCCCTTAACAACTGGCTGTGATATGCTAATTGGGATTTTCCAGGGTACATAATTGCCACAGATTCTTGTACAAGTCATTCTGAATTGAGAAAGCCAGTCGGATGACAATCGAAACGTCTTCAAGAACTAAATTTTAAGTCCAGTTGATCTAATTGAATACAACAGATAATCCTTTTATTACTTTTATTTCTTGGCATACATATATTAAATGAGATCTTCTTTAGGCTGTTATAGTAGTGCAATACTTGTGGTGTTAGTCTATCTGAGTAATTAAGACTAAGTTTACATCTAATGTCTTTACTTGTTGCTTGTCCAAAGCAAAGTTACCGCAGATAAGTCCCCTGAAATCATAGATGACTTTCAGACAAATCTCAATATACTGTATATACCCAAGTATAAACCGAGGTTTTCAGGCCTGAAAACTGAACCTCGGTTTATAGTCAGGTCAACCAATTACCTTCACAGTTATCTGGCGGCTGTTCGCTCCGCATCCTCTGCTCTGCGTCACTTCCTCTGCGCCTCTCACTTCCCAGTGCAGAATAGTTAGATCATGCGGCAAAGCAGAGCATGCGGAAACACTGGGGGGGGGCTCGGTGGGGGAAAGAGAGGACAGGAATACCTGCAGTGTCAATTCCTTGCCATTGCAGATGTTTAGGAAACTACAACTCCCAACAACTAAAGCATGCTGGGAGTTGTAGTTTCCAAACATCTGCAGTGGCAAGGAATTGCCACTGAAGGGATTACTGTCCCTTTAAAAGGCAACTAATGCCTCAAAACAATACAGAATCAGGAGTAAGTTATTGTTAAAAAGATTGCCTTCTGATTCTGTATTGTTTTGAGGCTTTAGTTGCCCTTTAAATGGACAGCAGAATTCCCATACTGTAGTACCAAATCCAGTATGGCTATTACTGTATGGGACAACTGTATGGGAATTCTACTGTCCATTTAAAGGGCAACTAAAGCCTCAAAACAATACAGTATCACAAGGCAGTAGTGGTCATATTTTCGACCCTCAGTTTATACTGGAGTCAATCGTGTTTACTCCTTTTAGGTAAAAATAGGTACCTCGGTTTATACTCGGGGACAGTTTATAATACAGTATATACGGTAATCTATCAGGGGGTTGTTTCCTGTATATTCTCAGATGACGAAGATCTATAAACACTACTTGTAAATGTCACCAATAGTAATGGATTAGGACTGCATGAGGCCCTATACAAATAGGGTAGGATGTAAATCAAAATTTGTAAATTTATAGTTATTGTTTACGAAAGTTCAGATTCATCATCTAATACTTCTATTGCAGAGCACAGTCAGATAGAACTAAGTTGATTTTAAAAACATTCAGGGTTATTCAATAAAAGTTCTTATCATTAAAAATGGTGCTAATGTTGCCCCAACCAATCAGATGTTAGCTTTCTAATGTTAAATAAGATCTGATTGGTTGGGGCAAAATTTGCACCATTTTAAACGATAAGAACTTTTATTGAATCTCTCTGATGGTTTATATTCTTTAGCCTTTCGTCTGATTTGGACGACTGAAAACAGTCGGCAACAGAAGTAAAAATACCTTCGATAATTCAGGCTGACTGACGAAATATACGGAAATGTTGGTTGGTCGGCCCAAAGACTGGTAATTTCCACGTTTGGCTAAAAGAGTCCCAGCACTGAATCCACCACAGGAGCACCCGGAAACCCCCTACCGGGCGAACAACAAGGAGGGGGAAGGACCCAAAATCGTTGCCGTAACCACAGCAGCGACTCGGGTCACCCACTCACTGCAATAAATACAATATACGCCACCTGTGTACACAATACAAACACTGTAACTAAATATAAAAAGATACAATTTATTATCAATAAAACAAACAGTAGCAAATATACACAGCTGGCCAGCTGTAGCAATACCTATACCTATCAGAACATCTAAAACGAAGTCTCTAAAATGCAGATGATATAAATAAAATCCGTACAAAATCCTATGTGAAGCGTTATGGCATCAAACGGACCAATATGCAGTCTCAATAATTAATTCTGAAGCGGACGAATGTATTTCCTATTTGAGAGATCCTGATATAGATATTCATGTGAAGGCAATCCCTTCGTATTCTTCTGACGTCCGTATACAATATTAAAATAAGATATGTGTGCACACAAAAATCATGAGGTAGTATAGTCAATGAAAGGATGTTTATACATCAACGCTCTTCACCGAGTTGTATTCCCGAACCTTGCAACGATCCTACAATCCCCCGGACTATACTATATTGAAGATGTCTGTGGCCTCTCTGCACTTGGGATTCTCAATGGATCCTGAGTAAATAGTATACTCCGTAAATTGCCTGGCGTTTGTGTGTTTGTAGAACTCCAATACTCCTCACACTGAACAACCTCCTTCTTCCGGTGTACGTCACTATGACGCATTTCGCTCCTCCGAGCTTCGTCTGATAGTGACGCCCACCTGTTCACTGGCTAATTTTATAGACCCCTTTTTGGATTCCTATTGGTTCTTACTAAACAATCTTTGGTCTTTTTGTTGGTAAAGTTTTCACCATCAGTTCTGGACTTATTAGTATCCTCTCATGTATAATTAAACAATTAAGTTATTCGTCCTAGTAAGATTATACTGCATATATCACACAATTCTACACATCAGACCCTTTTACATTACTCATTCGGTCATATGTTATATGTTTGCTGTATACATGCCCACCAAATGACATCTTTTAAACATTGGATAGTATAGTTAAATAATTCATCCATATACCATTGTACAATTAGACTGCATATTCTTATAAATATACCACATAATTCTAGGGCTGCCAATTAAAATGTGTACATCGAACCCTTTTATATTATACATTCTATCATATATTACATGTCATGCCCTTATATTCATAATACATTGGCATCCATTCTATGTTACATATTCCTTCATTTTATAAACCACTGAAAGTATTTATTTATTCAGGGGAAGGATATATATATCGATTAGAGAAAAGGGGCCAGTTCTATTTGGTCGTTCAGACCTTTAGGTTTTATACTATCATACTCAAAAATATATCTCTGCTCCATTCTGAGGAGTTCTCTATCTACATCCCCCCTCTAATTAGGGTCCTATGGTTCAACCCCCCCAGTGCCACAAAAGTGCTCCCCTCAAAAGATGAATTGTGTCTATCAACATAATGTTTATAAAAATAAGGGCAGTGCTGGAATTCATGAATTCCAGCACTGAAAGATGAATTCCAGCACTGGGGGGGTTGAACCATAGGACCCTAATTAGAGGGGGGGGGGTGTAGATAGAGAACTCCTTAGAATGGATGTCAATGTATTATGAATATAAGGGCATGACATGTAATATATGATAGAATGTATAATATAAAAGGGTTAGCTGTACACATTTTAATTGGCAGCCCTTTTGTACAATCAAACAATATCCAATTTTTAATTGTAAAACTTAATTTCAGATGTATACAGAATTATGTGATATATTTATAAGAATATGCAGTCTAATTAAACAATGGTATAAGGATGAATTATTTAACTATACTATCCAATGTTTAAAGGATGCCATTTGGTGGGCATGTATACAGCAAACATATAACATATGACCGAATGAGTAATGTAAAAGGGTCTGATGTGTAGAATTGTGTGATATATGCAGTATAATCTTACAAGGACGAATTACTTAATTGTTTAATTATACAATCCAATATTGAGAGGATACTAATTGGTCCTGAACTGATGGTGAAAACTTTACCAACAAAAAGACCAAAGATTGTTTAGTAAGAACCAATAGGAATCCAAAAGGGGGTCTATAAAATTAGCAGGTGAACAGGTGGGCGTCACTATCTGACGAAGCTCGGAGGAGCGAAATGCGTCATAGTGATGTACACCGGAAGAAGGAGGTTGTTCAGTGTGAGGAGTATTGGAGTTCTACAAACACACAAACGCCAGGCAATTTACGGAGTATACTATTTACTCAGGATCCATTGAGAATCCCAAGTGCAGAGAGGCCACGGACATCTTCAATATAGTATAGTCCGGGGGATTGCAGGATCGTTGCAAGAGTCGGGAATACAACTCGGTGAAGAGCGTTGATGTATAAACATCCTTTCATTGACTATACTACCTCATGATTTTTGTGTGCACACATATCTTATTTTAATATTGTATACGGACCCCAGAAGAATATGAAGGGATTGCCTTCACATGAATATATATATCGGGATCTCTTAAATAGAAAATACATTTGTCTGCTTCAGAATTAATTATTGAGACTGCATATTGGTCCGTTTGATGCCATAACGCTTCACATAGGATTTTGTACGGATTTTATTTATATCATCTGCATTTTAGAGACTTTGTTTTAGATGTTCGGATAGGTATAGGTATTGCTACAGCTGGCCAGCTGCGTATATTTGCTACTGTTTGTTTTATTGATAATAAATTGTATCTTTTTATATTTAGTTACAGTGTTTGTATTGTGTACACAGGTTGCATATATTGTAATTTCCACATTTGCATGGTAGCCCTTCAGCTAATGTTGTACTTTTTTTGAAGCTTTTTTTAAATAAATAAATAAATTGCACAAGCAGATTGAGTGCCTGCTGTAGACCAGGTAATGCTTTATTGAGCCATCATCAGTACAACATAGGCCTCTGATCTGCATAGTGAAGCGCCCTTCAACTGACGCAAGTTACAATAACAACACAAGCTGAAATATTAGTGAAAGTATAGGTGTGTATTCCTGTTATAACAAAGTAGAACCATTAATGTCGGGAACACTAGATAAACCTCATATTTCATTGGTCTCCAGTGGTATTTATATATGTAGCATATTATATTTTATTTTGTTCTTTTGTTTTGTTCAGGATTATAAACCAGAGGAAGACCCAGCAAAGTTTAAGTCTGTTAAGACTGGTCGTGGTCCACTGTGCCCTGATTGGAAGGTAATATTTATCTGTATGTGTTTAGCATGTTTTTTGTTTTTTACGGTAAATACCAAATACTGTTTTGTGTAAAATGAAAAGAAATGGAGATATTGTTTGTGCGTACACTACTTTTTTTTTATCTTTACAGAAAACACTGGGGCAACAAAAGGACTGTCCGCACATGTGTGCTTACAAACTTGTGACTGTTAAGTTTAAATGGTGGGGCCTACAGAACAAAATAGAGAGCTTTATACAAAAGGTTAGTAAGAATTTAAGTGTTGCTAATAAATGCGTGTAATTCAGTAGGACTGTAATGATTGCCACATTTTAGGGGGGTATGTTTGCATATGTTACTTGAGAGAGTCAATAAATGAAATAAATTAGTTGGGGGGGGGGGCGAGTGCTGTAGTTTTCAAAACTGATATCCTACGATTATGTATGTATAGTTTATTTATAAAGCACCACTTGGGGACACAGCGCTATGCAACAACAACATTTTAAAAAAGTCATACAAGGGGGGAAAATACATAAATATATACATTTATATAAATAAATATTTATAAGTACTAGAACCTTGCCACAAGATGAATGGAGGTCCCTGCCCCATAGAGCTTACAATCTAGTTAAGTTATAATCAGTCGCATTGCAATTCTAAATGAAATCGTTTATTAATATTTTTTGTGAATTACTTTATAGGGTAACTGGTCTCCTTAAATGTTAAGGGAAAATAAAAGCCAGCAATCTTAAAGCAAGGTTAGACTGCAGGCTTATATTTAACCCTAACTAGCTTGGACACTACTGTTCTCCTTTTAGTAGATAATACATCAAATTAGCTTTAAAATTTCAAAAATATATTTAGAAATCACAAATGAGGAATGGGAAGATATGACCGTATCACATACCCTTGTCTCCCCAGCCGCAAAAAACAAATTAATACAATTTTATATTCTACAACGTGCCTACCTCACACCTGCCATCCTCAAACATATGACGAAGGGTCGGGCAAACATATGCCCCAAATGTTCATACCCAAATGCAGGATTCTGGCATCTTATCTGGGACTGCCCCGGAATCCAGAGATTCTGGTACAGAGTGGTAACCGAACTAACAAGACTAATGCAATCTCCAATTCCAATGGACCCCAAACTATGTATATTGGGAGTCCCAGAAACTGACAATTGGTCCAGATACCAGTTAACATTTTTGAGAGAGGGGTTGTTCTATGCCAGGAAGTCGATTGTGCTTAAGTGGATGGCCCCTGAATGCCCTAGAATAGGGCAATGGAAGGCCCTCGTAAACCCGGACCTCCCCTATATACAACTTATATATAAAGGAAGGGGCTGCCCTGAAAAATTCCAAAGAGTATGGTCTGACTGGACAATGAGATAGGCACCCGATGTAGTAGTTTAAATATTGTAATAGGTAACCGCCCGAACCAATGAACCAGGGCACGAGAAACAACCAGATTATGTAACCAGTCTAAATTACCACAACCAGCTACTTAGTGGGCAACAAGTAAAGTACTTTACATAAGGTTCTAAAGACCTCAGGCGACACCCCTTGTGTATCAAAAGACAGATGATGTGAGCAAGCAGCCTCGACTGCCCCAGCTTGGAAGACTTCCCCCCCAAAACCCCCCCTCCCAGTTTACCTTGAGGGAGCAAATAGACATGCTACCCTTCTTAATATAACAAGTGTATCTAACGTGTTAAAGAAATGGAAAATGATGTACAACAACAATGTTAAAGATAAATTTTATTGAAATGTATAATGCTTTAACACCTGTGAAAACAATAAAATCAGTTAAAAAAAAAAAATATATATATATTTAGAAAACCTGTTGGCATTTTTGTATGTTTTTTTCCCCACTAAGATACTAGGTACACACAAGTATATTTTTAATGTGATTACTGTAGATGTACTGTAGAAGAATAGTGTGATGGAAGGGCATACATCTATGGAAAAGTAATTGTTTATATATAGGCAGGATAGTTTTGGGCACGAGGGTTATGGGTATAAGGGCATTGGGACCATTTTATGGCCATTTTGTAGTCATTAATGAGCAACTGTGGTCTCTGAACAAGTTAAGCCTCGTACTAACGTTGGTTAATTTTCGTACGATGCAGCCGACAAACATTCAATGACATTATCGTTAATCCTCATAATTGAAACATCTGCACCCACAGCAACAATAGTCACCACTATATTTGTTGTATGTAGACGTTCGTACGTACCGTTCGTATCTTCACGCAATTACGAAAAAGCAGCGCATGTGCCTTTTATATATTTTTTTTGTAGAACGTTAACGATAATCTGCCGACCATGTACAAATATATGATAATCGGCAGAACAAATCCGCCAGGCTGATCGGCGGAAAAAGTCGTCAATAGTCGACGGTCGTTGGTCTTTGACGATCGTTGATGCTATATTTTCGTACGAATATCTTGCGATTGCTTGTTCGACGGCTGCATCGTACAACAATTATCCAACGTGTGTATGAAGCTTTAGGGTTCGATAAAGGCCTTCCCATCATAGTACTAGGTACACACAAGTATATTTTTAATGTGATTACTGTAGATGTACTGTAGAAGAATGGCGTGATGAAGGGCATGCATCTTTGGAAAATAATTGTGTATATTGGGCCCATTTTATGGCTACTTTTGCAGTCCTTAAAGAGAAACTGTTGTCTCCAAACAAGTTAGGGTTTAAAGCCTTTCCATCATACCTATAAATGAGCCCTAGAAAAAACTTGAGACGTTATATTGCTGGAAAGGTTTAAAACCTAACTTATTTGGAAACCTCAGTTGCCCTTTAAGTTCCTCTAACTGATGCTGCCCTATTTGTGTCACAGACAAGTACAACAAAGCTTGTATTAAAATGCATTTTGTGTGTATTTGTACAAACATTTGCAGTAGAAATGGTAACACATGGTCTACTTTGACATGGAATTGCCATAGTATGCCATATTTTAACAAATTGGACTTATTTCCACTACCAGATAAAATATTTGATTTTGGGATATTTAGTAGGTGGCATCCTTGAAAATGAGAAGAGTGCTTCAGTGCTTTTCTATTGCAGTTTTATCTCTAATGAGCTTGAACAGCTGTAAACTTGATTTTATACACATTTTAAAGTGAATGACCTACCTAACACAATTAAAGAGCAGCAGATGTGGTAATGGCAAGTTCATTAAATAGCTTTGAAAATGGTCTAGATAAGTTTCTAAAACTAAAACATATTGAGAATTAGTCAGGAAAGAATACCCCCCTCCTTTTTAGCTGGGGTTTTCTTGCCCTCCTCTGGATCAGCTGTTAGGTAGGGTTAAAAAGGAGGTGAAAAAGTCTGACCTAATGACTACTTACATAGAAATTGAGGTTGAATAAGACATTAAGTTAGCCTTTTGAGATGGAGACAATGGTTAGAAGGAGTTCAGCACCACTTACAGTGTTTACTGACCACAAAACTTATTGTACTATGCATTGGTCCAGTTCTCCAACTGGAAGTGCCCAGTCCGTTAGTTGCTCTTCGGTCTTCTGAGTATCCCGGCCTCAACACAGAAGCTAGTGGTTGTAGTTTGGGGTATCTCTTCCGATAACCTGGGATTCCGCACAATTATTTAAGACATCACAAGATGCAGTGGTCAGACTGCATAGGTTAATGGGAGTGGGGAAAGATATCTCTCAACCAAAAACATGTAAAGATGAAGTGATAAAGATAAAATATTTGAACTCTGAGTGAGGAAACAGGATAAAATATATTCAAAGCATGGTCCCTCTAAGATGCGCACTTGTTGCATGTATAACACTCTACAGACCTGTGTAAATGTAAAATAATGCATACACAAAAATCCGTCAAAAATGGGCACTATGATATGTCACGCACAATTTTTTTTTTTCCCCAAACCTGCACAGTGAGTATATCTGCACACACACATCTTTTGAGAAAAACTGAACAGTGGTTTGAATTTCTGTGGAAGAATTGGCTAAGCAGGCAGAAATCATTAAGAAAAGGCTAGCAATTGTAAAATAGTAATAAATGATTGCATTACTCTGCGGCAAGATCACACAAGGTAGTGTTATTATGGTTCAGCTGAATACAAGTATGTCATGTTACTCCCAAGTAAGAGCAGAGACCATGAACATTTATATGACAAAACTGAGAAAATTAAAATAAAACAGTGTGCCTAGTTCTAAGGATGCTAGTTTCACAAACCAAGGATAATTTTATTTGGGCCTCCCGCCATCTGTTGCCTGAGAAGTGCCAAACAGGATAACAGCTGTGCAGACAGAGAAGAGGGTTTTCTGTGCCAACTATTCTGACATAATGGCTTTCATGCCAAACAAAACAAAAGCAAAAGGGCATGGACAGTTTTAAGAAGGGTGACAAACGGATATTTCTCAAGTCCCAACATGCTAAGGAAGCCCCCCACATTTCCTATTGTTGTGGGTTTGGTAAGGTTCACCCAAAGTTTTCCACACACAACTAATTCATAAGCAGATATACAGGGATCACAAACATTTTAACACTTTTAACAAAAAGTGCAAAAGAATTTCTATCTAGGAGCTCAGATGTAGTACCAGATGTATAGTACTGTAATTATACCACTGTTAAAGCTTTATACCAAAGTGTAAAAAAAAAAAAAAATTGTTTAAACTGAATGTGATCATTACCACAACTGACATGTAAACCTGTTCATTTCAAAACATCTTCTCACATTTTACTACTTATGGGTTTGTATTGAAAGATTTGGTTTAAGAGATATAAGGATATTCCAGATTTTCTGTGATCCAGCTCAATGGGGTATTTTTTCAATAAAATTCACTGAATACAGTAAACAAAATATTCCATAATCTGATCTGTAATACTCCCTCTAGCGATGCTCATAAACCCTAAACTTACCTTTTGATGTTCCCAGATATTCCAAAAGCATCCAAGCAATTGCATTGCGACCAATGTTACAGGCATAATACTAATTGCAAAGCACTATCTGCCTAGGATTGGTCAAAGGTAAGAAACCGGTACCTGTCCTGACATTACGATAGATTCAACAATGGGCTAGAGTATGGATGTGAATACATAACTAGGATATAAGCCCTGCTGTGTGAAGCATACACAATTTAATTTTCAAACTGGTGGGCGTCCTCTTGTTCCTCCATGTGTGCTATTCAGCCTACTACAAGCAATACAAGTTGTAACATAATTAACAATGAAACACCATATATACCACATCCAGTGTCCACCCCTTCATTCAGAGTCCATTCTTTATGTATGGGCACGGACAATATATATCTGCACACATAATCGATAAGAAAAATAAGAGGAAACATCTTGGGTCTGGAGCTGTAATAATAATGCTATAGATACAGTTTGATTATATGTGTCATTTTGCAATGTAACAAGATTTTATTATACACCCTTCTTTACCATAAACACATTAATATCAATCATGATATTTGTACTTAAATAATAAAACTTTAGTGAATAAATCCTAACATGTCTTATTTTTATAATTAGCTTTTTACCAAGCCCTCAAATTCACTGCTATCTAGATGCAGAAGCGCCCATAGTAGAAATACTTGAACAGAATTAACCCTGAACATGACTTTTTTGTCAACAAATGAACACAAAATACTACTTTATTTACATATGCCTGGCATTTTATAGTGACCATTGGAAACAAGTATTCAATCGAACGGAGGAGTATCTGCGGATTGCAGGTGCCACCCAGATTTATCATGTCACAGTGGAATTTTCATACCTTGCTACTAAAATAGGGTTCTGGAAGACATATCCATTCATAACATTCACCAGGTTATCCAAAACACAGTGAACAACCCGATGGGTTTCTCTCCTCGAAAGGCTGAGCTGTGAATTTGAGGAAGTGGCCCTGTGTGAAGTTCAGCCTATGAAGAACAAAAAACAAAAGGTAACAAATGTTTTTAAAGTCAAAATGAACTATAGGGAATTTTATTTAATGAATTAGATAAATTAAGTTATTGATTCTTAACATCTATTGCATTAATCAAAATACATTCCTGTACTAAAAAGTTATTAATAAAAGTGTTCAACAATACAGTGCCAGTTGTCTGATGTATCTACAGACTTTACTATCCCTTGCTGCTACATACCACAGACTTTACAACAACATAAGTGCTATATCCTACAGACTTTACAACTTATTCTAAATTCTACAGACTTCACAACAACTTACTTCTTCATCCTACGACTTTTCATTTCTTATTGCTACAGCCTAAAGATTATGCAACCACTTAAAGCTAGGCCTACAAACATCACAACCCCCTACTACTCAGGTTGCAGACTTTATGGCTACTACATCCTATAGAATTACACCCCTTACTTCTAAAGCCTACAACCTCTCACTTCTTCAGCCTACAGACTTAATCTCCTTTTATATACCCTACAGACTTTAAAACACTTTATTGCTACATATTACAGACTTTACCAATACCTTAATGCTGCATTATACTGACTTTACATCCTTAAAGAAAAACTATTGTGTGATTAAAGTTTTCTTCTGCCAGATTTCCTTCTGGCTTCAGAGCTATCTTTAATAGAGGATAGTCCAGGACAAACCTGGCAATGAAAACTGTACGTGTTGTAGCTCAACCAAACAATATTGGCGGTATAATTAATCCTATCTCCCTGTCCAAGGTTCTTTCCATTTTTAAATAGTAATTTTTACAGTATAGTTTTATCCTTTAATGCTACTTCCACAACAACCACTAATGCTACAGGCTTTAAACATTACAACCCATTACTACTTTAATCTACAGAGTATGACCCCTTACTGCTACTACATACAACAGACTTTACAAACTCTTACTGCTACATTCTACAGACTTTTCAACCATTACTGCTACATCCTACAAACTCTGTTTGCCTCTTGCAGCTACATACTACATACAGACTTTATAGTCCCTTACTGCTACATTCTACAGACTTTACAACCCCTTACTGCTATGTCCTACAGACTTTACAATACCTTACTGCTGTTTTTTCTATACCTGCCTCTCTCAGATAAAACACCAGTAAAGAATGCTGATAATAAAGATATTTGCACTAACATAAGCAGATGTTTATATTAAGAATACATAGGTATTTTTGAAGGCAAACTTGAAAACATTCAACAATAAGTTTTTTCCTAATCAAACTGCAGTGTACCATGGATTAATAAAATGGTGTACATAAATATACCTGCTGTATTCTGTAGGGTCATCAAGTTGAAGCTTTGCTATTACACATCCAGGTTCCAGGGCTGCCCCAGCTCGTTTCACGTAGTGTATGCACCCTGATTCAGCTGCTGTCAGTGTCACACCATTTTCATAACCTATAGACAGGGTGGGAAAATATACCTTGGTAGTTAAGTTAAAAATGATTTTTAGAAAAATATAGTTAGCGACATTTTTAAGCAACTAAAATATTAAAAACATTTGATTGGAGCATATACAAGGTCCACAAAAGTCAGAAAACATATCTTACTTTGCTTACAACATTGCACTATTGGCAGTGGCATCTCCCAAGCTCTACCATGCAGCCCATTTGCTGCTCTCATCAGACAGAATAACAGCATTTGTACAGGTCATATTATCATAGGGAATCAGTATCAATCAAATCAAAACTATTATTAAGGGAATTTTCATTATTTTTTTAATTACGTTCATGCATTCATTTATTATAAATTCTATATAGAAATATTGTTTGCACAGGGTGACAAAAATGATTATAAGCTTGTTGCATTGGTGTGTAGTTTTTATAGAACTTTTCCCTTGAGGCAAGAAATAACCCAGTTTAATACCCCTTTAAAGGAATAGTTCACTCCCAAGTGAACTATTCCTTTAATAATTGATTGAAGCCCAGGAGGTTAAGGAGCTATGCCTTACCTCCCGATCTTCAATCAATATTGCAGGGTCCGGGAATGAAGATACTAAAGACCTTACCTTTTACGCGATCCACCGCAGCCCAGCTGGAATCTCCGACCGCTTCACTCTTCTGTACAGCTATAGCGCGCATGCGCATAATGCGCACTATAGCTGTAAGGAGAATGCAGCAGTCGGAGTTCCAGCTGGGCTGCGGTGGATCGCGTAAAAGGTAGGTCTTTGGTATCTCGTTCTCGGACCCTGCAATATGCATGAAGATCGGGAGGTAGGCATAGCTCCTTAACCTCCTGGGCTTCAATCAATATATAAAGGAATCGTTCACTTTGAGAGTGAAATATCCCTTTAATAAAACATATTGTGATTACTATCCTCTGTTCTCACCTCAATCTCAGCAAGCACTGCCCAGCAAACACATGGCCACCATCCTCACCAACATATTTGAATTAACTTGCCAGCAGAAGGTGAGCGCAAAATTGAGGGATGTTCTCTTTCTCAAAACACCGGTCTTATTTCCAATAGTGATGCGGTAGTACCTATTTAATAAGGGCAGAGCAGTGCTAAGCATTGAAACGGTAACTAAATATAAAGAGAAAAAACTTGATTTGAAACTATGATTTCTAGAAAAAAGAAAAACACAAATTACAGCAGTAAATCTAACCGTACAAGGATTGATCGGTGCCACAATGGTGCAATTAATGTACCACCGTTTGTTAATCTCCTCAGAATGCAGCAGCTATAGTTAGAATTGAAGTGATTGAATCAAATGAAAAATAATAGAAAAATTGATCTGTACATATCAGGTTAAAGATATGAATTAAAATATCAATGAAATGTCCTTACCTATGTTTATATTTTAGCAATCGATATTTGCTAGCCTACACTGCTCACTTTCAGCCATGATTAGAGCAATAATACAGATGCCAAAATGATCATGCAAGGTGGGGTATATATCGATTGGCCAAACAACAGTAAAACATTGCATAAGGTATGGCCAGCATTAGTCTAAGGGACAGTAAACACAACACACCTGCCTTTATTTTTTCACCACCCTGTTCATCATAAACACAGCAGAATGGAGAGATTCAGGGTCTCAACCAAATGCACATAATGTCAATACCGAACATATGCCAAAAAAAAAAATGAAACTATTAGAAAGCTGTGATGGTTCTCATTCATCCAGGTTATGGTTTATCTGTTGTATTCAATTAGATCAACTGGACTTGAAGTTTAGTTCTTGAAGACGTTTCGCTAGTCATCCGACTTGTACAAGAATCTGTGGCAATTATGTACCCTGGAAAATCCCAATTAGCACAATCACAGCAAGGTCTTAAGGGCGGGATTGCATAGTGGCTAAGATGTGTTATAGGAACGCCCAGGGTAAGGTGTCAAAACAGCATTGTACATGGCAGACAGGGGTGTCGAACCCTCCCACTCTATTTAGGCTTGATTTCTTTATTTTCACATATATGGTCTCCTTGACACCTCTCTTGAACAGTCACGTTCCTTTGCCAATATGTTAACATTACAATATTCAAAGGTATGTCCTTTATCCTTAAGATGCAGGTACATGGCTGAGTCCTCACCCGAGAATTGTCTCTTCTGTGCTGGGCCATACGTTGATGCAGTTGCTGTTGGTCTCCCCCACATACAATCAGAGCATTCTTCACTACACTGCACTGGTATATAATGTCGCTTTTCTTGTGTTTCGGTATTGGGTCTTTCGGATGTACCAATTGCTGCCTTAGTGTGTTGTTGAGTGGCTAGCGAAACGTCTTTAAGAACTAAACTTCAAGTCCAGTTGATCTAATTGAATACAACAGATAAACTATTAGAAACCACAAATTTAATTATATTATACAAAAGAATGCTTGATGTGACATGTCAAAATCTTTCATTGTCATTAACAGGTTTAATGTATTATAGAACATAAGAAATCTTCCATAAAAGTTCACAAAGCAACTGAACAAAAAGAAAGATCTCACTGCTTAAATGAAAAAATATCCTTTGCTTGAGACTGGGGATAGAATTTTTCCTGAAATGCAATGGCCATGTCTTGATTTTTACTTTCCCTATTACCTACTTTTCATTATCTAATTTTACCTAATGGCCAATATCTGCCCATTTTCTAGTCCGGTTGTCAAATATGAAAAGCCTTTGCTGTGACCTTAGATACTACTATTTAGGGACTTCCGGGGGCGGGGCGCAGAGAGCGGCCGCATTTTAACAGAGCTCTCTCTTAAGAGCCTTAAGAGGAGAAAACAGTCAAAATTGCAGTATAAAGGGATAAAAAGTGTTGTCCCTAACAAACAATTCTACAGCTATCTGGCTATAACCTCCACCAAGTCAGGCTGAGCTGGCGGGAACACACAACCAACACCCGCTCTGCAGCCGGAGCCCACCGCAGAGGAGCTCCACCACCAATTTCACTACCCTGCCTGCCAAGAACCCCTCGGTCCCTGGAAAAAGGAGAACTAACCACGAGGGATATACACAGTACTCACAGATCCCTCTGGCGGCACTCCGATCTTCCACTCTGGTGCTGTGTTGCAAGATAGTGCCTCCCCATACCGGCACAAATATAATTGATAGCTTCCACTTGAAATTAGGACACGCAGCTCCGGAGGGCACAAATATAATTGATAGCTTCCACTGAAATTAGGACATGCAGCTCAGCCTCCTGAGCTGGTGGTCCTATTTCAAGTGGAAGCTATCGACTAACACCCGAGCACCGGAGCGGAAATCCCACGTGGGAGGGCCCGACCGAGGTGCGAGACTCAGCGAGACGCCCGCGACGGACATCGGCCCTGCACCGGTGGACACCACGCACGCAACACATGCACGCCCAACCACGATGCCATATCCCCAGAGTAGGCCCATCTAAGGCCTAGCTCTGACTAAGCCACTAAGGGACCGCGTGGGACTTGGGCCCAAAACGGCAGCCCATAGAATTGCACCTGACCCAGGATCCATAGGATCAAAGGAATCAGCCAGGGGTCCGCGTGTCCCGGGGCCGCTAAACATTTTCAGGCACCAGCTCGGCCACACCACGTGGAGTCAACTATCCCCTCTGCCACGTGCCATTCAAAGGCCCAACTACTAGGCCAAAGTGGTCCACAGCCTTGCTCAGGAGAGTGGAATACCACTACTCGTGTGGGGGACTCCCCATACGAAATTAAGTCAGGGGCCCAATTCAGGGCTGAGTAGGCCCACACTGGCTGGGCCTCACAACAGCTATACACCAGGAGACCGAGTCCCATTGGGTCATACTTAGGACCATATAACACCTAAACCCCCGAGGCCGCACACAGCCAACTGGGGGGCTCGGGTCCCGGGACACTTGCGGGCCTGGGACAGATCTTTGCACTTAACTCCCAGTTGCTAACCAGACCATACCCACATTGGGTCTGAGACTGCTTCAGGACTAATAAACACCTCCATCATTATCTACATACATCCGATTCTACACAAAACCAAAGTGCTACCAGCCTATCATTTCCCCCGCATTTACCTCTGCCAAACTTGGACCATCATACCATCTGCATCTAATTCCAAACATTCCCCTTTGAAGGTACCTCTGCTGAACCCCAACCATTAATACATCAATATCCAAATCCAATTTACACACCCACCAGTATATACCTCCGTTGAACCTCAGTCATTACCCCATCTTTACCCAATCAAAATAAATCATACCGCCTACAAAAGTCGTTACTCTGGACCCTCGATAATCTCTACAAAAGACACCTCAATTTGGACTCTCAACTTCCAAACTAGGGATATCAAATACCGAATGACTTAAATATGTAAATCGACAATTCTAAGAAGCCCTCGACATTTATCTTGCAAAATCCATCTACCATTGAAAACACATTTATCTTGTTACGGAACCCACCAATTTATAGTATGGACAAATATATAGAAAAATCAAACTCAATTATGGGTAAAAGAAACAAAAAAAGCCGACCAACAAGCCTCCTCTGGTGCTGTTACTCACAACACCTCAAAAACAACAAGGTCAAACCACAAATCCCAAAACCACAAAGACACAAGGATATGCCTAAAATTTCAAACAAATCTTCTGCCTCACCTTTAGAGGAGAACAAAAATGTTCCTCTGGAGATGAAACCTCCATCTCTCAAACCTGCAAACAATTACCTCAGACCAAGCAGCCAAAATAGCGACAGAGGTATCCAATTTAATAATGCCAAGAGATTGGAAGTACTACACTCCTCCATCCTCAGCTTTGTCCAGGTTACTGAAAATACCCAAAGAATCTCTAGAGACTTAGAGACCAGAATCAGTGACATGGAAGATTCTTTAAACCCCCATGGAAAACTCCTCCAGACAACAGCATAGATATGCTCCAACAAACTCCGGATAAGCTGGACGATCTGGAAAATCGTACAAGGAGAATAATCTTAGAGTATTGGCATACACGAAACATATAAAGGCCAAGACCTAACCACTTCATCACTCATGCATTAATAAACACATTGGATAACACCGCACCATAATGAACTGCAGATTGAAAGAATCCACAGAATTGGACCTGAGAAACAGACAGATCAACGAGAGACCAGGCCAGTGATCATGAAACTACTAGACTTCAGGGACAAGGAACTAATTCTACAAGCCTATCGGAAAATGAAAAATCTAGAAGTCAACAAACCACAAACTATATTGTTTCAGGATTTTCTCGGCAATTATAAGTGCCAAAAGGAAAGCATTCAATCCTGTCTGCCATATCTGCACGAGCATAACATAAATTCCAAATGCTGTATCCCGCTAAACTGAGATTGACGGACAATGGCAGATCCCAATCTACAAACACACCGAGAGGCTTCATCCCACTACCTGGGAAACATTAAATCAAATTTGCTACTAACTTTGCAGTATCTGAAACGGACCTACAAAATGTTTGGGGCTCAGACTAGCCTATTCTTCTTATAAAGTCTTTCAACTGTTTTTCTAATGATTATTAAGTTGTTATATGTTTCAATGTTATGTTTAACCAGTTTAAACTGTTTTTTATGCCTTGCTAACCTCCTTCTTTTTTTTCAGCCACCATCCCATTCGCCAGGGGGGGAAGCCGCGCGGGAGACACCACACCCACAGAGAAAGCCCTGCTATCTCCCTGCTCGCTGGGACAGGGATACAGGGAAGTTCACACAACATCTCACACACATACAAACCAAAACAATACATTAACTTAATCATGATAAATTAAACCAAGTCAGGATGGTCTCCTGGAACGTAGACGGACTAAACACGCCAGTAGGGTCCTCACCCATCTAAAGAGGATACACGCACACATAGTCCTATTACAAGGACAACACTGGAAACAATCCGAAAAAGGATTTTTGAAGGCACCATGGATCTCACACTGCATATCAGCCTCAATACATCTAAATCAAAAGGAGAGCCATACTTATACACAAAAGATATACCAGTCACGGTGTTGGACATGGTGAAGGATCCAGAGGGCAGATTCCTGATCTTAGATCTAGAGATAAAAAAACATAATATACACCATAGCAAACATATACGCCCCAAATGGGGCTAACACAGAATTCTATTCCACTCTTTTGAGACAGCTGCTGACAAACCAACACCAAATCTTTATAGGTGGAGATTTCAATACGATTCTAAATAATTCCATTGACAGAGTGGGACCTAGACAAACCCCTGTTACCACACCCCTCCCCTCCTGGAAAAAATCTCACAACTGGGACTTTGCGATCCCTGGAGACTACAACATCCAACTACTAGACAATACAGCTTCTTTTCCCCCACACCACTCACACTCACGCATTGATATATCGGATATCAAATAAACTGTTCCCACATATTATCTAACACGTTCATAAATAATATTCAATCTCAGACCACGCTCCAGTCAAACATCAATAAACCTAAAACCACAATCTACTAGAACAGACCACTGGAGTTTCCAGCATATCTTTATAATTCAGAAGACTTTAAAGTATTCATAACCACCCAGTGGAGAATTATGAGATGACAATATGATACATATGGAGGACCCTGCTCTCTTCTGGCAGGCCTCCAAGGCAGTGATGAGGGGACACATAATAGCATATGCCTCACACAAGAAAAAAGCCTATAGAAAAAAATTCTCTCAACTCGACGTAACCTTCGGGAGGCATGCAGCCAATACATTAATAACCCTACAGAGACAACAAGAATATATACATCAACAAAAAATTTATTAGACACATATCTGGCGTCAGGCACGGTGGTCAGTAGACGCTAGAAGAAATAAAACACCACAGATGGGGTAACCGAACAGGCACATTACTAGCAAGAATAACTAAACCACAGCGCTCCCGCTGCGTCGATACTACAAATACTTAACACTAACACAAATCAAACCATGACTCTACCCAATCTGAAATACAACAATTCTTCCTACAGTACTTTGAATCTCTATATGCCTTACACACCATATCAGCTAAGGATGCTGATACCATCTGGAAACATGCTCCCTTCCCAACTTATGGTGGAACAACAAGAATCTTTCAATCGCACAATAACCCAACAAGAAATTTCCAAAGTCATCAAATCATACACAACACAAAGCCCCGGGCCCAGACGGCTTTCCAGCAGAATTACAAATTACTTAACCCCCATATACTCCCTATCCTCACTGACCTATATAACAATATACTCACTCAAAAAACCCACATCCAAAATTTCAATGACTCCCAAACCATTCTTTTACTCAAACCAAACAAAGATCCACTGTTAGTCCAATCTTACAGGCCAATATCATTAATTAAATCAAGATATAAATCTTAACAAAATAGTAGCGAATAGACTTAGCCAGATTATGCCGGAACTTAATCACAGACTCGCAATTAGGATTCACCAAGGGCAGAACACTACCAAAGCCATACGCACAGCCATAGCTGCCATTTCACCCATTCCACTAGACCCAGCTCCCAAGAATTTTGTTAAGTTTAGATGCCGACAAGTTTTTGATAGGGTCTCCTGGGAATTTTTACATAAAATTCTACACCACACGTAATTATGGACCCAACTTCATCAGACTAATCATATTCCTTTATGAAAATACCAACACCTCCCTACTAATAAATAACACCAATTCACATATTTCCAAACCCGTAGAGGGACAGGCAGGGATGCCCACTCTCTCCCCTATTGTTCAACCTCAGCATAGACCCACTACTTAGAACCATATCAACATAAAACATTACAAGGTATCAAAGTTGGTAAGGAAGATCTAAAACTCTCGGTATATGCAGATGACATCCTTCTATTCATATCCAAACCCCTACAATCCATACCGGCTATAATGGATGATTTGACGCAGTTTTGGGGGGCTGTCGGAACTACAAATTAACTACAATAAATCTGAAGCACTCCTTCTAGGAACCAGCATTCCCCAAACTGGTCAGGTAGTTTCCCATTTAAATGGGCCACCACAACACAAACATACCTAGGAACCCTCCTCCTTAGACAAATAGACTCGCTATAACTCAAAAAACATCCCCCCACTCATAACCCAAATGACAAAACGTTGACTGCATGGGGAAATTCCCCCTATCTTTTACAGGTCGAGCTAATCTCATAAAGATGATGTTGTTCCCCAAGCTACTTTACCTATTACAAACCTTACCAATATTTCGTCCCGGAAAGACACAAAACACACAAATACCATTTTTCGCAAATATATAGGCATAACAAACCCTCACAGAATTAAATATAATATCCTTATATTGAACTATACAACATAGCCTCACATCTCAGAATAGTCAGGGCCGGCTGCTCTCGCCTCCTCGAACATACCCGCACTGACTTAGACCAACAATTGTGTGACTCTCAGTCCCTATCCTCAATGCTACAACACACGTTTCCTGCACCTGCCGGAGGAGAGTAGGGATAATCCTTTACTGATGTCAGGCTGGAAAGCATGGAACAGAGCCTGCCCTATGATGGGCCTGAAACAATTTCACCTCACTATGGCTACCATTTACTAAGCACCCGAATTTCCAGGAGGGGAGAGCCCACATGGTATTCCACAGATGGAAGCGGGGGGGGGGGGGGGATAGAGACGATTCGAGATCTGGTAGATACGACCACTAAACGCCCCCTGTCTTTCCTCGCAAGCCAAAAATAAATTTCCTATCATGGGACCTAACTTGTTCCACTATCTACAAGCCAGCAGCTAGTCTCAAAATCAATCTCCAACCTAGGAGAAACAGACTGGAAAACCCACTAGACACACTACTGCAGTCACCGGAACAAAGTCTGAACTCTCTATCCAACTACAATAAACTCCTGCAACATATTATTACATATATATAATAAACATACTAATTAACACTCAAACCACAAACACCTAAGGAAACCAATGGAAACAAGACATACCCACATTAACAGAAAACGCCACCAAGAAATCATTAATCTACATATAAAATATCTCCCAGCAATCTCATACCACGAAATGACCCTGAAGCTACTACACAGAGGCTATATTTCACCATACAGATTGGAAGGATCAGGGGTCTGCCCCAGACTCTATGTCCAAAATGCAAGGTTCCCAAACCGTATCTCTTCCATTGCATGTGGTCTTGGTCCAGTTATCCAGGATTTCTGGAAACAGGTAGCTACATTTTCCACACAAATTAATTAACTATGTCCCCCTAACACCACTCTGGGCAAATTGGGACATATGAGTACACAAACTTCCCGCATCACACTAGGAGCCAAAAAATTACTCCTCAATATATCAGCTGCAGCTAGGAACCATACTCCAACAATGGATAACACCCACCCCGCCATCCCTAAAGCTATTCAATACCAATATCATACCTATTCCGAATGGATGGGTGGAAGCAACACTAGACAAAGAAAACAAAGTCAGCCAATTCTTCAAACTCTGGGAAAGTTTTATTGACATTTTACCTACACACCATTAAACAAAGTATTCACGACTGCTCCATACAACAGTAATGGTATACGGACAAAACAGTGAGTCACAACCCCCCAGTCTCTCTACCATGAATGGATACATAAGTCAACCTGCGCGTTACTCCCCCCTTTCCTCTTCTACCTCCTTCTTCAACTGTCGAGACTAGATCCCCACCTAATCCTTGGCGACTGAACAACAACAATAACTGCTATTATAATTATGACCTTAATTTAGGCAATTAGTTAAATAAGTTAAGATAGTGTTATAAACCCTGAAAATTAGTTGCGGCAAGTTAAGCAAGTAAATAATAAAATAATTATTTAGAGCTAGAGATTTGGACCAGTAAAATCTTTTAAGACTCAGATAAACATGATAAAGATCTAATGTTAATGTCTATGCATAATTTACCTAGTAATTACTATACAGCTAATGCAGGAAGTTCTTGAGCGGATTTTCTTCCCCTTCTTCTTTTATTCTCTTCCTTTTTCTCAATAAGATATCTATGCAATGTATGTTCCAATTTGCTTCTTTTTTTTATATTCACTGAGTATACCTATGCAAATATTCTGTTCCAATTTGCACTCCTTTTTTATATTCTGTAAACTCCCATCTCTATTCTCAATAAAATTTATAAAAAAAAAAAAAAAAGATACTACTATTAGCCGTACAAAGGTATACATATGACTTTACACAAAGTCCAGTTGCCACTATACACTTTACTGACAGGTGTTCTACAATCCATACACACTATTATAATCGGAAAGTGAACAATAAAACCCCTTCAAAACTAATACAGAAACCCTCCTTCAACTCATACATACAAACACCACTTTCAGGGAGATTCAATAAAAGTTATTATCCTTCAAAATGGTGCTAATTTGCCCCAACCAATAGATGTTATTTAACTTTGAAGCTAATATTGATGGTTGGGGCAAAATTAGCACATTTTAAAAGATAAGAACTTTTATTGAATAACCCTGCTTATGCATAAAGCAGAGATCAATTCTGACAAATCACATTATCAATCACTTGACTTTAATAACCCCAGACTTTACCTCAGATGGAACAGTGGTGGAATGGCTAGACAGAGGGATAACCAGATTAGCTCACCTCCGATATTGGAAGAATTATCGAGTTTTACTAGAAATCTTAGCATGTTTGCCCCCCCAAAGCCAAAAAGGTAAAATTACTGCTGTTTAAAAACATTTAAATTAAATCAGCAATGGACTTAAGTCTAACCACGGATTTTCATTAGTGCTTAAGATATTCGTAAACCACTGTGTTGTTGTTTGGTGTTATGTTTAGGATAATTTTTATGTTGGAGAATGGGGAATGACCCATCTTAAACTATCAGGAAGATCGATGCAGGTGAATTTGTGTGTAATTGTTAGCATACATTTTCCAAAACAAGATATTCACGATTGATTTTACAAACTATATATTCCTGAAATTTACACACCTTCAGCTATTTAACACTGTAGCTTGTTCATTCATACCATCAATGGTGTGGGCGCAGTTCTTCGTAGAAGTTCGCATTTGTCTGAAAAAATGAACAAAAAACAACTTCAAAAGGTAGAAATCATGCCAAAACCTCATGGAATGTAAAAAAAAGTTACTAAATATCAATCTCCCAAATGTCCTGAATAAAACGGTATGCCATATGTGTGGATGTACAGAGACGTGGCCACCAACTAGCTCAAATCGGACGCATGCACAAGTGTAATTACAAGAAAAAAATCAAAGTGCTCTGTAATTTCAAACAGCCCCAAAACTTGGAAATGCCCCCCACAAATAAAACCCCCCACTAAATATCAATCTCCCACATGTTCTGAATCAAACGGTATGCCATATGCGTGGATGCACACAGAGACGTGGCCACCAACTAGCTCAAATGGGACGCATGCACAAATGCAATTACAAGAAAGAATGAAAGTGCTCTGTAATTTGAACAGCCTACACTTTTTCTAAGGAAACAGTCCCGAAACATGGAAATTCTCCCCACAAACTATATATTTTTGGAATCTACACACCTTCAGCTACGTTACGATGCCATGCTTTCATACATACATGAAGAATTCCAGACCCACTGATCCAAAGAAGTCCCTGTTTTTACGAGGTTTTGTGAAAAAATAAAATAAGATGATTCAAGGGTTGAAATCCTACCTAAACCCTTTTGACAAGCAAAAAAACCCACTAAATGTCAATCTCCCACATATCCTGCATCAAACGGTATACCATATGTGTGGGTGCACACAGAGACGTGGCCACCAACTAGCTCAAATTGGACGCATGCACAAGTCCAATTATAAGAAAAAAATCAAAGTGTTCTGTAATTTGAACAGCCTAATCAACTTGGAAATACCCCCCCACAAACTATATATTTTTGGAAGCTACACACCTTCAGCTACGTGATGGTATCATGCTTTCGTATATACATGAAGAATTCCAGGCGCTGTTATCCATAGAACTTTAACGCCTAAACTAATAAATAGCAAAAAACTTTGTCTTCTCCAAGCTTCCCAATGTCCCGGTGATATCGGTAAAGTAAACGCGGATCATTTATTTGTTGGATTCAAGGGAAACTAAGCCTATTTTAGTAGGAAATTTTGCAGAGGTACCAAAAAAAGACCGTATTGATTTTTTAGGATCAGTAAAGTGTGCAAAAACTTGTGTGACTCTCCGTACTAACTGGTTTTCCACTAAAGGGGGAGTGGGGTAGGGTGGGGGGTGGGTTGTGGCGTTTTTTTATTTTTTTCTTATAATTGCAATTGCGCATGGATCCCATTTGAGCTAGTTGGTGGCCCCGTCTCTGTTTGCACCCACCCTTATGGCTAACCGTTTGATTCAGGACTTGGGAGATTGCCGTTTAGTGGGTTTTTTACTTGCCGAGTGGGTTTAGGTAGGATTTCAACCATTGAGTCCTCTTATTTTTTTTTCACAAAATCTCCTAAAAGCACGGAGTTCTTGGATAACAGCGCCTGGAATTCTTCATGTATATACGAAAGTATGATACCATCACGTAGCTGAAGGTGTGTAGCTTCCAAAAATATATAGTTTGTGGGGGTAATCCAAGTTGATTAGGCAGTTCAAATTACAGAACACTTTGATTTTTTTCTTGTAATTGGACTTGTGCATGCGTCCAATTTGAGCTAGTTGGTGGCCCCGTCTCTGTTTGCACCCACCCTTATGGCATACCGTTTATTCAGGACATGTGGGAGATTGCCGTTTAGTGGGTTTTTTACTTGCCGAGGGGGTTTAGGTAGGATTCAACCATTGAGTCCTCTTATTTTATTTTTTCACAAAATCTCCTAAAGCACGGAGTTCTATGGATAACAGCGCCTGGAATTCTTCATGTATATACGAAAGCATGATACCATCACGTAGCTGAAGGTGTGTAGCTTCCAAAAATATATAGTTTGTGGGGGGGTATTTCCAAGTTGATTAGGCTGTTCAAATTACAGAACACTTTGATTTTTTTCTTATAATTGGACTTTTGCATGCGTCCAATTTGAGCTAGTTGGTGGCCACGTCTCTGTGTGCACCCACACATATGGTATACCGTTTGATGCAGGATATGTGGGAGATGACATTTAGTGGGTTTTTTTGCTTGTCAAAAGGGTTAGGTAGGATTTCAACCCTTGAATCATCTTATTTATTTTTTCACAAAACCTCGTAAAAACAGGACTTCTTTGGATCAGTGGGTCTGGAATTCTTCATGTATGTATGAAAGCATGGCATCGTAACGTAGCTGAAGTGTGTAGATTCCAAAAATATATAGTTTGTGGGGAGAATTTCCTGTTTCGGGACTGTTTCCTTAGAAAAAGTGTAGGCTGTTCAAATTACAGAGCACTTTCATTCTTTCTTGTAATTGCATTTGTGCATGCGTCCCATTTGAGCTAGTTGGTGGCCACGCTCTGGGTCATCCACGCATATGGCATAACGTTTGATTCGAACATGTGGGAGATTGATATTTAGGGGGGGGTTTTATTTTGTGGGGCATTTCCAAGTTTTGGGGCTGTTTGAATTACAGAGCACTTTGATTTTTTTTCTTGTAATTACACTTGTGCATCGTCCGATTTAGCTAGTTGGTGGCCACGTCTCTGTACATCCACACATATGGCATACCGTTTTATTCAGGACATTTGGGAGATTGATATTTAGTAACTTTTTTTTACATTCCATGAGTTTTGGCATGATTTCTACCTTTTGAAGTTGTTTTTGTTTCATTTTTTCAGACAAATGCGAACTTCTACGAAGACTGCCCCACACCATTGATGGTATGAATGAACAAGCTACAGTGTTAATAGCTGAAGGTGTGTAAATTTCAGGAATATATAGTTTGTGGGGGTTATTTCTAAGTTACGGGGGTGTTTTGTGGAAAAAACTGCAGACTGTCCGAATTCGGAATTGGCTAAATATTTTCGCTGTTTCTGAGCACTTGTATTGTCTCACTTTGTGGCTTTTCGCTTCCACGTCCGCGTGTGTAACCACACATGGCATACCTTTTGATTCAGGACATTGGGAGATTGATATTTAGTAACTTTTTTTTAGATTCCATGAGGTTTTGGCATGATTCCTACCTTTTGAAGTGGTTTTTTGTTCATTTTTCAGACAAATGCGAACTTCTACGAAGAATTGCGCCCACGCCATTGATGGTTGAATGAACAAACTACAGTGTTACATAGCTGAGGGTGTGTAGATTTCAGGAATATATAGTTTGTGGGGGTTATTTCTAAGTTACGGGGGTGTTTTGTGGAAAAAACTGCAGACTGTCCGAATTCGGATTGGCTAAATATTTTCGCTGTTTCTGAGCCATCGTGCATTGTCTCACTTTGTGGCTTTTCGCTTCCACGTCCGCGTGTGTAACCACACATATGGCATACCGTTTGATTCAGGACATTTGGGAGATTGATATTTAGTAACTTTTTTTTAGATTACATGAGGTTTTGGCATGATTCCTACCTTTTTGAAGTTGTTTTTTGTTCATTTTTCAGACAAATGCAAACGTCTACGAGAATTGCGCCCACGCCATTGATGGTATGAATGAACAAACTACAGTGTTACATAGCTGAAGTGGTGTAGTTTCAGGAATATTAGTTTGTGGGGTTATTTCTAAGTTACGGGGGTGTTTTGTGGAAAAAACTGCAGACTGCTTCCAAATTCGGAATTGGCTAAATATTTTCGTGTTTCTGAGCCATCATGCATTGTCTCACTTTGTGGCTTTTCGCTTCCACGTCCACGTGTGTACCACACATATGGCATACCGTTTGATTCAGGACATTTGGAGATTGATATTTGGTAACTTTTTTTTACATTCCAAGGGTTTTGGCATGATTTCTACCTTTTTGAATGTTGTTTGATGTTCATTTATTTTGAAAATCTGTGTAAAGTGCAAACTTCTACGAAGAACTGCGCCCACACCATTGATGGTATGAATGAACGAACTACAGCGTTACATGCTGGGTGTGTAGATTTCAGAATATATAGTTTGTGGGGGTATTTTTGAGTTGGGGGGGTGTTTGGTGGAAAAAACTGCGACTGTCAAATACAAAACTGGCTAATTTTTTTTGCTGCTACTGACATTTGGCACTGGTCACGCTCTGGGTTAGTTGGTAGCCATGTCTCTGGGTACACCCATGAATGTGGCATACCATTTTATTCGGGAGGGGTTAGGCTTTCATATTTGAGATGCGTTTGAACTTTCCTCCACAGCTTTTAGCTGAAATTTGCATTTGATTTTGTCTCTGATTTTACAGTTGAGGAAAAAAAGGAAAATGTAGAAAATAACTTACAATTGGACGCAGAGCTGTGTCCGGGTATCTGCTTTTGATCGAAACTAACCTCACTCATAAAATCCTGCGGGTGTGTGTAGTTTCTAAAAATATCTCACTTGTGGGGATATTTAGTTAATTTGGAAGATATTCTATGTTAACTGTCAGTAGTGGTTATACATTTTAATTTGGTGTAATATTCTTGAAGGTGCAGTTTTAGTTTGAGGGGGTCTCCTGTATAGGAAAAGTGGGGTACCTACATATATCTGGTATCGTTTGTACTCGGGAGTATCTGAGCTTTTAGAAACAGTAAGAATTTTGTGCGTAACCTTAAATAACTATCAGTAAAAATGGGAAAATCCATGAAAATTTGCAAATTTTTCATTTTTTTTCATATTTTACCCGTAATTCCATTAAAATTTCCAGAAAAGTTACAAAATTCTGTTACCATGTTAAAGTAGACTTTGTGCTGAAAAAAACAATGTAATATTCCTGATTTACTGCAAGGTTTCCTACTGTAAAATTAGTCTAAAGCGATTGAGGGCAAAATCCTGAAAATTCTTCTGGCAGTTAACGCAAAAAAAAATGAAAATCTCCTGGCAGTGAAAGGGTTAAAACTTGTGTAAGTTTTATTATCAGGACTAACAAAACACCATTTAAAATACTGTATATAAATTTTATGTTTACTTGATGTTTATGTACAGGTATCGTATGGTATTAGAGGCCACATGAAAGCATGGGTTTGGATCTGCTGCGTCAGTATTTAAAGGTGGAGACACAGTTCCAACATGTATCTTTTGGTTATTCAACATCTCTCTTTTTTGTCTATGTAGAAATCCCTATATACCTAGTAGATAATCTAATGACACAGAAGGAATTATTTTACATTTAAATTTACTTTCATAATTCAACCCTAAGTTGTTAATAGTTCAGGAAGACTGTTGGCCTTCTGAAGTATTTATTATTTGGCTTACATCAAGTCATTTTCAATTAAAAAACTTTATCGACAGTTGTCGATAAAGTATTAAACAAGTTGCTACTTTACATAAATTAGGCAGGCCTGGATTTAACATTAGACGCTGCCTAGGGGTGCCTTTGGTTGGAGGGGCGGCTATCTATCGCCCCTACCCCTCTACCTACTGTATAGTTTATTTTCTTCCCAAAAAGAGAGAGGATTGTGGTGGCTGCTGGCTCCTGGTGGGTAAATCCGCCCCTATATAATTATTATTTTATTTTTGTGGTAGCAATAATAAATTAATGTCAAATGTCATAAAGACTAAAAAAACCCCTCCTGTATTGTAGTTATTATTACCATTTTATTCCATTTTTTTATTTGTTTAGTTCACGCTCATTTTACAATAAACCACAAGATGGCAGTGCTGCATAACACAGGTAAATCAACCCTCAAATGAAATTTGTATATGGTAAATCACCACCCAAAACGGCTAATATGTTATGCAGCAAAAATTGGTCATTCTCCTTCCCCCCTCCCTAAGCTCTCCATGCCTTTTTACAAGCTTTTACATGCTCAGAGGAGGCAGATTGGGAATAGCATTCAGTCATTGGCTGTGATGTCACACCTGTTACATCCATGACTGGTAGCTACTCTCTGCAAGAACCGAAGCAGAGAGGGAGTTAACAAAACATCATGCAGCATTTCATGTTAAACTTAAATTTTTCAACTATTGCAGTTTTGGGTTGGGGGGGGGGGGGGGTGATAAAATATACCATTATATATTTATACCTAAATACAATTTTTCATTTGAGGGGTGAATTTTCAATTTCAGTAAAACCTCTGCAGCCAGAGCAATTAGTGTTTGCTCTTTTAGGAGATGCACCGTAAACTAAATGTAACCTGGTGTCTTTTTCCTCTCTGGTTAAAATGCAATATAACCATTCATAACAAATGGCAAAAAATAAATGTTGTCGTTTTATTTAACCCCATATTTTATTTTTATTCTTTTAGCTGTATAATTGCTATTTTCTATACTCTGTATTTTATAATGTACAGCGCTGCGTACCCAAGTGGCACTTTATAAATAAAATTATCATACATAAACCAGATTTTTCTGAGGAATATTACCAACACACCATCTATTATTTACAACTTTAGAAACATTATAAATGACAACAGTAAAACATAATACATACTTGCAGTTCTAACTTCAGGCTTTTTCAAAATGTTAGTATTACAAAAATACAATTAAAATGTTAATGCATCTTTAAAACCACCCCTTTTAAAGGGTATCTCCACTGTTAAAAATCGCCTGGGTTGTAAGGATAGATATGTGTAAGGTGGAAATGTACCGGCATGTATCCTGTGTCTTTGAGCAGTAGTCTAGAAAAAAAAACCTGAACGCTGTGAATGGCGCAAGTCCGCCCACTTTCAGTGACTGCCTTCTTGGAAACCTCTGACGAGCATGTTCCTTTAGTGCATGCGCAGAATGTGTGAGGATCCGTCGGGACTGCTGTCTTTTTATACGCACACACTCACACAACACACACACTGATTAATGGAGAATAATCACATGAACATCACAGCAGCTTGCTGATTTCACTAATTAGTGGAGGAGTGATCAGGAGTGATTGCCTACTTTGCCTCATATTCCCAGCATCCCCTATAAAATTAACTTGCATCACTTTTCCAACCACCCTCTGAGTTAGACACAAAAAAAATCTTTATTAAAACAACACAAGTTCCCCTGCCTTTGTTACAGTTTTATGGAAAGAGGTTTTAACTTTTCCTCCTGTCTCTCTCTGCATATCAGCTGTAAATGAACTTAGAGAGTCAGGGAGGAAAGGATTTCTTTACTGCAGCCAAGTGGGTGTTGTCTGCTACCATGATGATGTACATATGATGATGTACATTGAGTGACAGCACAGCACAGGGAAGACCCAACCCCAGGACTAACACAACTTTACCATGCTGCTGCAAACAACGAAAGGGAATTCTGAAAAAAAAAAAAAGGTAGAAGAGGGTTGCAGATGATGTACTTTAAAATAAACCCCTCCCTTTTTCCTCAGTGGAGATACCTTTTAAACACAAATGTGTGTAACAATGTCAGAATTTCTCAATCCTACACACGAAGCATACACAACATTTTTAAGCAAACTCCCTAATAAGAAGCAGTTAAGAAAATGGAATTTTCCAAATGCTTTTATGCGGCTCTCTATTCTGCCACATTATGGACTTATTATTGAGTATCTTTTTTTGTTTGTAATTTCAGGTCACTATGACAAGTGTGTCTTTGCTCTCCGGGAAGAGAACAAAAGTGACCTGACATTAGTACTGAATTACATCTTCTCCCATGCTCAGTCACCAAGAAGAATCTTTTAATCCCATGCTCATTGTAAGTGACCGTAGATACCTAAAAGTTTATTTGTCATACTAAGAAATGTCATAAATGTTTCCTCTGTGTTTGATATTTTGTTTTTAAGGTTTGTACTGACTAGAAAGAATTGAAATGTTATAGGATGCAAATCATGAAATTATAAGAAAGTTGCTTGTAGCTGTAAGTCTAAAGTATTTGTCTTTATATGCAGTGCCTCTTTGATCTAGGGCATAACATCTTTGTTTTCAGCTACATTTTTATCTTTGGAACACAACACAAGCAATTTTGTGAAGAATAGTTCATATGACCACTGACTGGATTTGGAGCTTGTACTCTGAAAGGAACAAGGGGATAGATATGAATATGCATGTGGCTATTTTAATACTAGAATTAAGCTGGAAGGTTAACAATCAGTGAGGGAAGGAGAATGTGTTATTAATAACCGTAAGGCTTGGGGTTGATATTCCTATAATGTTAATATACTCCATTAGTTATTTTTTAACCTTTAACTAGTAGCAATGCTTGAATACTCATTTTGGCATTAGTGCAAAGCTGCCTAAAATCTACTATGAACACTTTTTCTAGAGACCGTCCTACCCATAGAGACCGTCATACCCACAGAGAGTGTTCTACCCACAATAGACCACAAAACCGTCCTACCATTGCGACAACCCTACCCATAGAAACAGTCCTTCCCATAGGGACAGTCCTATCCATTGTGACAGTCCTACCCATTGACAGTATTTTAACTTATTTTCATCATACTTACAAACAGGGGCGTCTCTAGGTTCTGAGAAGATCCGGAGCAGGGCCGTTTTTAGGCATAAGCCACCTAGGCAAAGTGCTAGGGTGCCTATTTTAACCAGGGCACCCAGTGTTCTCCCTAGCATCTCTCTGTCAAATTTTACTTGCTGTGTGAACTGTTCTCATTGTTCTGCTGCTGTAATTTGTAACATATTTAGTACAGAGCCTGAACTCCACACACACTACTCGTAACAATGTTCGCAATGAACTGAAAGTAAAGGAAGGAGGGGGGAGATGAGCTCAGCTAATAATAGTACTGAGGAGAGCATTTCTAAAATGTCAGGTAAAAGCTGCTGCAGACTTAACATGGCCTCTGTGACTAGCAGCCATGAGACCCCTATCCCTGGCTCTTTCTTCCTTCCACCCAACTCTCCAATTAGAACTTAGAGTAGGTGGGAGTGAACAATTCAATGGAGGAGATGTGGAAAGCAGGTACATACAGGGGTTAAAGGTAATTCTCTTTTGGTACTGAAAATATTAATAGCAATGGCACAGTTTTTCCATTATACAGTACTGGTAGGAAACTGGCAATTTCAGTATTATACTGGTAACAAATTGGAAATTTCAGTATATATTGGTAGCAAACTCAAATTTCGGTATATACTGCTAGCAAACAGCTACCTATATAATGACAATGACAGTTTGCTAGCAGTATATACTAGTATAGTATAGTATATGAGGTTGAATAAAGACATCCAGCTCAACCCATCTCAATATCCTCTATTTCCTGCCTCACTGTTGATCCAGGAAGCACAAAAAAAATCCCACCAAATTTTGAAGGAAAAAAATTCCTTCCAAGTGGCAATCGGAAATTTCCCTGGTTAACTCTACTTTATGTATCAATACCAGTAACCTGCAACATTCCTTGTTTGCAGAAACGTATCCAGCTCTTTTTTTGAAACTGACCAGTGAACCTGCCATAACACCGTCCCACTGGAAGACAGTTCCATAGCTTTACCGTTCTCACAGTGAAAAACCCTTTCCGAACTTGCAGCCTAAACCTTTTTCTTCAAGTCTTAGGGCTAGGCCACACTAGCGTGTTTTTCGCGCGTTTGCGCCCGCGTTTCGCGCTCGCATTTGCGCCCCGCATTTTCGCTAAATGGAAATCGGCGGAACGCAAAAATTCCCCGATTTCCGATGCGCATGCGATTGCGCGTCTGTTCGCGTTATGGTAACGCATGCGATCACCATTTTTGGTGCGTTAACGCATGCGTTTCCATAACGTGAAAAGGCGAAAACGCATGCGCAAAACGCGAACGCGAGCGCGAAACGCGCACAACATCGCGTGCGATAACGCTCGCGATTTTGTGCCGATTCCTGTGCGTTGCAGTGTGGCCTCACCCTTAAGGGATGTCCACGTGTCCTCTAACATGCTCTATTGGTGAACAATACCCCAGATTGTTTATTGTATGGCTGTTAATGTATTTATACACATTAATCATATCCCCACACAAGCGGCTTTTGTCCAGTGTTTCATAATTGTAACTTTTCCAGTCTCCTTCATGTTCAAGCTCCCCCAATCCCCTTATTTATTGAAATTTTGAGTTTGCTACCAGTAAATTGACAAAACTCACAATTTAAGTATATACTGCTACAAACTAGCAATTTCATTATATACTGGTAGCAAACTCAAAATTTCAGTATATACTGCTAGCAACTAGCAGTTTTAATATATACTGGTTGCAAACTGATATTTCATTACATACTGATACACACTGGCAGTTTCATTATATACTGGTAGCAAACTGGCAGTTTCATCATAAATACTGGTAGCAATCTGGCAATTTCATTATATTCTGGTAGCATACTGGCAATTTCATTATACCATGGGTATTTCATTACATACTAGTAGCCATGCATTACATCACATACTGGTAGCCATGGGCATTTCATCACACACTGGTAGTTATGAGCATTTCCCACACACTGGTAGTCATGAGCATTTCATCACATACTGGTAGCCATGGGCATTTCATCACAATACGGGTAGCCATGGGCATTTCATTACATACTGGCAGCCATGGCATTTCATTACTACTGGAATATTCACTACTGGTAGCCATGGTAATTTCATTAAATACTGGTAGCCATGGGACTTTTTTCACATACTAGTAGCCATGGGCAGCCCAAAGTATTTAACATAGAGATGCCACTGCTTACAAAGAGTTGAATTTTAAGCAGTGGCAAAATCTTTTTGGTGAAATGCAGCACTAAGACTTCAGATAATATTTCCATTTAAATACCTTGGTGTGAGACTTTTCCATTAGAAAAAGCTGTAGTGTGTACAATCACTATTTAGTAGTATAGTAGTACTACAAACTGGATCAATTCACACTTTAGTAAGTAGAAATCATATAGTGCAGGTTTTTTTTGTTAGTTTAGTTGGTTTATCCACAATTATATATTTTGCATTGTAAAGGCCAGTGAACTCTCCGATGCAGTGTCACAAAAAATGTCTTAAGTACACCGTACACTAGGTCATTTATAAAGAATATATATACTGTATACTGTATATATATATATATATATATATTTAGTTTTTTTTTCTTCAGTACTTTTGATGGTCTGATTTATTTTGCATTCTCTGAATTTATAATTTGGGCTTTAAATGTTGCAGTTATAGTTTCTGCCAGTAGATGCAGAATTGTATTATTCTGCACTTTCTGATCATTTTAGTTCTGATAGCAGCATTGCTGCCTTAGTTCAAATATCCTCTGCATTTTACTGTCTTAACATGTTCTCTAGAAGTGTGTATTTACACTTTAGATTGCATTTAGTCTAGACAATGCCAGTCTGCATATTTTCATATCTGGGAAAAAACTAATTTTATTGAATTTGCATAGATCTATGAAGACTGCCACAGTTAACAATATATGTGTTACATATTTCCTCTTTTGAATTTTTCACACCATTTGTACAGTGTTTTTCATTTGTGTTACTAGATTAATGTTGTGTTACATTGCATTTTAAAAATATAGAAGGAGAACATACCTATATTTAATACACATTTATTGATGAGAATAATAATTGTGATAAAATTGGTAAAAATTATACCTATAATCCTGATGTGTTTGCTATCTTAAATGTGACATGCAAGAACTGATTATGGTAATCGAGAAAACAAGTCAGTAGCTTTGTCTTTTTTTTGTAATTTTCTTTACATCCACAAAATCATTTTTTAAGACTAAGTCCGGATATCACCTATTTCTGTTAATGAATAAATGTGCTGTGACGGGTAAGGCTGAAAGAAATGCTGTGTTTCTGCAGATTAACACGTAGTGTACTCAGTGATATTATACCCTGCAACAGCGAAAATACAAATTGCAGAAAAGCAGGAATATGGCTGAGTGACTCACTGTATTACACATCCAATTTATATTGCAATGCAGGACTGCACAATCAAAATCCAGAGAAATAGCCAAAATGTAAACAGTAAAATAGTAATGAAGGCTGTGATCTCAGCTTGCTTTTTATGTTTTTAATTTGTGACATGGGGGGCCTGCTCACCGTTTGGCAGTGTGATCTAAGTAACGCTTGCCTTAAGAATCTCATTATTTGAACACAGGACCACATTTCCTCTGAGAATTCTGGAGTAGCTTTGAGCTGGGCCTGTTCATTTCTCAAGCAATCATAGCTGCGTATGGAGAGAGAAATGGCACTGTTCCCGCTCAGGCCTTCAATTTTCTTCAGAGTCCACCACTCAATGTGTAATACACAGCAATGACGAGGAAGCGTCAGGCCTTGTCAGAGAACTGGTTGCAGGCTTTTGCTCACTGACTTGAGAGTGAGGACAAGCAAAATTCAGTGAAACCACCTGCATTTTTTATGTGCACCTTGTCTGATGATTATTGTATGCTGCTTCAGCACATGGCTGGATTTCATTTCTACTCTTATCTGCAAACCGGTTTCCCAAGCCTATTGACTATTTATGATGATTCTAACAGTTTTTGTTTTAAAATAATTTAATAATTTCAGTATTTCAACCTTAGCTATCCTGTATGCTAGAGACGATGCATTATGAAAGTCAAGCAAGAGAGTGCAATCCATGCCTTTTAGAGTGTTTAAGAATTTATGTTTTACAAATATTCTAATAATATATATATATATATATAATATATATATATATATATATATATATATATATTTTTTTTTTTTTTTGATTACAAAATTTCAAACCCCGTTGCTACCAGTATATAAAATAGATAAGATAGGCATTTTTTTTGTGATAAATCTTATGTTTGCACTGGACTAAATTTATATATAAATATATATATATATATATATAATTATGTGTGTGTTAGCAAAAAACAGGTAGCACTCTCGGGAATTGTGTAACAAGCACATGGTTTATTCACACATACAATGTTGAATAAACCTGTTATTTGCTACATAGATATTTGATGCCAGTTTACACCCAGGCTAACGACACCGAAGGAGTCCCCCTGACTAGATGTAATTATATATACACAAACATAGAAAAGATAATCAATGCACATTCCTAGGCCCCATACAATATCATATTATCATACAATATCATATTATCTGCACACTGGCATACTTTATAAACAAAGGGTTTTTAGTATACATTACTGTGATCACATGAATGAAAAGCCTTCCAACCATGTCAAGGTAACCCCAGTCTGGAAGGTCCTAACTTCTAACCTATATTACTTCAATTACCATTAGCAAACTTTTGCATTTCTCATAGTTGTGGCACTGGATCCATACAACAGGCTTTCTCACTTCCCCCCAGCCCTTGTGTCTTTTTAAAATGAGAGAAGAGGCCATCCATCCATGCTTTATATTAAAGGCATAGGACCTCCCATAAAAGGGGCGTGTTGAGGGTGCTATTTTATATATATTTCAAAGGTTGTCCTCACTGAAACGTGTAGATGTGATAACTACAATAAAAAGTTTTATATGCTACAAGACCCACGAGTGCTTACTCTATATGGGATTATTAATTTATATATATATATCCTTCTTTTATATAAATTATTTTCCATTTTGTGGAGATTGCATTGAGTTTTTAGACTTACTATGTGGTGGGGGTGGCTAATTTTATACATTGTAAAAGTTATATTGTAATTAAAGGTATAACATGAATTAGTTTATTATATGTACAAATAAAGATATATAAGTGTGTAACAGTGTGTAATGGCATATGAAATAAAAAAAAAAAAAGTACTAACATACTGAATCTCCCCACGTTTGAATGGACTGGTCAAATGGGAGCTATAGACACACCTCTCAAATTTATTAAATTCTGCATGGAAGTTTGCTGCCATTTCCTTTATTGTCCTTATTATCCAAGGGGTGCTTCTGGTAGCTGCTGTAGCACTACATCACATCCTGACGCAATGCATGCTTTACAGTAACATCCTTTAGCTTTGCATTGTGGTAAGACTTACTGAGCATGTCGAGTTAATGGCCAATCAAAAGAAGTTTGCTTTCCCAGTAAGTGTAGATGATATCCAGCTGTATTGCATTGTGGGAGAGACTTACTGACATGTGCAAGTTAATGGCCAATCAAAAGAAGGTTTGCTTTCCCAGTAAGTGTAGATGATATCCAGCTGTATTGCATTGTGGGAGAGACTTACTGAGCATGTGCGAGTTATGGCCAATCAAAACAAAGTTTGCTTTCCCAGTAAGTGTAGATGATATCCAGCTGTATTGCATTGTGGGAGAGTGCTTCACATCCTGATGCAATGTGTACTGGAAGCGGGTGGCGTGGCCAAACGACGCTGTCTCTCTCTCTCTCCGTCTGTCTCTCCCTCTGTCTCTCCCTCTGTCTCTCCTCTGTCCCTCCCTCTGTCTCTCCCTCTGTCTCTCCCTCTGTCTCTGTCTGTCTCTCTCTGTCTCTCCCTCTGTCTGTCTGTCTGTCTGTCTGTCGTCTGTTCTGTCTCTCTCTTTTCTGTCTGTCTCTCTCTGTCAATTTCTCTGTCTCTTTCTCCTATTCTGTTAGCAGCAGTGCTCACAATGATCAGCTTCCAGGTTAGTACAATTATTATAAATTGTCCCATTACTGTAATAGTGGCCGACTGTCTAGCAGCCAATAGGAATACCCCATATTAAACAAGCACCAGGTTCCTCCTTACTGCTGCATGCGTGTAATTACAGCATCTAACAAAGCCCTCCCACATTGGTCGTAATCCAGGTAAAGCCAATAGTGTTTCCGTTTAACTGGGAGGAAAGGCTTGCCTATAGAAATGGTGGGCGATCCCTGTTGCTAGGTATGTGAGACGCTGCCTGTTCCTGCTTGAGAGCCCTGGGGATTACTGGAGGAGGGAGTTCATGTGTGTACATATTTGTATGTATACATCTTGACAGCACCTGGTCTGGGGCTCCAAGTGCCGATGGAAGCCCCGCGGAGCCTCCCAACACTCGCGGCAGGGCCTCGGAGCCTGGTTTTTGGCCGCAACAACCGCAAACACCCCCTGGAAGACAGAACTACCGGGAAAGGCTCCAAGTGCCGCGGAGCCTCCCAACACTCGCTGCGGGGCCTGGGAGCCTGGTTTTCGGCCGCGAACAACCACAAACACCCCCTGGAAGTTGGAACTACAGGAAGAGCCGCGGGAAGTCCCGCGGAGCCTCCCAACACTCGCAGCGGGGCCTGGGAGTCTGGTTTTCGCCCGCAGACAACCGCAAACTACCCCTGGAAGACGGAACTACCGGGAGGGCTCCAAGTGCCGCGGGAAGTTATCATTAGGTAAATACGTTATCTTAAACATAATAATTACACTACAAAAATAACAGCATTATTACTTAAAATATGTCATTCTTAGATAGACTACCCTAATATGGAAGGCCTTGTAAGTGGCGGGTAGCTTACACTTATTATATATTAATATATTTTAATAAATATGTAACTAACACTCCAGCAAATTAAACTATATAAAATTAACACATAAAAAACCCACCGTGCACCAATGGGCACACTTTTGCTGTATATATATATATATATATATATATATATATATATATATATATATATATATATTGGATATAGAATACACAGTATATTTTAAACTGTTACTCAGACAGTCACCAGCTTCCAAAGGAACCAAATAGGATAATCCTGCAGGTCTGAGAGTAGACCCAGCAATCCTCCCACACTGTGTGGTTGAAAACCAAACATGCTAGGTTAATACTTTTAGTATTCCCCGGCAAGTGGTGATGGTACCTCATATATTATAACGGAAGGTACCTCACGGCATCATTTTATTATAATAGCATTGCCCTAATATCTAACTTATAAACAAAGATTTCTCATTCCCAGTTTACCTAAAGAAATGGGTTTATTCTTTATATACTTTCAACAGATCTAATTTAAAAAATTGCTTCAGAGCATTTTTATAACTGATAACTGCTTTTTATTCAGTATTACAGTAAATCCTTGGTATACCTGCCTGGCTTTACCACTAAGCAAAAGGCTAGGACTTGCAAGCAAGCCCTTCATCCCAACCATTATAGTGGCTGCCAATTCAAATTGTTCCAGCCAATCAGTCCACTCCCTAGTTACCCTATCAATGGATCAGGTTTAAAAATAGGGGTTTTAAAATAGGTTTGCAATTGGGGCATTTTTACTGCAGGTACAAGGACAGGAATTTAATAATACTATCAGTACAGCCTCCATAGCTTAATACAGAGAATAAACTAGAAGAAAACAGGGAGAATAAATGGTATACCAGCACCGCTGCCACCAATTTGTACCAAATTATGGAAGGATTATGGTAGCATGGCACACAGTGGTAGCATGGCACTTGGTGGTCTGGCACAAAGCAGACAGTGCACATAAACAGGTTCCCCACATAACATGTGCAGTATCAGGGTGTCCCGGGAAGGAATTTTTTCCCCCTTCATAAATTTGGTGGGGTTTTTTTGCCTTCCTCTGGATCAACAGTTAGGCAGGAAATGAGGATATTGCTAGATGGGTTGGACTGGATGGACGTATGTCTTTATTCAACCTCAAATACTATACTATACTATAATACATGCTACCACAGTTATGGGCATCACCTGAGTGGATAATGCTACACATAGTATTAACCCTTTCCCTGCCACAGATCGTATATTCACGATCTGTGGCAGTTTGAGTATTCACTGCACAGATCGTGAATATACGATCTGTGGCTTCCCCCCTCCAAAAAAATGTTTTCCCCCTGCTAGGGGCGATCGGGGGGCAGCATTCAACTGCCCCCCTAGCCCCCTCGATCCCTCCTCGGTTTCATCCAAATCTGAGGGGTGGATCGGGAGATATCCCTACCTGCAGCCCGGCAGCCGGTCCCACGTGGAGGAAGAGAGAGGAGGAGGTCTTCTGTCCGGAAAGGGAGACCCCGGTGACATCACTTGGCTTCCTGCTTCACCGGGGTCTTCCCTAAGATAGGTAGGATGCTGCCCCTGGTGGTCTAGTGGAGGTACTGCAGCACGATCTCTTTTTAGATCATGCTGCAGTACCTGTATAGCACAAGCTGTCAAGCTGACAGCTGTACTATACATTTTGTGAATGGAACTCAAAGTTCCATTCACAAATAGGATTTTTTCTAAGTCTTTGCTACTTAGCGAAGACTTAGAAAAAAAAATGGGGACAGAGATCAATAATTTGGTGATCAGAAGTGATCACCACAGTAGTGGTTATACATTTTAATTTGGTGTAATATTCTTGAAGGTGCAGTTTTAGTTTGGGGGGGTCTCCTGTACAGGAAAAGTGGGGTACCTACATATATCTGGTATCGTTGTACTCAGGAGTATCTGAGCTTTTAGAAACAGTAAGATTTTTGTGTGTAACCTTAAGATAACTATCGGTAAAAATGGGAAAAATCCATGAAAATTTGCAAATTTTTCATTTTTTTTACATATTTTACCCATAATTCCAGTAAATTTTCCAGAAAAGTTACAAAATTCTGTTACCATGTTAAAGTAGACTTTGTGCTGAAAAAAACAATGTATAATATTCCTGATTTACTGCAAGGTTTCCTACTGTAAAATTAGTCTAAAGCGATTGAGGGCAAAATCCTGAAAATTCTTCTGGCAGTTAACGAAAAAAAATGAAAATCTCCTGGCAGTGAAAGGGTTAAGGCTTGATACACATGGTGTTGATCCACTAGGCCGAAAGGACACCCGTCCGAATGCATACACACGTGCACCCATTGGGCATAACTGACATTTGCCACATGTGTGTTGAACAGTTGGACATCGGGTCTCATCAACACTTGTGTATCTGGTTTTAAGGAGATTTAAAGGGCATGTCCACCCTTAAAAAAAACAACTTTACATGTTCAGTCACCTTCTCCAACTGATATATTTTGCACCTGCATTACTGTAGTTGAGGATAATTATTGTCCCCATTCTGCTAGAGCAACCTGGCCCCTCCCTCCATGCAGTCAATAAAGGCTGTGACAACTGACATCATAGCCAATGATTAACTGTTTCCCCTCCTGCCTCCACTGCACATGCTCAAGATTAAAAAAGATCATTAAGCAGAGGGAGGAGGCAGATACCTTTACCAGAAAGGAATAAAATGCATCATTAAATATCTGGTTACAAATGCACGTAATAAACAAGTAATTGTTTGTAATTTTCCAAAGGAAAAGTTAAACATATCAGCATAGGTAACAAAACTCCAATAATATGTCCCTTCCCATTGGAATACAAAGTATCTTCATAATCTGTGTGTCTTCTGGATTCTAGTTCAACTATGCCCCTTCACTCGAATGAAGAAGAAAAGAGATGATCAATGCACATTCCTGGGCACCATATATTATAATATCTATGCTAGTGCAAATGCTAGTCCCACAGCCCCCTTTTATGTCCATTCACTCTCTCAGGCATGGGATGGAGTGTGACTTTCTGAATAAGGAAGGGTAAGCTATTATCAGTGCTGTACAAAAAATTAAGACCACACCCCTTTTCACACCCCAGGCCACATCCACTTTATATTTTACATTTTAGCAAGTACAGCATATGGAATAAGTGTTGAAAAATTTCCCATTTATAATAGGTTTAACGCCAATACCTAGTATTCTTCCAACAGCCAATCAGTAGAAATTACTGTTAGGAACATTCCTAGTTCAAGTGGTGCATCTTGGGAAGAAGAAGGACCGTTAGAACCTAAAATGTCAGTTCACTAATGTCAACAGCAGGGAATAGAAAGGGGTGTAAATTACACTGATTTAATATGAGGAATAACTAGGTATGCATAATATAAACTAAGGAGCATATTTATAAAGGTTTGTTTAACTTTTCGCCTCTGTTATCGCCGCCTTTTCGGCAAATTTGGACTTTTCGTAATTAATAAAGCAGTAATAACTAGTGGCGAAAAATTAATTACTGCTACTTATTTTTCACCATACATTGCTGTGGTAACCGCTCAAGCATATTTATAAAATAGCAAAAAGCGTTTTATTGCATTAAGTCCAGCCATTCCAATTCGCCAAGTCTGGGGTAGCGAAAACGCATAAGCGGCCATTGATTTAGCCTGCCAATGGGTCCATGGAAGGTGTCAGTACATTGTGGAATTCTTCTCAATACTAATACCCAGGGGGGGGATGTTAGACTATTTTCCAGCATTTACTTTAATACCATGTGAGATTTCGCTTTTTTAAGATTGCTTTTTTTTTTAAGGTTCCAATCTTCTTTATTTTTTTTTTTAAACTTTCAACTTTTCTTATAAAGTTATTAAAAAGGAGAATTTATCAATGGTGAAAATTATGTAACAAAAAGTAGCACTAAGGCTGAGGTCACACTGCAACTACCAAAATGCGAACGGACGCGCAATCGCATGTGCATTGAAAATCGTGGGAATTTTGACGTTCCCGCAATTTCCAATTTAGCGAAAACATGTGCACATGTGAAAAACGCTAGTGTGGCCTCACCCTAATAATGCTGAAAATATAGCAAAAGTTAAATTCAGCACATATGATGGTAAATAGGTAAATTCGATGCTCGCATATAGGTTTTAATGGACATTTTACTCGCGGATTCGATGCTCGCGTTTAAGTATAATAGGCATTTTACTCGCATATTTGATTTCCTCGAACATTCAATAATTATCGAAAGTCCAGAAAATATCGAAAATCCGGGTCTGGGATAGTTTGAAAAGTTTGAATTCGTTTGAACACGAATAGTTCGGCTTGAACTCGGGTTAGAGTTCGAGTTCTAGTCCATCACTACCCGCGATAGCAAAATGGCAAAAATAGTGATTGTTTATAAATATGCCACTAAGTTTTTTAAAAATAATGATATTTACTTTAATAAATTACGGATTCTCAGGCTAAAACAGCATTATTAGGTAGAGCAAATAGGGAGGGGGGAAATACTTTAAGTTAGTACTAGACGTTAAGCCTGTTACAATAACAGGCGCTAGAAGCCCAGAGTGCCTCCATCCTCCATGTCCCAAGGCCACAGTTCCCTCTTAGTGTCCCAGACCAAGGGCCCCCCCTCTGCCCCAGACCCAGGGCCCCCCCCCCCTCTGTCACTCTGCTTTACAGTCAGCCCTGACACCTTTGGTTAATAGGAGGTTAATTTAGCATGGTGTCATTTCAGTGAGCTGTTCTGACTCCCCCCACCCTCACCCAGACCCTCTCCCTCACAACCCCCCACAGACACATGATTAATATCATTGGGGTCCAGGACAAACACACACCCCACCAGCTACCCCCTGCCTCACTGTCCCCCACCCAGAGATCTTAGAACATAACTGGTGTGTGTAAAGTTTATTGGTGTCAGACCCAGTAATGCAGCATGGACAGGAATTTTCACACTGTGAAGAGTTAACTTAAGAAATCAACCCACCCAGAGCAGCCAGCAGTCTGTGGTCCCGCCCCTTAATGCAAACTTGTGATCCGATTGACTGTTCTGCTCTGAAGGGAAAAGAAGCAGCCAATCAGGTAGATTGGCTGCTTCTTTTACTCCAGAGCAGCCACACACACACTGACACAGGGACGCACACTTGCATTTTAATATATAGGATAATATAATTACATCAAGTGATTCTATATCAGGCTATAATTACATCCAGTCACTAGGTGCAATTATAGCCTCATATGATATAGACTCAATTGGTGTAATTATAGTTATATAATTCACCCCCATAATGGATCACAATGGGACCCACCAGTATGATAATTTCCTTATAATTAGTAGTGTGCTGATTATACGTAGTAGCGCGCCAATTATAAGTTGGCTCACTTCACTCACCTACTGTCTGCCTCCGATTACCATGACACCGGGGATTTCTATACTGGGGCTGGGTCTAGTGTAGCGGAAGAAGGTCTGTGAAACATGGCAGGGCCTCAGTAGCAGGTGCGTGTGAGAGGTCACGGGAAGCCGCTTCTGGAATTCTCACTCCCGCTTCCCATCAGAGAGTGTCTTTCCCCGGCCTAATTCAACACAATTACCGGTCCCTGGCACCATGTCTGCAGGAGGGGACTTCAGGAACCTACTGAAGAAAATCAAACTGGTCTTTCTATGTGAACAGAGCAGTGAGTGGGGCCCCCATTGCGCAATACATCAGCAGGATGAAAAAACGAACAGGAGGAATTGCGCCATCCAGGAGACACTGAACTCAGTGGCAGGCAATGGATGGTAGACCTGAAGGGGGGAGAAAAAGGAGGTGAGGGGGGGTTATTCCTATCCCTTCCCCCCATCTCTGTACAGGGACACAACTATACCATGTTATAGCTGAAACCAAATTGCCAGCCAGGATCTGTAAATCCAAAAAGTGTCAGTCACGGGCTAATTTCCCACTCAAAATTTGAAGCAGCAGCTATTATTGGTAAATTTGTCTTAATAAATAAGTGAATGAATATTATTCATCCCATGTGGCTCTTATAACCACGGCAGGCAGCTGCAGTTCCAATGTAGACCCTTCCCCCGCGGGTCTCCAAAAGGAAGAGCGTGCTTTAATGGCCGCCTTATATACTGTAATGGCGTGTGATGTCATTTCCGCCACACCCACGCGGCGCGCATTACTGAAGGCCATAGCAGTAGACTTACCAGCATGGGACACCACCAGCACATGCGCATGGCGCTGTTTCTGGTTTGGCACGTGACATGATACGAACTAATGTACGTGTTTTACTAAATAAGTAGCAGAAATTAACAAAAGTGTAATGTTTAAGTTCAAAAAGTTCTTCCATGACTATGTTTCATTTCTATAATAATATCAATATTACATTGAATTGATTTTCATACAGATCTAGGAAATGGCCTGGGGAACATAAATCAATGGCTGATATGCTTTTCAAAAAATCTGTAAAAACAAAATCACCAACATGCAAAATATCTGATATCAAATAACATCAACGAATCTAGGATTTTTCATCACGGTTTCCAATATTTTCATTCTTTAACTATCACATCTTGAATTTTTCACATATCTCTGAGAAGGACACAAAAAGTCTCACTCCTACTCCAACAACACTTTGCTCTCCCTAATAATGTCTCCAACACACTGACAAAAATGGTACCTGGAACAGGACCTTTTATACCCAGGGGTTGGCATTGCTAATAAATAGCTAGTCAGGGAAAAAACGTCTTCGTGCACACGTGCCTCCTCTTTCAGTCGTGTGCTGGCTCGGCCCTGTTCTGGTGCCTCACGGACACACGCAGACACCTCTGCTTATCTCCTCGGCTTCTGCAAGCTGCAGATTGGATGCAGCATCAGACTCTGTCATTCCATTCCCCATTGGTTCCCCTGCTCTATTTTAGCTGTTCTCAGTCATTTATTCCTTGCCTGTTATAGCGTTAGGTTTGTCCATGCTAGTGGCTCCCTTGTTTCCGTTTCTAGTTACTCCTTGTTCTCCTCGTTTTTAAATTGTTCTTGTTCTCTTGTCATTTTCTTGTCTTGCTATTTCTCTTGTTGTCGTATCTTCCAGTTCCTGCGGCAGCTCTATTGGTGTCCTGGTTTACTTGAGTATACCCGGCCTCAGCACCTATTCCTTGTGCTCTAAGACCTGGGTGGTAAGTCTCCTGACCATCCGGGACTTGTCTATAGGTGAAGACAGCAGTTAGAGACTGGGGTATAGATGCCGATGGTGTACTCATGGACTCCGGGCATCACATAGCTATGATTGGTTATTTCTGGACATGTGGCTTCATGGCAATTGAAAACTGATCATTTAAATGAAATGTCCTGTGTGTGTGTGTAGACTTCTGTATACAAAAGTTTATTGAACAAAAGCTGATCGGAATTTTGCAATTTTCTTGAGTGATTTCATCTTACAGTGTATGGCTGCCTTGTACACACGCAAGATAGCCCAGAAGATTTATCTAACAATCCTTATCCTAAAAAGATTGCTTGGCAATAGGTGAGCAGCCTAAACTATACAATTAGGGAGCAACTGGGAGTTCTCCTTTATCATCTATTCAGCTACAGACAGTATTGTTAGCTGATAGCCTGCTTCATTCTATCGATAAGGCAAGTGAAATGACCCCTTGCAGTATACACAGTATAAAAATATACTGTGTAGATTTCCTATACTTTGGGTCTGCCAAATCTACATACTGGTTTTAGATTGTCATTCTGTCTAGGAATTTTAAACCTGGATTTGGTGCAAAATTTAAAAATGTTCCCATTTTCAATGTAGCTGTCCTAGGGTGTTGCTTTTGTTCCCTTTGTAGATCTAGTGCTGCCCTTATTTGTTATACATATACTGTATTTAAAGGGCATGTCCACCCACAAAACTATAATTTAATTTAACTCCCTTTTACTGGCCTCACTCTGTAGTTTAAAATACCTTACCTTGCATCTGTGCTCCTTATGGTTCTCCAGCTATGCCTTTTCAAAGTCCAGGAAACTGAAGAGTCCAAGCTGTCAGTGAGGCATCTGGTTCTTGCTGATTTCTCGTCCTTAACAAGGGATGTGAAATGCGCAGTCTCCCTCACCATCTGGATCCATCCTCAGCCATCGTTGCACCTAGCGTGAAATCCTTTATCAGTAACCCCTGCCCCCCCCCAACCGCCGCAATATTTCTTTTACAAAAATCCCCACATCTATACTGAGCCTTCTCTCCTGCGGCATTTCCAGTGACGTCAGCCACGTCTGTAATTGGCTGCCTCTCAGCAAATCACAGACGTGGCTGACGGTCTGGGCCCCTGCTTGCAAGCAGGAGTCCGGATTGGATCGCTGCAGAGAGAAGGCTCTGTAAGTAGAAATCTGGGTATTTTTTAAAGAAATTTTGTGGAGGTTGGGGGTGGGTAGGGGTTACCAATTTTACCCCCAAAGTTCATTTTGGGGGTTGACATGCCCTTTAAAAGTCACAGCTCTGTTTTTGGCTTGGAGTTTCACACTGTTTTCTCCCCCTCACTTTGTAATCCATTGCCTACAGTGAAATAACCATGCTTGATTGTAAGGGATAAACTTAAAGGAAATGTACACTGGAAATTTTTATTTTTTTTGTGATTGCCCATTACTGGAAACTATAATTATTCCCAACTATCACTGTACAATTTTTTGGTTGATCTGTCCCCTATTTCTATAGATCCAGTCTGAAACATCTTACATTTTAACTGTCAATCAAGTGCCTTAGTGTCATAAGCTGTTCTGTTACGTATATTTTTGCTGTAGCTGGAATTGGACTGAGTGACTGAGCTTGAGCAAAACAAGTACTTAATTGAAGTCATGCAGCAACACAAAATGCAAAGTCATTTTTTCAGTGTACAATTCCTTTAAAGTCATAAAAATAGCAAGCTTGTCTTATGAGTATCCCGGATGAGCAACTAATCTAATAAATCCTCACTCCTGACGTTTTTACCTATATTTTCCCTCGCCGATTGAACTAACTCCTCTCCTCCAACTGTCAGTGAGAAATCAAATAGATGCAATCTGCAAGAAATGTCTATTACCATTGGCCAGATTGCAGACAACTTTAAACAAAGTGCTGGTTTATAATTCATAATTTACTCCTGACATTGATTTTAATCTGTTACAGGCCCTCCTCTATGGATGTAAAGGGAGGCCACTCCCAACTTAAAGGGCATATTTTACCCTCGAACAAATGTTTTAACCTTCACTTGGTACTCCCCCAAATCCATATTTTTAAAATACTTACCTTTCACCTGCCATACTCTGCAAACTCATGGATGGCTTTGTGCGCTTGATTAGACAGCTTGAGCAACCATTGTAAGTAATTGGTTGTGATGTCATGGCTAGCATCACTGTGGGAGAGCTGCTAAGGACCAGCGGACTTCAAGGGAAGATTTCTTTTCTCTCATGAACACAGGGGAGATCAATACTGAGGGTATGTTAAAAGATTGTTTGGGGAATGCAAATGTACTTTAATTCTGCCATTTCTTCCCCAGACTTGCCTCTATGGCCAAGTGGTTCTGTGGACTCCTTTGCTTAGAAGATGTGATATCTTAGGTGCCTATGATGCCGAAACAATCACCTCTGCAATTGTATAATGATACATCTAACCAAATCTTCTGATTGGAAGATAACTCAGATAATGCATTACCTCCTTTAATTCAAGAAACTCTCCTTCATCATGGGAAACCACATTTTGCAAGATGGCCACATGACTTTTCAACCTTAATAGAAAATAATCTGAGGACATAACCACTAGAAACAGTGGGAATCTCCTAATAATTGCTTCTCTCTCTGCCTAAAATTTTCACTAAAGTTATATTTAATGTTTTCCAAAATAATATAGAGCAGAGGAAGGAACCACAGCAAGCGCAGATAATGCTGCAAACAAGGCTAGTTTTATTTATCCCACGACATGTTTCGGGATCACCGTCCCTTGATAAACACACTTGATCACACACTTGATAAAGGGACGGTGATCCCGAAACATGTCGTTCCTTCCTCTGCTCTATTATTTTGGATCTACTTTCCTGCATTTTTGGATGGATGCTTGATGAGGAGTTTAGAACAAGGTAAGGTATTAGTTTGATTTTTTATATATTTAATGTTTTATTGTTATATCCGTACAGAACGCTGTGGATTGGTATAAAGATCCCATAGATTCACTAAAAAGAATTCAGTTGCAGTCAACAGTTTTGATAAAGTACATACCTTTTATAAAAGTTCAGTATTGGACATTATTGATAACAAACCTTTATGCTGATATTGCTTTTCCTCTGCAGAAAAAAAATTCATTGTGAATGAAAAGTCGATACCAGATGGTATTTTGCTACCTCCCAGTATCATCCCATTGGAGTCAATGAATTATAAGTGAAACCTTAAACTTTCAGCTTAGGCTACTGCTCTCAGTTGTGATTAGAGAGAACTATGATTACCAAAAGGGTAATTTGGATGTCCAGAAAGGCTAAGCAACATTCCTTGAAAGAAGGTACAGGCCAATGAGCCTCTGGAGGATGACTCCGCACCAGCAGACTAACCCAGACCTGGCACTTGAGTCTCCAATAATATGTAACTGTGGGCAAAAACAAAGAACTTTATTTAAAAGCCCTTTGTCTTACCCTTTCAACTATCTCCTTAGGAGGTCAGTTGATATGAAGGTCTGACGGTGGACCAAACTAAAACTTGAGGATGTGGATGTGCAGGTATCTCCCTCATTCTGGGGTGGTCTCCTGCGAGACAACCCCAAACTCCCACGATGGAGTGGAGTCTCTAATCTCCTCCCCGCCATGCCCACTTTTGACCACCACGCCAACACACCCCCAACACAAATATAACCCCCCTCCAACCCCTAAGATGCTAGCTCCACCCCTGGGTGATGTCACTGACATCACACTCCCCCTGTCACGCCCCCCTCCCCCCACCCTTCCCAGAAGCCTCAAACGGCAGGGTGGGATGTCTGGATGTGACTTTAAGGTGCACCATCACTTTTCAAAGACCTCTGGGCATGTGCTATTACTTTTCTCATTATAGAGCAATACTATGAATGTCAGTAGAGAGGGTCATCTTGCTTCTAAATTTGGACATTCGTATTTTCCTTCCATTTCTGTGAAGAGTGTTTATCCCCCCAAAAAAACCACTTTCACAATACTTACCTTTCTGCCCAGTGATCCTGATACACAAAAATTTTCATCATACTTACCAGTGATTTTCTTTTCCTGTGCTGGAGCAAGTCAGTGGGCAACCAAGATCCAATAACTCACGGTTTGCAGATCAGGAGCACACTGCCAGACGAAAAAAGGTTGCTTCCAGCGCTCACTGCACCTCCGAAAATGCCGGCTCCCAAACGGCCCAGATACAACTCACAAAAGGTAAGAATGGAGGCAGGCAGCCAGAAAGCCCATAAAATACAGGCATGAGGAAGTGACGAGAGGTCATGAAACATGTTGGGCGGAGCTTATTGATGAAGGGTGTGGGCGCTTAGTTTGTATCCGATGTGCTGCTTTTATATGGTGAACTAATAAAGACTGGAATTTATGGGCTTTCTGGCTGCCTGCCTCCATTCTTACCTTTAGTGGGCAACCAAGGGTTAAGTCCCGTCAGTCCGCTCATGCCAAGTGTAGATAACTAAAAATTTCGGCACCGCCGAAGCATAGCATAGCCTGATGCCTTCTTTTATCCATTTAGCAATGGTGGTCTTTCATACCTTACACCCTTTATTGCTTCCTGTGAATGAAATGAAGAGGTTATCATCCTTGCGAAAGCTACTTGTTTTGTCCAAGTAAGTTTTGAGGCATCTGAATGGATCCACCCGTGCTGTGCTAGTATCTTCTGTATTCTCTTCAGGAGAAGATAGAGCAGGTATGATTATCTCTTGATTTCTGTAGTATTTAGTCACTACTGAGGGTAGGTACGTGAGGTCCGGTCCAAAGATAATTTTATTGGTATGGTAGATGAGGTAAGTGTTCCAATGTCAGAAACTCTTTTAGCTGAGGCTAGAGCGATTAAACACTGTTTTTAGTGTTAATGATTTGATGGGGATATCGGCGATAGGTTTAAACAGTTGTGGTGCTAAGGCATCTAGTACCAAGTTAAGATCCCAGGAAGGAATAGGTGGCTTTCTTGGAGGTTTGAAGCACTTTACTCCTTGAAAGAATCTCTCAATGAGTGGTTCTGATGACCATTGGTAGTCTGTCATGGCAGATATTTGCCCTTTAAGGGTATGAATGTTGAGACCCTTATGTAATCCTGCTTGAAGGAATTCTACTATTATAGCAGGAGTAGAGGAGTTTGGTTCAGTTTGATTTTCTGTACACCAATTTAAAAAGGTATTCCAAATGCGGTAGTATTTACTTGATGTGGAATCCTTTCTGGTTGCTAGGAGAGTGGTTTTTGCTTCTTCCGAGAGCCCTAGGTTCTGGAGTTTCTCCCTTTCACAAGCCAGGCCATTAGCTTGAGCTTCTTGAGCTGATGATGTAGGAATGGCACTTGGATCAATGGCAGTTTGAACGGCGCTGCAATAGTTATATTCATTAGTGTTGAAAACCATGGTCTCCTCGGCCAGTAAGGTAATATCAGGATTGCCATAATAGGTTCTCTGATAATTTTTGCAGGATCTTGGGAACCAATGAGAGGCGGAAAAATAGACACAAGCTGGAAGTTCTATGGAATACTGAGGGCATCTGTCGACATGGCTCCTTGGGTCTGAAACCGTGAGCAAAAATTGGGAAATTTCGTGGTGTATGGTGTGGCCATGAGATCCACCTGGGGTGTTCCCCATTTTGTGCATTTCTGTTGGAATATGGAGGGGTTGAGTTCCCATTCCCATGGCGAAATTTTTTGTCTGCTCAAAAAAATCTGCCTTTAGGCTGTGGTCTCCTGGGAGATGTATCGCTGTGATTGTCTGAAGGTTGACCTCTGCCCAATTTAAGATTATCTCCATGAGTTTCCATAGGATCTTGTTTCGAGTTTCTTCTCTTTTGTTGATATAGGAGACCACTGTAGTGTTGTCCGATAGTATTTTGACTGGGCGATTTTTTATGAATTCTTGGAAGGCTTGTAGTGCCTTTCATACCGCCATAATTTCTCGGAAGTTCGATGACCTCCTTGAGGTTTCTTTCTCCCACTTCCCTTGTTTCAATGTTGCGCCCCATCCGCTCAGACTCGCATCTGTTATAGATATCCAGTCTGGGTTGTTTAGCCGTATAAGTTTCAAGTTGTGGGGATTCAGCCACCAAGTCATTTTGTTTCTGAGTTTGGGAACAAGGAGAATTAGTTTGTCTGGGTCTTGGTCTGGTTTCCACTGAGATTGGAGACAGTTTTGAAGATGAAGAAGGGCCCATTGAACTGCTTCCTGGGTGGATACAAGTTTGCCTAGTACCTGTTGGGCAAACTGGCTGGTGTAGCTGGAAACCTTAGGAGTGTTGTTACCAGATTTTGTATATTCAACTGTTTCTTTGTTGGAAGGGATACTTCGAATTTGACTGTGTCCACCAAAACTCCTAGATACTTCTGAGTGGGTGTAAGATGAGACTTTGTCCATTTGATTAACCATCCGTGGTTCTGGAGGTTCTGAAGTACTTGTATGGTCAGCCGGTGTTTACAGTTGGCTGTTATAAATATATCGTCTATATATGTGAAGCATTTGATTCCTTGTATTCTCATTGGTTCCAGAGTTGTAATCAGAACTTGTGACCACTCTTGGTGCTTTGCAGATCCCAAATGGTAGTGTTGCATACTGGTAGTGTTGGCCGAGGATGCAGAATCTGAGTTACTTTCAATGAGGTGGGAAAATCGGAATATGGAGAAAGGCATCTTCTAGGTCTATTTTCCCTAACCAATCGCCCTGATGAAGGTGTTGTAGTACCACTTTTAAGGATTCCATTTTGAAGGTTTTTGCATAAATGTATTTGTTTAGACGAAGGTCTAATATCAGTCTGTATTCTCCAGACTGTTTTCTTAATAGGAAGAGGGGTGAATATACTCCTTTCCTCTGTTGCAGAGTTGGCACTGGTTCTATGACGTTTTTCATCTTGAGTGATGAAAGTATTCTCTTGAGTGCTTGTCTGGCCGGCCGAACCTTGGGGTGTTCTGTCTGAACTGGATCTTGTAACTGTTGGTTATTGTGTCTAATACCCATCTGTCGTGTGTTGTCGCCCACACACCTTTGAAATGATGTAATCTGCCGCCTAATGGAAGATGCTGGGCTGAGACACCGTTATAATTGTTTGTCTTTTTGAAACTTGGTTCCTTTAGGGCGAAAGGAAGGATTCTTTTCTTTTCTGTCTGTATTGGGGAAGAAGCAGTTTCTTGTTATCAGCATTTTCCGAAATTATATCTTTAAGCTTATTGCCAAAGAGTAGTTCCCCTTGGAAAGGCAAGTTAGATAAGTAGTGTTTAGAGTTTGCATCCGCCTTCCATAATGATCTTCTGGCTGCCACAGAGCTGCCCGTCAGTTTAATTATATCCATGGAAGCATCACACAAACAAATTGGCAGATGTCACCTTTTGAAGCATTTCAAGTAATTCTTCTCTTGGTGTTCCGTTAAGAAGGGCTCGGTCTATGTCTTCTATCCAGAATCTTTTGGCTCTGGAAATACCTGTTATAGCTATAGCGGGTCTAGCTATTGTACCTAAAATAGCATAGTTTCTTTTGAGGAGAGAGTCCTGTCTCCTTTCCATGGGGTCTTTGAGTGTCACTCCATTGTCCATAGCGAGGGATGTTTTCCTCGCGATCCCAGCAATAGCTGCGTCGACTTTGGGTACAGAGTCCTTGAGTTTGGCATCCGATTGGCTAAATGGGTAGTTGTTTAAAATTGATGGAGATGGGGAGAATCTCTTGTCCAATACGCCACTCATCTAAATATGTTTGTGTAATTTTCTCATGCACAGGAAAATAATTTTTGGCATCAGATTTCTCCCATGAGACTGATGAGGTTGTTTAAGGTACCATCGGAATAGCCTATAATTCCAGGGATCTCAGCCTGTATAGCTGGAGTAGATGGGATAAAAGGCATGATAGTATCCAGAACAGATTTGGTAATATTCTGAGTGTCTTCTCCAGATTGCTTGAAGGAAAGCATATGTCAAAACATTCTGCACAGAATTTTTTATCCTGCATAGGTGGTTTGTTACACACAGAGCACTCCTTTCTGGAGGATTTATGGGCTGGAGCATCATGGGATCTCCTGCAAAAAGAAGAAATATACATGGGGCCATATTTATAAATGGCCGATAATAGCGCCGTAAAATTACCACTGCACATCGCCACAGAAAAAAAGATCGGTATCGCCATATTTATAATGGTTTCGCGGCCGCGCTATGTGGCGGTAATTTCTGATTGGTCAATTTTTTAATGCTTGGTTTACATATTTTACATTAACCAATCAGATTTCAGAAAACCCGCTGCGGGGGGCGAGGGCGGGGTGGGCCAGATTGCCTTGCAAGAACTGGGAGGCTTAACCCAATAGACTGCCAGTCAGAAGAGCGTCTGGTCTCTGCAATGTGAGAGGCATTAGTAATAAATAAATAAGAGGACCTGGATGCGAGCAGGAACGAAAAGGAGACGAAATTTATAGCTATCTACACCTGGCATGCACGGACAGACGGGACTTAAGCCTTGGTTGCCCACTGACTTGGATAAGCCCAGGAAAGAAGAAATCTGTTCTCTATTGCCTTCGTAGGGCTTTGGGAGCTCTGTGTGCAGTCATAAAGTAAGCAAGCAGTGCAGGCATTTTAAGTCATTGGCTGTGACAGACAGCGGCAACCCGGACAGAATTTTTGGAAAATTGCAGCGCAAATGCGGGGAAACACTATTGAAATTTGCCACATTGCGATCCCGCTTTACATGCGTTTCTTGTCTGGTTTCATAAATTTACAATTTGAAAAATACGCTTTACAATATACTGACCATTCAAATGTATTGGGTGTAAATTTAATTTGCCACATGTTGTAAGTATAGGTAGCAAATAACGACAGATGGATGTTTTGCACCTGGAAAGACCAATCTCATGACTGATGGTGGTAGGATATCATCTGTGGGAACATCCCATACCCAGCTAATAATCCACAAATCCTGTCAGACCTGATGGGGTTTGCCCATTATCGACCATATGTATGGCTACCTTTACAGGTGATGTAACAGCCTCTTGGCCTTTTCCCACTATAGTACTTGCCTTGCCTGGTGCATTAGATAATATTTCCTTAAGTTTTTTCCTATTTTTCTCTATTTGCAGATACTTGCCAATACTTGTGGGGGGGGGGGAGAAAGTTTTATTATTGCTCATAACTGATCCTGCCCATCTGATCCTGTTAACCCAATCAGTAGTGCCATATTTATAAGTATAGTATATATATAGTATCGCTTTATAATGATTTATCAATTAAGCCGATCATTATGCCAATCGTTAAATTCCAAATACTTAAACGATTGTTAATTTACAACCGTCATACCGCACTTTGTAAATATGGCCCTTAGTCCAAATTGCTAAAAAGCATTAATTAACTACCCCCAATGTATATGCTGATTGGAGGACACTGAATAAATAAAATTATTACCCTACACCCTGGATTACTGCCTTATTTTTACCTTTACTTTATTAATTATTCCTTTAAGTGACATGTCCCCCATCCTAAAAAACTTAAAGGAACCAAGTTTTAAAAAAAAAACAGCGATTCCCAGGATTTATATTGAAAATACAATGTCATTGAGGATTGCAAAGTGCGGATAGGGCGCAAAACGGTCCAAAAAATGTGTCTGTGGGGCCTTGCTCATAAGGTGGCTATTCACTTGGAAAAAAGTGTTATATATAGGATGGAATTAAAGTGAGGGAAAATATACATGAGGACAGACTTAATTGAGAATGCACAAGTAACAATCAAGAATGAGCAGCTACATGTGTTAAGACTAATACCCACTTTTGGAATTTAGCACCTTCCCCATCTGGTGATCACTGTTAGCTTCCCTGTTCCCTCTATTGTTGCTATCGTTCTAAGTGGGTGGATGGTCAGGTTAAAAATCTTGTGGGCAATGGTGTAGAGCCTGCCAACTCAAAGGTTTCAGTCCCAATTGTGTTTCATTGTTCATGGAAAGACTGGGTGGAGAAACAGCATTGAGATACTGCAAAGAAGATGGATACAAAAAGCCTTAGATCATAAAACAAAATGAAATGCAGCAATATCATATTAACAACAAAATAGAGCCTTTTAGCTTAAATACAGTTTTCACCTTTACACCGTGTACACTTTACACTCAGTTTGTGGCATAAAGTCCAAGGCTGATTTTTCTGTTTGGAATGTAAACAAACCCCATTATAGACAAAGAATAAAAGGAACAGTGTGGCAGGTTCCATGCAAATTCCCAATATTCAACAAAATCTGTTGAATCCTTGAAATTAGCCCTGTGTACAGCATTATAGATATGGCAGCTAATAATTTGTTAGACTTACCTTTAAAGCTGCTGTGGCAGTCCTGGAAAAGCGCTGGTCCGATACTTGTAACATTTGTCGCAAACACTTATGTGCCTGGGAAAGTTGCGAAGTAAGGGCTAGGCCACACTTACGTGTTTTCTCACACACTTATGATTGTGCTTGCAATCCGTTAGAGAATGAAAATCGTAGAGCAGTGCATTCCAAAGTTTGTGGTGCAACCTGTTTTCAGAGCACGTGCAATCACCATTTTTTTAGGAGCGCATCATAAAGGGACGGTAACGAGTGCCTAAAAGTCTTTCAGCGAACAGTTCAGAGCTTATGAACCATACCTCTATATACGTGAGCAAAAGGGGGGCTGTGGGAGCACTCCTGTGGCAAAATTACTTTATAACAAATAGTGGAAGTGCTACTGATCTGACCAAAACATTAGAACAAACAAGAAAAGAGATGATCAATGCACATTCCTGGGCCCCATATATCATAATATCTATGCTAGTGCAAACAGTAAAAACATGGGGTTTTTTAGTAACAATTTTATGCATAAAAGTGGAAAGCCTTCCAACCAAGTCAAGGTAACCCCAGTATGGAAGGTCCTAACAGTTTACCTTGGGTCATTTATCTGGGCTGACACTCCCTGCTTGGTTGTATTTTCTTGGGAAGGTTGTCTCGCTGACCTTGCATTGGATTAGTATTGAATGCTATCACTTCCCCCCGACTACTGGCTTTTAACAAGGAGGGAAAAGGCCTTTCATTCAATGCTTCGTATTCAAGGTATAAGACCTCCTAGGACCTTCCATACTGGGGTTACCTTGACGTGGTTGGAAGGCTTTCACTTTTATGCATAAAATTGTAAATAAAAACCCCCATGTTTTTACCGTTTGCACTAGCATAGATATTATGATATATGGGACCCAGGAATGTGCATTGATCATCTCTTTTCTTGTTTGTTCTATATACGTGAGCGCTATCAATATTAGTATCTTTATGATTGTCTTATGTTGTGCACCTCTGCATCAGGAATAGATTGGGGAAGAAGGGCTTGTTAGCTCCCATATTGTATATAATTCTCTTATCTGTCAATTCCTCCCCCTTCCCCTTACATTCCTCCTACCTTTAAAGCTGTGTACACACAGTTAGATATTTCAGACTGATTGATTGTTACAACCAAAATATTGGGTCGATCGAACTTAAATATCAGACTGGTTTTAAAAAATAGGGTTCACCTCGCACTCCTATTATAAAGTTCTTGATTGGCGCTGTACCCTCCAATCTGTTAAAGACGAATAGTTATCTTATATACTAACAGACGCACTACCACAAGTCGTAACCCGGAAGTTCGCCGCAGGGGATGGACAAGCTGAGGGGATAGGGGGAATGCGCAGGAGGGGGGAGTAATGTGCCAAGGGGGATGCGTTGGGGTGTGTGTGTGTTGGGGGTTGTCAATTCTTTAAAGAATCAGGGGTTTTCTGGTCTGTTATAATCCAAACATATAACGAGGGGCACACACTTTTTTCTGTGACAGAAAAAAGTAGTAGTAGTAGTATAGTATGTGCACAACATTTCGGGGTTTCCACATTCGTCACCCTCGTCAGCCCCCCCCCGCTCTGCTGTCGCAGGGGCTGTCGTTACACCACTGCACTCTTCTGATATCTAATATGCCCCTAAATCACACATTTCACTTTATATTTAGCACAGAAACTGCTTATTAAAACATATAATAATGTGTATTACTATGTAATTTCTTCACAAAAATGCATTATTGTAAAGCCAATTTTTCAAACTAAAGCAAACCATTGACACCTTCTCTCTTCTCACTCTCTCTAGCGCAGGGATCTGATTAGAAAATTCTTCTCTCTGCCTGGATGAGGCACATGCCAGAGAAGGGCAGAAACCTGGCTTTGTAAAAAAAAAAGAAAGAAAGAAATGCAAGCAATCAGTTTCCAGGTTATGAGTCATGTATCTGTGGGGGAAGTGGGGATATGGTGATCTGGGGAGTTGTTTGGACAGATCAAGTGGGTGGTTGGAAGGTATGTGGGTGAAGCTTTGGTGTCCTTGGATAGGGCTTAAATAGGCTCCACCCATGCCCTCTTAGAATGTTGGGAGGTATAAAGGTATAAATTAAACCTACAACTGACAGGCAGACTTCTGCCTTGTGTTACTGACCAACAATTGTATTGGTCAGTAGTCTGTCAAGCGAAAATAAAGAGACACTGATGACCAACCAGCTTTCTATTTGCCAAAACAAACATTACTTTTCTTTGTGCTAGAACAATCAGGAACATGTCTGCATTCAAGACATTTTTGGACTGTTGCTGTTGCCCCTCTGGACTTGTTTGTCACCATATTTCTTTTTCTATTCTCAGTTCAATCCTTCCCTTTTGTGATACCCCCTGAGGGTCCTCATGCAGTGGGCAGCCATGGGATCATGTGTTTTGTTATGTATGTCTGTATGAAAAAGAAAATGTTTTAATAAAAAATGATGGACCACCAAACATGTCATTTCTTCATGTGTACATCTATAACTATTATTGCCCACCTGCATTCATGTATGATTACAATGAAAGTATTGATGGTATGGATGACATGGATACAGTATATTACATTTTCAATAAGTTAGGGATTTCCACAATGAGGCAACATATGTGGCACCAATTGGCAACATACGTGGTTGAACAGCTTATTCCCTTTTAATTTAAAGGGCGTGTCCACCCACCAAACTAAAATGTAACCCACTACTGGCCCCTCTGTATAGTTTAAAAAAATCCTTACCTTACATCTCCCCTATTGTTCATCTGCAATAGACCAGGAAACTGAAGAGTAGGACCTATCTTTCTGTCCAAAAGGTTTCTGCCTCCTCCTTGTCCTCTGAGAGTACAGTGGCAAGTGCAAGGGAGCCCCTTTCCCCCATCCCTCCCACCATCCAGATTCATCCATCTAGCATTAATTCTTTTTCTGTAATTAATTTTCTGTAATGTAGGGCTACTTACAGGCCTTCATTCCTACGGTGCTCTCCATTGACAGCAGCCATGTCTGTGATTAGCTGCCTCTCAGTCAATCACAGAGACAGCTGCTGGTTCGGTCCCTGCTTGCAGGTTTCGGCAAGCAGGACACCAGATCAGTGTGCTGGAGGATCGAGAGGCTGTAAGTAACTTTCAAAAGTCTTTCTTTTAACATTCTCACATGGCAGTTAGGGTTGGGCAGGGGTGTTCCTTCTACAACATAGAAAATGTGTGCTGCTGCACTGCATAGAAACATATGGCAACTCACCAGTCCAGACTTATTAAAACTTGACTTTATTTCTTCATTTAAAACAAAACAGAGCTTGTTGGCTGGGGACGGTGGAAGATGTCTGACGCGTTTCAGGCCGTCAAGCCCTTAATCATAGACTGATTTTTACAACCAGTAGTACTGCCTTTTAACTATACAAACTCCAATTAAAAAGCTCCAATCAGAGACTACATTGAACATGAGGTAAGAGAATGGATCGTTAGTACAAAGCTATTCACTACATTAACCCCTTCACAAGGTATTTATTTCATTAACCCCTTCTATACTTATATTTATTTACCACTGCAAAACTATGGTAATGCTAAACACTGTGGTCAAATTAGATCACAATATAAACACCACAAAAGAAGAGTTAAAGCGACATAAAACATTATCACACAGCTCCATTGTCTCACTAGTAGAGATGTACGAACTTCGCAAAATCCAGTCCGCTCGAGTAATCCTCGTAATTTTGAAATTTTTCGAAAATTACGAGAATTTCTGATGTAGTAACAGCTGAGCTTGACTGGAAATCTTTTCTATTCTGTTGGTTGGAAGAAATACAAGGTTCAGAACCGTATCTTTAGTGGCGTCCAGATACACTAATCTCTGAGAAGATGTAAGGTGGCTTTTCTGGAAGTTGATTAGCCAGCCGTAATCCATCAAGATTTTCTGAGTTGTAGTTTGTTTTTTGCCACAATCAACAGGTCATCCAGATAATGAAAAACTTGCAGGCCTCGAAATTTCATCTTGGCTACTAGGGCTACTAGTAATTTGGTAAATGTCCGAGGAGACAAAGAGGCTGAAAGGCAGGCAGATAATTTGGAAATGATGTTCTAGCACAGCAAACCTTAGATATTGATGGTGTTCCTTGGCTATTGTAACATGAAGATATGCATCTGTTAAATCTATGGAACATAGCCAGTCCCCCCGAAGAATGGCTGTCTGAATTTTCTGCAGAGTCTCCATCTTGAAATGTTATACTTTCAGTAATTTGTTCAGATGTCTGAGATCCAGAATCAGGCGATACACTCCTGATGCTTTCATCACCAAGAAGAGCGGCGAGTAGAACCCTTGACTTTGCTCTTCTAAAGGGACTACAGTTATCGCCCCCTTTAGAAATAGTTGTTGTATATACTGAAATAGAGCTTGCTTCTACTTCTGTAGTGATTGAGGTGCTGACTAAGCGATGCTTTAATGGCTTCTGCAGGAACTCTATTCGATAACCTCTTACAACAGAGATCACCTAAGAATCCTTGATATTCTTTGCCCACACCTCCTAAAACTGAAGCAGTCTTGCGCCAACCATGGAAGTGTGAGCAGGCTTCATGCATTATTCTTGGGTTTGGGGAATCCCTGATTACCAAACTTTCCCCCACGAACAAGATTGAACTGGCCATACTTCCAGTTGGCCATTCTAGAATATTCCCTTCCGGGTCGATAGGATCTAGAACCATCTCTGTTTCGTTGAAACGAAATGTCAGCTTGTTTTCTCAGAGGCTCTCCAAATTTTCTATTTCCCTGATTTAACTGAGAACTCTTTCCTCCAGTTGTCTTAAGGATAATATCATCCAAAGATTGGCCAAACAGCCTTTTTCCCTCAAATGGCAGATGACATAATGAGTTCTTGGACAGGGTGTCCGCGAACCAGCTTCTTAGCCAGAGAGCTCTTCTAGATGCCACTGAAAGAGCCATTTCTCTGGCTTGGATCTTGACAAAATTCACTGAAGTCTCCAGATTAAATTCTGAAGCAAGACGAAATTTAGTATTTCTCTCACCATCTGTTATATCTTCTTGTAATCTATCTAACCAAATGGATATAGCTTTACAGACAGAAACCAAGGCTACATCTGCTTTGCAACCTGCTCCTGCCGTAATGAAAGTCTTTTTCAGTTCAGATTCCATCCTTCTATCCATCGGGTGCCGAAGGGCCGAGATATCATCAATGGCCGAAGCTGTGTGCTTTGAAATGCCAACTATAGGAGCATCCACTACAGGAGGTTTTTGCCAGTTTGCTGTCTTTTCAGCAGCAAATGGATAGAGCCTTTCAAATTTTCTCTCGATGGGAACCCTCCTATATATCTTGGACCATTCTTTGTTCAACATGTCCTTAACTACTTTATGTATAGGAAACACGTTTACTTTTCTTTTGAAATAGTGGAACAGATTCTGACTGAGGTTCCCCATCAAGTAAAAGAGTCTTCCTTATTATTTTAATTAAAGGCTCCACCTGTCTTAAATCAAATTCTGAATCCTCTTGTTTTTCGTCATCCTCCGATAGAATAGAATCTGAACCTTTATCTGAATCTTCTCTAGGGAATCTATGATATGCCAAGGTAGAAGGGTGTCCCTTTGAGGCAGACTGTTTCATACCCTGAGCAACCACTTGGGTAATCCATCCGAGAATATCCTCCTTCTCAACAGGCTTCGACTTCGGGTGTCTAGGATTTAAATCCTCTCTTTCATCTTTCTCTTCCTCTCTCCAAATCTCCCTAATGCATTCTCTGCACAAGCGCTTTCCATCGCTAGCAGAGTTACCACAGGCTTTGCATAGATCTATATGCTTCTCCTTCCTGCTTCTCTTCTTAGTACCTCCCCCAGAATGAGAACTCTGGCTGAAAAAGATAACAGGGAAAACCATCTGTTAAAATATGTCATATCTCTTTAAAAATCTTGAATCACAGAAGGAGATACACTCACCACCTCCCCTCAGCTGTAAACTCCATAAGGCAGCCGTCAAAAAACAGCTAGGGTAGACCCAGGGCCGTAGCAGAGACACAAAGGGAAAACTGCATGTACAGGGCAAAGATTCCTGGTACAAGCCGGCTATTTGAAATTTCGCCGGCATCGAGGCTTACGTGATGACATCAGATGCACGCATGCATGTCCGTGACGTCACGTGCATGCGCAAACACAATCGCGTTCCGGACTTGCGTTCCATACAATAAAGGAGAGAGAGGGGATCTTGTCGGTGGACTCCCAGCTCGAGAAGGTGCACGACCATCACAACAGCCAGGATCTTGACCTTAGAGGTAAGAAAAGGCCGAAATCAGCCCAGATTTCAGTCCTATTTCAGTCTGGGGGGAACTTTACTCCCAGCAGTGACAGAAGAAAATAGATTAATGGTAGCTGGGGGTGGAGACTACTTATTAGTTTGGAGGAGTGTCTATTTTCTTCTGTCCCAGCTGGCAGGGAAGTTAACCTATTGTGTGCTGCCTGAGGATGGCCATGAAAGTGCATATCATTATAATCTGATATTTCACAAACACAGAAAATACCTTGTAGCAATGAAAATGCACTATCAATACAAATGTCTACCATTTGACCTGGCCTCATCACCGCATACTTTACAAAAGTTTTCGCACCAGTAATCGCACATCTGCGACTAAAAAGATACAAATTTTATGCATACCTGGACGACATTCGGATAAAAGAAAAGGATCACAATACAACCAGAGAACATCTAAATCAGACTATTTCTTGTATTAACCATCATGGCTGGCTAGTAAAAAAGGAGAAACCAATCTTGGTCAAGAAATGTAATTCTTTGGGCTCGTAATTCAAACCAAAAAGCCTCGTCTTCTCCTACCAAGTCCATGGAAAAAAGAAATAAAGTCGGAAATGAGGAAGTTTGTAACATCCTCTCATTCAACAGCACAGATATGCCAGAAGCTGTTGGGGAAATTAGTGGTGACAACAGAATGTGTGATATGGGCTTTGTTTCACCTGAATCCCCAACAAATTCTGTTTTTTACACAATCAGTGAGAAAATGAAGTGGTGGCTAAAATAGTTAAGTTTCAAACTACTGTAGTAGAGATATATTGTTATTCTTGGCTCACGATTATTGTTGACACAAGTATGATGGTTTGGGGAGCCCTATGTCAAAAACAAATGGTACAAGGAATATGATGTCAGAACTAGCAGCTGAAACATCACAATCTGAAAGAGATGAAGGCAGTATTCCTAGCTATGGAAGCTTTCAAACATATGATCATTATCAAGCCCTGCAAATGCAGACAACATGTCTGTAATGTATTAAATAAACAAGCAGGAAGGGACACAGAGCATCAATGTCTGGCGACAAGTAGAAGAGATCTTGATATGGTCAGAGAAATATCTGAGAGATAAGAGCTATCCACATTCCAGGTACACAGAATGTGAAAGTGGACTTGCTTAGCAGACTTACTATCAACCCTGGGGAATGGAGTCTGAACATGTCCGTATTCAACCACATGCCACGCTGGTGGGGCACGCCAGAAGTAGACTTAATGGTGACATGATACAATACCAAATGCTCTTGGTTCCAAGACAGTCTAGCGATAGCCACCAATGCGGTTTCTGTGAATTGGTATTTTTCTGATGATGGACATATTCCCACCTATATGCATGATAAAAAGGGTACTCGGGAAAATAAAGGAGGGCAAAGCGAAGTAATAATCATTCAGCCACGGTGGCTGAGGAGACCCTTGTTTGCCTGGGTACAATCAATAGATAAAAGACAAGTTTCAGCTCTGTCAGCAGTGTTAAATAAAAATTGGGCGCCAGTAAGATTTTTTAGAAGAATAAAACATTAGACCTCCAGTAAAAATTCCTCCTTGGGATCTAGCATTGGTCCTGGCAACTAAACCATTTGAGCAAGTGGAAAAATCAGATTTTGCAGTGTCCAGTCAAAGTCCAGGAAACTGAAGAGTATGAGCATTTCTGTGTGTGAAAAGGTATCTGCCCTTTACCTGTCCTCCTGGAGGACTCTCGTATACGCAGGGGAACCCTTTCCCCTCCCACCCTCTGGATCCCTAATTGCTTCACATCATTTTTTAAACATTATTTTCTGTAGTGTAGGCATCCCCCTCCCGAACCTCCCAACCCTTTAAATTAAAAAAAAAAAAAAAAAACGCTTTCAATATCTGCCTCTCAGCCAATCACAGACGCAGCTGCCAGTCTGGCCCCTAATGTTACCACATTCCCGGAAATAACATTAGAGGCCGTGGGCATGAAGGCTGGAAAAATTCCTAGCACTTTTTTACAATTTAAACCATGCAGTTAGTTTTGGGAGGAGGGTGTCTACACTACAAATAATAATTACATTTCAGGTTGACATACCCTTTAAAGCACTATTTCTAGTAGCCATTACATCGGCAAGGAGAATGTGTCTGAAATTAATGCACTCAGAATTTTGCCACCCTACCTTAATTTTCTAAATGAAAATGTAATTCTAAGGCTGGATGTAATGTGTTCCAAAGGTTGTCTCAGAATTCCATATAAACCAGGATATAGTATTGCGTTCTTTACCTGAAGAAACAGTCTACTAGATGTAGGAAGAATCCTGAAGGAATACTTACACAGAACACGAAGAGTTTAGAAAATCAGACTCTTTAGGTCTCCAACCAGGGACGCTTCCCTAATGAGGCAGGGTGAAGTACATTACAGAGCAGCACCCTGTAGGGAGGCAGCGGTTTTGATGCCAGGGGGATTTTTTTCCCTGGCATCATGTGCCTGGGGCCTAGATGCCAGGGGGGGCCTAAAAATGCCATTTGTAAAAACCACACATTTTTGGCAGATACTGTTCCTTTAAATAGCAGGGGAAGCCATGACGTATATTGCACCAACAGAATACAACAGAATACAGCTACAACTCCTCCTCCCATCTGACTGTTATTTTATTTGAGAACACAGCTCTAACTCCTCCTCCCTACACATTTTTCTTTCCCTTGCTTGTTCCCAGCTGTCTTTTTTTGGGGGGTGGAGCTCTGTTCATTGCAGTGGAGAGAGAGAGAGACAGATCCATTCACCATTGTAAAGGTTTGTACAAACGTGCGACACGCGATGTGTACAACCATTCGTTTCAGCTGATAATCGACCCGTGTGTGAATCTTGGGGGATCTCCAAATGAACCGCCGTTTTGCATGATAAACGGCCTACACACGGGCCGATTATCGGCGGAAACGAGCGGGACCCGCGATTGCACGTGTGTACAAACCTTAAGTCCCCAATCCCCCACAGTGTTGTACAATGTGATTACATTGTGGGAGCTTTCAAGGTGACTGAGTGTGTGAGGAGAGGATGATGGAACACAGACCACAAGGTGTATTTCCAGCAACTTGTGTTTTTATTAAATCCCTCAAACTACTGGAGTCTCTGTTATATGTCACAGTGTCAGACCTGCAGATCCAAAATCAATATTTGTCATTCCAGAAGATTCAAAATGAATGTTGTGCATCATTTACCAGTCACTGTGGTCTTCTAATACCAGTCACTGTGGGCATCATTTACCAGTCATGTGTATAAAGCCCTCCCACTTCTGGACAAGCCACACCCCACTTTCAATTATAAAAGAAAAGAACCACCCACTTTCAATTATAAAACCCACACCCATTCCAGCGGCACAACAGCATTTGAATTTTTTCAGTGTTAATGTCTTGCTGAAATTTGTAGAGCAGCGGCTTGGTCAAGGCGAACAACATTTATTAAAGGGCGTGTCCACCCTAAATCTAAACTTTTAATGTAAGGTAGTCCCCCCTGCCTAACCCCATCCGTAGTGTTAGTTCTTTAAAAACGAAGGCAAATCATACTTACAGCTCTTCACTCCCGCGGCGCTCTCCTCATGGCTCTGTCTGCAGGAAGTTGCAAACAGGGCAGACCAGCAGACGCGTCTGTGATTGGCTGGCCTCTCAGCCAATCACAGACACGGCTTCCGGCAGTGGAGAGAGCCACAGCAACAAAGAGCTGTAAGTATGATTCGGCTTCTTTTCTTAAAGAACTAATGCAGCAGTTGGGGTTGGGCAGGGGGAAGCTACCTTATATTAAAAGGATTTTACACTACGAATTTGGGGCGGGGGGCATGGATGGATCTGGATGGTGGGAGGGAGGGGGGAAGGGCTCCCCTGCGCATGTCACACTACAGAAGAGGCAGAAACCTTTTCCACAGGAAGACAGCTCCTGTTTCTCAGGACTTTCCACAAGCACTGCAGAAGAACCATAAGGAGCAGGGATTAAAGGGAAGGATTTTTTGAAACTTCAAAGTGGGGCCAGTAGTGGGTTAAATTTTAGGTTTGGGGGTGGACATGCCCTTTAAGCATTACAAACTAGATGTAATGAAAAAAAACAAATCAGAGCTTGGTTCCAAGATCCTGGAATCAGCTAAATTTAATAAATTACCTTTGAGCATAAATAATGTCTCCCTGCCTTTTATTTACACAGAAATTTGTGCTGGGCACTAGGACATGGACCGTTATACACTATATAGAAATACCACAAACCTGTGGTGCCCCTCACTAACACTGAAATATGTAGAAAAAGGATAGAAGAAAAGCAGTGGGAATATATGGGCAACACAGCAGGAATGTGGAAAAAACAGTCCTCAATGTTATTATTTACTGCAATGACACACAAACACCCAATTTACCCAATAAAGTGCATAGTACATAAAAAAACACATCTCCTAAAAATGTAACCCTGCCTGGAGTATATATACCGGTATATATAATATAAAAGTATACACTAAACAGGTAATAGTAGCTATTATTGCAGGAATCACATGATGTAATACACATTCACATAGTACATTTATAGATACTATACCCTCAGTAGATACAAAAATCAGACAGGCAGACCACCCCTGAATGACATGGAAAGGTACCAGGGTAAGGTAGGAGAGCACATAAAACAAGGATCAACGCCAGACGTGTTTCGTCCTGAACAGACTTCCTAATTGGCGAGGAAACTATGCAACCTCGTGGCAGCTTAAATAGGCCTCCCCCATGGTGCCAACTTGATACGTCATCCGATGCGCCATCTACTGATACATGACTGAGCACATCAGTCACGTGATTGACGTCAAACGTAATTGACGTCAGGCGCATAAGTCCCGTGATTGGCGTCATGCGCCAATCAATCACGGGACTTATGCTGACTGTGGTGGAATGCTGCAGGTAATCCTCCACTTAAAAAGAAATCTTCCTTCACTCCAGCTTTCTCTTACTGCCTTTTTTAACTGTATGGTCAAATCTTTGGCTGTCCGAGCCATTTCTGGGAAGGTAAGTCTTTTCCCTTCTCATACGTTCAATTTTGGCTTTTAAATATAGCTTTTGGGGCCTCTGTGGTGCAGAGTTCTCCTAGCACACAGTGCAGAGTGCTTATTTTGCCCCAACCAATCAGATCTTATTTAACATTTGAAAGCTAACATTTGATTGGTTGGGGTAAAATTAGCCCCATTTTAAACGATAAGAACTTTTATTGAATAACCCTGCAAGTTTTAGCACTTTTTGATGGTTATTATATTATTTGTACCTGGAATTGCCAAATGTGCTAGGTGACATTTATTGAGGTTGAATAAAGACTCAACAACACCAATAATGTATGCCAAAGTGATTCAAAGTGTTTTGAATCTTATATAAGTAATATCATAGAGAAATCCTTTATAAATTATAAATATCATATAAATAATAGCAGAGAAATAATATAATAGAGAGATAATATAAAAATATCATAGTTAGCAGAATGACGGGGCAGAGTCTGACTGAGAAGCATGGCAGATGTGTGCTAGGAGAAAAAATGGTGCTAATTTTGCCCTTACCAATCAATGTGAACCATCAACATTATGTTTGTCAAGTCACATACTTATCTGGCACATATTTAAAGTAAAATAGAAATCACCATTTTTTAACATGTTAAACTTCAGTTATAAGAACTATTCAGAGTCCCTATAGTCCTCTGGAAACATACTCTCTGAAATGCCAGGAGAGGGAGAAGGCACAGATAATGATAATTGAGGACCTGTGTGCTGTGGGGATAACCGTTCCACATAAGACATAGGACTTGAAAAATAGTTGAAGAATGTTCAGAGGCGGGGTTAGAAAGTGGTGAATGAGATGGATTTTGCCACTGTTGTTGCATGTTTTGAAACGATGACTGATGTATGATTGGTTGACTCTGTGGATATGACTGAGAAGATGCTGCTTGGTAAGAATGATATTGCGGGAAGAACTGTGAACTTTCATGATGTGGTTGCTGAGTGGCGGGGTAGAAATCTGGTTGCTGAGGTCTTTGTATGGAATGTTGCATTGATCCTGGATACATTGCTGTTGATGTCTGTGGTCTTAACTGCGTAGGTGATATCTGATGCCTGTTCTGTGATGGTGGATGATACAATTTTGACTACATGGGTGTTTCTTGTTGTGGATGATTGGAAGGCATTGTTGGTATGTGTGGTCTTGTATGACTCGTTGATGTAGCAGAAGGTAATATTGGGTATGAGAGGAAGAATGCATTATTTGCTGATGTGGAGAACCATACTCTGGTGATGGTAATGAATCATGCTCTGCTGATCTTTATGAAAATGCTTCATACTCTGGTGATTTCTGAGTAATGGAGACAGAAGGCATGTGTGATTTAATGGCATCCATCACAGCAAATGTTAGCAAAAAACACTTCTCATCATGTACTTTATCTAGAAGTGGCACCAAACTCATGGCAAATGTGTGAGATCTTTGTGAGCCAACCACTTTAAGATCTTTCATTTTCTTTCTTTGTTCTTTTTTCTCTAGTACGGTCATCACATCTTGTATCGTAGAAATTAATGGGTCTTCTTTTTTTTTTTACCTTTGTGACCTCTACCCAATGACAATCTAGAAGGGGCCCTGGATGGTCTAAAAGAGGCTGAAGAATTTGAAGAAGAAAGGTCTTTAACATGGTCTTCACTAGGAGCAGGTGCTGTTTCAGTTGGGGGATCTGCAGCAACAGACATGTCTGTGTCCAGATTTTCGGAATCAATAACATAATCCTCTGCGGATACATTTGGACATTCTGACTCTGGGACATCCTCCACAACAATATTGTCCTCTGACCTATGAAACACAAACAATGTCAATATGCATGTTACAAAACTAATGTTTTACAAAAGTTCTATGAGACTAAACTTACTCAGCAAGTTCCATCACTGGTCTCAAGAAATCCGGCATTGTAGAATATCTATAACAAACACTTCTGCGGATGCCAGAGCCACTGTGTGTGTCCTCTTTCTCGGCATTGAGATCTCTCTTATAGTTGTCTTTCACAGACCTCCAGCGTTTCATAACATCTTGAATTATAAAACATTTTAAAAATTGTTTATAATGTATATAAAAACATACAAAATATGGTACAGGAAGGGGGAAAGCACCAAAAGAAATGCATTTGTCCTATACTACAACAGAAACTTCTACTACATTGCCATGCTACCATCATCATGAATGCATGTTTATTTTTATTATTACTAGAATGATTACATAATGATATTGATTGTGATATTTGTTTGTAATAAAAAATAAATATATATATATATATATATATATATATGTGTCAGCCCAGAAAAATGACCCAAGGTAAAATTTTAGGACCTTCCATACTCGGGTTACCTTGACATGGTTGGAAGGCTTTTCACTTTTATGCATAAAATTGTAACTAAAAAACCCCCATGTTTTTACTGTTTGCACTAGCATAGATATTATGGTATATGGGGCCCAGGAATGTGCATTGGTCATCTCTTTTCTTGCTTGTTCTAATGTTTTGGTCAGATCAGTAGCACTTCCACTATTTGTTATAAAGTAATTTTGCCACAGGAGTGCTCCCACAGCCCCCCTTTTGTGTATATAAAAATATATATCGACTGTTGTCAAAAATGAAATCATCGAATTCGAATCCAAATATCAACAGAGTTTGATGGCTGACAATACCCAGGATTAGGCTGACAAATTAACCAATCAGATCGAAAAATATAGGAAAGACTTGATTGCTTTCAAACAAAATAAAGTTGTTAATGTAGATCTGGACTAGAAGGAGAAGCGAGTGTATGGCTTGTTGGTTGGTAAATCCGAAAGGCCCAATAGACGGCCTAGGCGCCCTGCTATCAGAAAGCCGAGAGGCACAATTGATACTTCGGGGGATTCGGCACATACTGATAGTGATGAGAATGGTATCAAGCCCGAATTACCGGGCGAACACATGGGGACGCTCGGAGGCGAAGGGGTTAACTGACCTTCCCTCCTTGATTCCTCCAGCAGCAGGCCCTTCCTGGATGCGGGCCAACAGCCGCATGGGATCGAGGCTCGGGCCGGGGATAAAAGAGGAGCAGCTGGCGCGGGCCCGGCCTCTTTACCATCTGGAAGCCGTCGCTTCAAGAGGTTTCCAGGAGCAGGATGGATCCAATACCCCCCGAAGTACTGCAGTGGCTGAAGAGCTCAGGCACAGACAGCCTGCAACAAGCATGGCAGCAACTACAAACAGCTCCGCCTCACACAGAGGAGGTGACTGTTTCTCCTACCACAGTGCCCGCCCCTTCAGTGGGGAAGAGGAAGCGCACAGCAATGGCGGGGAAGCACCGAAAAGCACCACTAGTGGCACCACTAGTGGCTACCAGACAGAGCCTACAGAGGGTTAACCCTGTTCCAGCTACAGCAGAACCTGCAGCCTGGCCATCTCTCTCTCCCCCACACCTCCACATGTCACAAGGTCCCAGCACCCAGGAGGAATTACCAGGACCTTCCACCTTAATGGAAAAAGTAATGCTGCCACAGGAACAGCCCCAAGCCATGGACTCAGGTAATATAATTAATCTTATACCTGGTTTAGAACAATGTTTGTTAAATTATATAAAGAATGTCCCTCATGCTTCACCAGGTGCAGCCCTCAGGCAATTAAGCACTGGGGTGCATGAGGCTAACCTGAAAGACGCACTAGTTTGCCAAACAACCCCACTAGGGCTCCACCTGTCTGCTTCACTGAGGGAAAAAATTACAAATGGGGAATATATTGATATTTTACCCCTCCTCCCCACAGCCAGGGATTTTTTGAAAAAAGACACAGGCGATAAGGATCGGGATAGGCGGAGGCCTCTGCCTCGCACTTACAATAACTGGCTACAGTCGTTTTGCATATATAGCAACATATTAACTACTGCCCAGCCGCACCTGGGCCCCTCCCTATTCAAACACCTGGACATAATACTAGAGGCTTATAAAACATACGGGGGAATAGCCTGGTACACACATGATGACCGCTTCCGGCAAAAATTGTCGGTACACAAGGACATGACCTGGGGAATTAGGGATGTTGACCTGTGGCTCTCAATGATGGCCCCCAAACCCACACCCCCAACCCCCCCCCCCCCCCCCATTTCAAGCGAAACAGCAGGCCGCTACGGAAAAATGTAACTCCTGCTGGTCCTTTAATGAGGGCACTTGCAAATGGCAAGCAGCTTGTAGATTTCGCCACTCCTGCTCTATATGTGAGGGACAACACCCAGCAATCAGATGTCTCAAAAAAGGAACACAGCTGGCCGGAAAACAGAAGCCTGCCACTGCCAAGACAGATAACGCCAGTGAAATTGCAAAGCTTGCAGCCCTTCTTAAGGGTATACCCAAACAAATGGAGAGCAGTGATACTGGAAATGGGCTTTAAGCATGGCTTCTGGATTCCCTTTAATGACAATCAGTACTCAAACATCCCTCACAATAATCTCAGATTACTCACAGAAAACCAAGCTATAGCAAAGGAAAAAATCAGCAAGGAGCTCAATGAAGGCAGAATTGCAGGCCCCTTTAATTCACCTCCCCTCCCTAATTTGATACTTTCCCCATTGGGCCTAGTCCCTAAAAAAGCAGGAAACTCATTCAGGCTTATTCACCACCTATCCTTCCCAAAAGGCTCATCCATCAATGACACCATTGATAAGGACTTATGCAAAGTCAACTACGCATCTTTTGATAAAGCACTACATCTGCTCAAAATATGCGGGAGAGGGGCACTGCTGGGGAAATGCGACATAAAATCCGCCTTCAGGCTATTACCAATACATCCCCAATGTAATCATCTCCTGGGATTTCATTTCCAAGGCCAATTCTTCTTTGACAGATATCTTCCCATGGGATGCAGCATATCCTGCTATTATTTTGAAATGTTTGCGACATTTTTAGAATGGGTCACGATGGAGATAGCCGGGTCCAAGTTAACGCTTCACTATCTAGACGATTTTTTATTCCTTGGCCCCGCAGACACCAATTTTTGTTCCAAAACCCTGAATTCCTTCCTATACATAGCCGAAAGATTTGGAATCCCCATTGCACATGAAAAAAACGTCCGCCCAGCAACAGAGATTCAGTTCTTAGGCATCACAATAGACTCCCAAAACATGCAATTCCGCCTGCCCGCAGACAAAATCCAAACTCTCAAAACCTTAGTACGCTGAACATTAGGTGCCAAAAAGATACTAGCGGAGCTCCAATCACTCATCGGTCACCTCAACTTTGCCACACGAGTGATCCCAATAGGTAAAGCATTCAATCGGCGTCTAATTGACAGCACGATCGGTCTGAAAAAACCAAACCCTAACACAAGAACTAAAAGCAGATTTACAAATTTGGGATCTGTTTCTGTCCACATTTAATGGGAATTCAGTTTGGCAGGAGGAATTCGCCAGTAACGAGGCCCTCCAGCTATTCACGGAGGCAGCAGCATCGTGGGGCTGTGGCGGATACCTACGCAGCCACTGGTTCTCTTGCAGGTGGCCAGACACATGGAGCGAGACTTCCTTCAAAACCAACCTGGTTCTATTAGAAATAATTCCAGTATTCATCGCATTGTCAATTTGGGGCAGGCGATTAGAAAATAGAAAGATAAGACTCCATTGTGACAATCTGGGTGTAGTCTTCGTAATCAATTCCTTGTCATCAAAATCCAAACCGGTGATGTGTGTGGTAAGGCGACTAGTTTTGTTGGCCTTGCAACACAATATATGGTTGCAAGCTACCCACATTCCCGGGACACACAACCAAATAGCCGATGCTTTATCTCGTTCCCAGCTCCATATGGTCAAGATCCTGGTTCCTTCAGCCCATCCGGAAGGGGAACGGGTACAACCGCAGGTCTGGGACGTTATTCCAGAATGCTATATCACTTGATAAAAGCTTCCACCTCCAGAAACACCTGGCAGGCTTACACCAACAGCTGGAGAACGTGGCAACGCTTCAAAGGCTTCCATCCAAACCTCCCAGAAGCTGATATCCTTTTGCTATATATTGCACAATCTTTCGGTCAAAACAAGGCTCATGCATCCATTGCCAGAGAAATGGCAGGGATTTCTTTCTACCATAGACTATACAACACCAGTGACCCAACAAAAAACCCCGCAGTTAGACAAGTGCTGAAGGGAACACGCAGATTAAAACCAGTCAGTGACTCAAGAAGGCCAATCACACTACATATGCTTACCAAATTAATAACCGTCCTTGCGGAGGTTACTAGCACAATTTATGAGTTCCATCTACTAAAACTGGCATTCCTTCTTTCCTTTTACTTAGCGTTCAGAGTTAGCGAGCTAATCTCAGGATCAAAATCAAAACCTTCCGGCCTTCTATTTTCAGATGTATCAATGGAGGGGGACAAAATTAGAATACGGTTGAGGAGATTCAAGACTGACCCGAGGGGAAAGGGTAAAACTCTGTGGCTAGGGCCCAGTAACAACATCCACCCTTGCCCAGTGCTAGCGCTAAAAGAATTCATGCTAATCAGGGTACAGGCACAGGGCCCCCTACTCATGCACGCAAACGGATCGTGCTTAACAAGATTTCAATTCTCCGCTATCCTACGCAAATGCCTAGGTAAATTGGGTTTAAAGGACGCACGATACACCACACACTCATTCCGTATAGGGACTGCAACGGAGGGGGAAAGATTAGGCCTGCCTACAAATCGGCCGATGGAATTCAAATAGATACAAGTTGTATATATGTCCCAAGTTAGCGCAACCAATCTAACCCAAACCTCTTTTGTTACAGAGATCATGGTATTTAAAGTATGGATTATAGGGCATTCCTACGTTTATTGGGCAGCGAGAAGAGCGAAGAGAAGGACTTACGGAGTAAACTTATCCTTTTCAACAGCTCCGTCAGCATCACATGGATGGGCGTAAGGGGGGCAGTGTGGGCTAATTTGTTCCCAATGTTGTCCAAAGTGCTAGTGAATAGGTCAGTCCCCGACATGTTGATAATTCACCTGGGGGGCAACAACGTGGGTATTATGAAATCGATGGAACTTATCAGACAGGTCCGGAAGGACCTGGCCGTAATCCACTTCTGGCTCCCCAGGACAATTATAGCTTGGTCCGAGATAATCCCGAGACTCATCTGGTACAGGGACATCCCGGCCCTGGAAAAATGCCGAAAAAATAATTAATATTGCTATCTTCAAATATGCTAGAGAGAGAGATTTCATTGCATACCGCCACACGAACCTCGAAGGAGGAGGGAAAGGCTAGTATCGTAGCGACTCTGTTCACCTCTCAGATATAGCCTACAATATTTTTTGTGTAGGACTACAAAACATGATAGAAGTAGGTTTAGTTAAATGGAGGTTGGCCACGGGTAATGGTACAAGGGTTCCAACCGTGGCGTGGAGGCATGAGAAAATGGCAGCATGCTCTTCAGAGGCACAGCTGATTAAGGAAGAATTATTGGTTCAAAGGTCAAATTATAATTTGTATAATATTTAAGTTATGAGAGGGGATGAACAGATTAAAGGGCAAAGTGTTTGCCTAGTTGTAATTTATGATTTTTGAAATAAACAAGCTGCGGCCTTTTCCTCCAACTTCGGTGTCATGTGTTTTTCTCTACTTAGAGCATAAGATGTCTATTTATTGCCTCGTATCGTCCCCATGTATCTACTCGAGGCCGAAAATGCACGTTCAGACACACGAGCTTCCTCCCCTTCTTTTTTTCTGGGGGGTTACCACACGTTCCGCCAACGCCTCAGGCGGGGATCACACACTCGCAGGGGGGGGGCACAATGGTAAAAGGACGTCCACAGAGAAACAAGAAACCATAGTTTATAATTTAAGTCTTTCTTCTGGAGAATTTACTCTGCTACAAAAGGGACTTACATTTGTCCCCACTCCGCAGTCTAACCCCTTCGAGTCTGAGCTTGACTTATTTTGCCTACAAAGACACCTAAAATTGAGGGACAATTTCAATAATGTTGAAAACAAAGTCAGCTCTAATGATTGCAGCTTCTGTAAAAAGAGCACTTTTGATCCCCCCAATACACCTGCGACCATTAAAACCTTTCATAATATTGTCAGCAATTCTTTCAAGAATATACATAGACAACATATGTCCTATACTTTCAATAATCTTACCAACTTAGAGAGAGATGGACTTAAATCTTTGATGGCTGACAAAGATATTGTGGTACGTACTGCCGACAAGGGGGGTGCCATAGTGCTCTTAGATCGACACTATTATGACGATGAGATCAAACAACAATTATTGGACTCTAATACCTATTGTAAATTTGATTTCGACCCTACCATCACCTTAAAGAAAGAATTGGATTCCAAATTGGCCTTTGGCTTTAATATGGGCTGGATTTCTTCTAGGACTTTGGATTTTCTTACTACTCAATATCCTCGATGCCCGTTGTTTTACACTTTACCGAAGATTTATAAAGATCTGACTAAACCACCCGGACGTCCCATCGTGTCATCGCATGGCTCGTTATTTAAACCTGTGGCCTAATTTATTGATAGCTTTTTGCAACCTGCTGTCAAAATGATGCCTTCCTTTCTGAGAGATAGCCAGCATTTGTTACAGTTATTGAACTCGCTGTCAGTATCTACACAAGATGTGTGGCTTATGACATGTGACGTTAAAAGTTTGTACACTGTCATTCCGCAGAATAACGGTGTGGCGGCATGTCAAGAGGCTCTTATCCATTCAAAACACACTGGTCCTCCCATTGATTTTCTTATGGATTTATTGCATTTTGTATTATCCAGTAATCATTTTCGTTTTAAGTCTGATTATTATGTACAACGTTCTGGGGTTGCTATGGGATCTAATGTGGCACCTACTGTCACCAACCTCTATATGAGGTGGTTTGAAGATACATATATATTTCCCCTTGTTAATGGCGAGATTCTCTTCTATAAAAGATACATAGATGATCTCATTTTTCTCTGGAGTGGCACCAGAGAGAGTGCAGAGAATTTTGTACACTCCTTAAATCAACTTGACACTCCCATTAAACTTACTTGCCATCATAGTTGTGATACCATAGATTTTTTAGATCTCCGTATTTTCAAGACTGGCAGTGGTCTTGGGGCCACACTGTATAGAAAGGCCACCGGCAAAAATTATTTTCTCCATGCATCCAGCTGCCATCCATAGAAGACCAAATGTGGACTTGTTTTTAATCAATTCTTGCGTGTTCTTCGCAATAATACTGATTCTGGTTTGGCTGATGAGCAGTTGGCTGACGTGTTCGAGATTTGTCGAAAGGGGATATTCTCAGACCTTACTGGCCAGTGAGCTTAAAAAGGCAAAACAATATTTCTTCAAACAAAAAGTGGTTTCTGGTACCACAATAGGAACCCCACAGTTGATTTTTGCACCACATACACCCTATTGAGCAAGGATATGCGCACTGTTACCAACCGATATTGGGAACTTATTCAAACTGATCAACAGCTCCCTTTTCATGATACTCGTCTTAGACATACCTATAGACGAGGGCGCAACTTGGATAGCTTTTTAGTCCGCACTGATATGGTATCTTCTACAGATTCATATCTTCACTCTAAAACTTTTTTGGTGGCCCCCAATTCTAAACCGGGGTGTTACCGCTGTCCCAATTATATTACCTGTTGCTCGATGCTAACAGGTAAAGATTTCGCCCACCCACATAATGGGAAACGTATATCCATTAAGCAAAGGTTTACATGCGAGAGCAAATTTATTATTTACTTTATAGTGTGCCCATGTGGGCTATACTACACTGGTAAAACCAGAACAACGTTCAAGGAAAGAATGGCGAACCATCGTTCCTCAATACGAACAGCTCTCAATACTGTTAAATCCATGACTTTTGAGTCTAAGTTTGGGGATCTATCTGTTGCCCGACACTTTAAAAGTCTTACACACCCACTTCCCTCTTTGAGATGTATGTTTTTTGATGGGCTTACTCAGTTAGAAATTAGATCCAATATTGACCATGACAAGCTGTTGCTTCAAAAGAAGGCGCGATGGATTCATCATATGAATACTGTGGCGCCGGGGAACTTAATGAGCAGTGGTCTTTGCACTGCTTTCTATAAATATTTTCCCGGGTGTCATTATTTACTAGTTTCTATGCCTTTTATTACTATACTTAGCATATACTGTTTTCCTATCTTAGATGATGTTACATTTATTGTTACAATTTGTTGATATTTTTCTGATACTATGTCCTTCTTGACATTTTCCGTGCTCTTAGCCCTTCCCATGGGATGTGATTTTAAGTGATTGAGTATATTTATGACACTTTGGTGTCCTGCTGTTTTATCTGTTTTTTATGGGTTAATCTTCTCTCATCAGGTGGTTTGCTACAGGTTGTGTATAAATACTTGTTTCCTGCATGGTACGTCATATCCTGAAGACGGCTTGTGTTTTAGCCGAAACGCGTCGATTGACGTTACTTTTTTATTTTTTGCTCTAATAAAATTTCACTTTTATCAGACCCGTGAGTGCCTCTGTCTTCTTCCCTATGTTTCCTATTGTGGAGAGCACCCGGACATTAATCACCTACGTAATGGAGTGCAGATCCCTGTCTCCATCTTTCTTGTCCTTTTGCTTTTCCGTCATTGTGGCCCAGACATCTTCAAATAATTCATTTGCTATATTCTTCCAAATCTGCTTGGTCCAATATCTGGTATTGCCCGTATCAAATAGCTCTGGATGGTGTGGCACCTTTGGTATCAGGTCCTCTGTTGTAATTCCAGCTATATTGGATAGGTCAAAAAGCCATCAACTTTAGTCAACAGCAACAACTGCCCTACTGCTACTGTATAAACCTGCTTCCAGTATGCACTGGACAATCCTGCGCCAATATGCACCCACAGCCTGAAGTTTTGGGGTTTTTTCCCTTCACAATGCACTACGCACGCCATAGTCTTGTCTCCCTCGCACCAAATCTCGCCCCAAAGGAAGTAGCCGATATTCTCCAAAATAGCGCACATCACACATACATTGCATTTGCATGAGATGTATTTGCACGCTGATTGACTTTTATTATATGTGCATCTGTGCGATGATTAAAAAAACGCTTAAAAAATGGTGATCGCATGTGCTTACAAAGGAAGAAAAAATTCAGCGCATTACATCGGTTATAGTGGGGCTTAGAGATTTACATTATAATCTGGCTACATTTGCAAATCACAAGCGGAGAGGCAAACGCAATCGGATCATAAAACGGTTATGAAAACCCATAGTGGGGCCTAGCCCTTAGCATGAATTTAAATCTGGTCTCTGTGCTGTGGACATTGCAGGAGGCAGACAGGTGAGCAGTTTCCCCCATTCATTTTAACACAAGGAGCTAAAGCAGATCAACTTTCCTCACTGCTGGCTGTTCTGGGGATGTAACCAAGTGATTGCAAAAGAGTATCAGATCGAGAACTTTTCTCCCTTGGCTGCTGTGCTCAGGTTTGCAACAATGTATCAAGCTGTAGGGACACTGCCTGCGTGTTTTAGATGCTGAAAATCCGGACTAACGGGTTTATGGAAAATATCTTAGGGAATAGAAAGAGAAATAATATAATGTAAGTAATATCATATAAATAATATCACAGAGAAATAATATATAAATAATATCAAAGGGAAATAATATCATATAAGTAATATAGAGAAATAATATCATATAAATAATATAGAGAATAGAGATAATAATGTAAACTAGAAAGGCAAAGTTTAAGTATAATTTTTGAATTTGTCCTGAAAGGCTGCATTTTGGAAGGGAATGTGTGTATTTGTGCTGCAGATTTTAAAACTCAATAATGCCAATGATGAGGGCATTGCTGTTTATTACTTACCCTTTAAATATGGCTGTCACATGAATTAAAGACAGGTCAGTTGGTGTGTGTACTCATGTCAGGTTGGGGATAAAAGACTAACTTTTTTGATGATTGGTCAAAATGTGTTCTTTTTTTTTACTATACTTACCCTTTAAATATGATTGCCACGTGAATGAATGGGTACCTCAGTTGATGTATGTACCTGTGTCAGGTTGGAAGTTAAAAAAACTAACTTTTTTGATTATTGATCAAAATTTATTTTTTGACTATAATTACCCTTTAAGTATGTCTGCCACAGAAATGGAAGAGTAGGTCAGTAGGTGTGTGTACCTGTGTCGGGTTGGGGGTTAAAAAAAAAAAACTTTTTTGATGATTGGCCAAAATTAGTTTTTTGACTTTATTTACCCTTTAGGTATGGCTGCAACAGTAATGGAGGGATAGGTCAGTAGGTGTATGTATCTGTGCCACGTGGAGGTTGGTGAGGGTATAAAGAGGGATATTTTTCACTGACCTGTAACACTTGATAAAGGCCAAACGGCCGAAACATTGTGTGTTGGTGTACTGCAATAAAGAGGGATTACCCCTTGAAAAATATAAACGACTGGACAGCCCTACTTTCTTTATTTCATAGTATAACCATAAAACTATCTTTTATTGAGGATGCATCTAAATTATTTTTTTTTTTAACTTTAGTTACCCTTTAAGTATAGCTGCCACAGTAATGGATAAGTAGATCAGTAGGTGTGTGTACATTGGTCTGATTGAGGGGTATGTCTTTTTTGTGTTTACAACCATAAAACTAATTTTTATTGAGGATATATCAAAATTAGTTTTTTTGACTTTATTTACCCTTTAAGTAAGTATGGCTGCCACAGGAATGGAAGGGTAGGTCAGTATGTGTGTGTACCCATATTAGGTTGGGGGTATGTGTTTTTGCATTTTTGCATGTATGACTATATAACTAACTTTTATTGGTGATTGATCAGAATTAGTTGTTTGACTATAGTTACCCTTTAAGAATGGCTTCCATGGGAATGGAAAGGTAGGTCAGTATGTGGGTGTACCTGTGTCTGTGTGGGTGGTTGGGGGTATCACTGTTTGTATTTATGACCATGAAACAAACTGTTTTGAAATATCCACATTTGAGGATTGTTACCATTATAGTCTATGGGAAAAAAATACCTACAAGGGGGGGGACCACTTCCTACTACTTCGTAACGTGCCAATTATAACAATATTATTTTCAGTTGAGTCCCATAGGGATCAATGGAAGGGGTGGGTTATATATAAATAATATCATAGAGAAATAAATAATATCATAAAAAAATAATATCATAGAGAAAAGAGATAGAGGAATAATAATGTAAATAATAACATATAAATAATATCACAGAGAAATTTGTAGTCAGCATGGATTTATGAGAAGTAGATTGCACTAGACATATGTATTTGGTTTTTATGTAGAGGTAAGAATTTAGATTCAGGCACAGCAGTGGATGTAGTATAGTTGGATTATCAGACATCCGGGCAGGGTGGGAGAGGGGGCGTGCCGAAGCAGCATGACGTCACGTAGTGGGGGTGGTGGAGGTGGGAGAGATTTTTTTTTTTTTTTTTAAAAGGCGTAACGGGGTGATTTAGAACTCCTCTCTGTTGCGGGAGATTGGGGTGGTCTCGCGGGAGTGCGGGAGACCACCCCAATCCACAGGAGATTCTCGGAGGATCCGGGAGGGGTGGGATACCTGGATTTTGCTAAAGCTTTTGATACTGTGCCACATAGGCAACTAATGTATAAACTAAGGACTGTAAGCCTAGAGAAAAACATTTGTACATGGATAGAGAATTGGTTGTTGGATAGTAAACAGAGAGTGGTGGTCAATGGAGCTACATCCATGTGGGCTAAAGTTCTAAGTGGAGTGCCTCAGGGTTCTGTACTGGGACCACTTCTTTTTAATCTGTTTATAAATGACTTAGAAGGGGGTATTGAGAGCAATGTCTCAGTGTTTGCTGATGACACTAAACTATGCAGAGCTTTGGAAACTTCAAATGATGTGCAAGTGCTGCAAGCTGACATAGATAGATTATCAAAATGGGCAGCTGTATGGCAGATGAGATTCAATGTTAATAAATGTAAGGTGATGCATTTGGGATTTAATAATCCCTGTGCCACCTACACCATAAATAACTCTGTGTTAAAGGGCATGTCCACCCCTGTAAACATTTTTTTGCCATATAGCAGTGTTCCTTCCCCAAGCCCCAACAGCTATAAAAGATTTTTCAGAAAGTCCCCCAATAGTTGAGAGTCAGCCTATCACGGATGCGGCTGCCGGCTGCTCAGAATGCCGGGGCAGAGAGGTAAAGTAAGTAGAGTTCGGGGGACTTTCTTAAAAATATTTTATAGCTGTTGGGGCTGGGGGAAGGAACACTACTATATGGCAAAGGGGTTTTCATGGTAGGGGGAGGGATCGCAAAACAGAAGGGAGAGGGAGGGGGGAGGCCTGCAGTGCGCATGCCAAACTTCTCCCGGAGGAGAGACAGGAGGCAGAGTCCTATTTGGACTCTGCTATCCTCCTGGTGGTCAGTTTTGGGGACTTGGGGGGGTTACAGGAGAACCATTTGGTACCATATGTAAGGTAAGGATATTACACTACAGAGTGGGGCCAGTAGTGGGTTAACTTATAGTTCTGGGGGTGGACATGCCCTTTAAGTGAATCTCAAATGGAAAAAGACTTCTGGTAGATAACAGGCTTAGCTGTAGCAAACAATGCCAGACAGCAACGGCTAGAGCTAGCAAGTTATTGTCAGGGGTGTCTCTGGGGTTTTTGCCGCCTGAGCCAAACTTTTGAATGCCGCCCCTTTGTACTACTAGGCGCAATGTTTATTTTCTTTCTGCTCTGCCTGCCTCGTTTTTAAAAAAAAAAAATTTCAAGTGAGCACTGCCTGTCGCCTCTCTCATATTTAGCAGGGGCTAAATGTTACCTCATTAGAGAGACACCCCTGGTTAATGTGTTGTATAAAGAGGGGAATAGATTCAAGAGAGAAAAATATTCTTCCTCCTCACAAGGCACTGGTAAGGCCTCTTTTGGAATATGTGGTGCAGTTTTGGAATCCCATATACAAAAGATTCATCTTGGAAATTGAAGCAGTTTAGAAAAGGGTAACTAAAATAATAAAGGGAATGGAGGGGTTGACTATGCAGACAGATTAGACAAGTTAGGGTTGTTTACATTAGAGAAGTGATGTTTGCGTGGAGATATGATAACCTTATACAAATATATTAATGGGCCATACAATAAACTCTCTGGTGCTAAACTCTCACTAACAGTTCATATAAGAGGACACAGAGAAATAATATCATACAAACTAGAAACTGAAAGTTTAAATATAAACTTTGAATTTGTCTTCAAAGGCCGCATTTTGAAAGGGAATGTGTGTGTTTTTGCTGCAGATTTTAAAACTCAATAATGGCAATTATGAGGACATTGTTGTTTTTTTACTTACCCTTTAAATATGGCTGTCACATTAATAAATGGGTAGGTCAGTTGGTGTGTGTACTCATGTTTGGTTGGGGGATAAAAGACGATGATGACTGGTCAAAATGTGTTTTTTGACTATACTTACCTTTTAAAAGTTAAAAAAACAAACTTTTTTGATGATTAATCAAAATTTGTTTTGTTGACTATAATTACCCTTTAAGTATGGCTGCCACTGAAATTGAAGGGTATGTCAGTAGGTGTGTGTACCTGTGTCAGGTTGGGGGTTAAAGGGCATGTCCACCCCCAAAACTATAATCCCCCCAACTACTGGCCCCATCATGTAGTGTAGTGTAATCCTTACCTCACATCCCAGCTCCATAGGGTTCTCATGTAGTCCCCCCCCAAAGTCCCAAAAACTGCCCACCAGGAGGCTAGCAGGTCCATATAGGACACTGCCTGCTAGCTGGCCTCAGGTAGATTTTTGCCATGCGTACTGCAGCCCTTCTCCCCCCTCCCTCCCCCTCCCTCTCCCTCCCGTTCTGCTATCCCTCCCCCTAGCATAAAACCCATTTAATATCCTGCTCCCCCATGTCCCCCAGCCCCAACCGGGTATTTTTTATTTTTAGAAAGCTCCCCAAACTCTTACTTACCTCTCCTCTTTCCTCCGGCGAAGTGAGCTGCCGGCAGCCGCGTCCGTGATTGGCTGCCGCTCAGCCAATCACAGACGCGGCTGCCGGTCCCGCCCCTCTGCTTGCATTTCCTTGCAAGCAGAGGGCCGGGAGCGCGGCGGAGGAAAGAGGGGAGGTAAGTAGAGTTTGGGGGGCTTTTTAAAAAAAAAAATATAGCGGTTGGGGCTGGGAGCCCAGGGGGGACCTTATATCAAAATTTCCATTTTAGGGTGGACATACTCTTTAAACAAAACAACATTTTTGATGATTGGTCAAAGTTAGGATTTTTTAAATTTAGTTACCCTTTAATGATGGCTGCCACAGTAATGGAGGGTTAGGTCAGTAGGTGTGTGTACCTGTGTCAGGTTGGGGGTTAAAAAAACTAACTTTTTTGATAATTGGTCAAAATTTATTTTTTGACTATAGTTACACTTTAAGTATGTCTGCCACAGAAATGGATAAGTAGATCAGTAGGTGTGTGTACCTGTGTCTGGTTGGGGGTTAAAAAAAACAAAAAACTTTTTTGGTGATTGGTCAAAATTTGTTACCCTTTAAGTATGGCTCTAATGTGAATAGAAGGGTAGGTCAGTAGGTGTGTGTACCCATGTGAGGTTGGGGGTATGTGTTTTTGCATGTATAACCATATAAATTTTATTAAGTATATATTAAAATTAGGCTTTTTTTTTACTTTTACAAAATAGAAAATGTGTGCTGCTGCACTGCATAGAAACATATGGCAACTCACCAGTCCGGACTTATTAAAACTTGACTTTGTTTCTTCATTTAAAACAAAACAGAGCTTGTTGGCTGGGGACGGTGGAAGATGTCTGACGCGTTTCAAGCCATCAAGCCCTTAATCATAGACTGATTTTTACAACCAGTAGTACTGCCTTAACCATACAAACTCCAATTAACTCCAATTAAAAAGCTCCAATCAGAGACTACATTGAAAATGAGGTAAGAGGATAGATCATTAATACGAAACTATTTACCACATTAACCCCTTCACAAAGCTATTTATCTCATTAACCCCTTCTATACTTACATTTAATTACTACTGCAAAAACAATGGTAATGCTAAACATTGTGGTCATACTAATGGAACAAAAGAAGAGCTAAAGCGACATAAAACATTATCAGACAGCTCCATCATCTCACCAGCTGCATTATTTCATTAATTACAAGTACAGCACAAAGATAAAGAACTTATTAGAAACAATTTTACCTTTTCACATAAATAACATTTCCAAGTGTCAAAAATGTTGCAATTAAGCAAAAGACCCAGACTCAAGAAATACAAGTTGAAAAGATAACCCTTACTATTATTTGTTACATATGAACCAATAGATAAGTTGTTAATTGCCAACTTTTTACTTTATTTACCCTCTAAGTATGGCTGCCACAGGAATGGAAGGGTAGGTCAGTATGTGTGTGTACCTGTGTGAGGTTGGGGTATGTGTTTTTGCATGTATGACCATATAACTTTTATTGATGATTGATCAAAATTAGTTTTTTTACTATAATTACCCTTTATGTATGGCTTCCATGGGGAATGGAAAGGTAGGTCAGTAGGTGGGTGTACCTGTGTCTGTGTGGGGGTTGGGGGTATCACTGTTTGTATATTACTGTTTGTAAGGGTCTCGGCCCGAAACGCGTTAGACCATTTCTTTTATCTGTTCCCTGGCAGCCAAGCTAGGTTTTAAAAGGATTTAATAAAATGCTGAATTTTAAGTAAGGATATTTGCCTGACTTCGTTGCGGAACTAACAAATCGGTGGAGGGAGGTGCGGCGGAATCCTTTCTTGTTTGTGCTTGTTTTCCCAGGAAGAGACGGGACACTATGATCTGCGAGCACACCCGACTGGTGTTTAGAGAAAGTGCATGGTACAGAGGAGGATCATAATCGGGAGGGACGTGAGCCGCCGTATTAGCATTTACACGTTTGTATTTATGACCATGAAACAAACTGTTTTGATCATATGACCATTAAACCTCGAAATATGCACATTTGAGGAGTGTTACTATTATAGTCTATGGGGAAAAATGGAGTCAATGGGGAAAAATATCCCGAAATTCGCATATGACGGCTAACGCTTCCTTAGATTCCTTATCTAGGTAACAGCACAGTTCTCCTATATGCCCCGCATGTCTGTACCAAATTTCATGTCTCTAGCTCAAAAACTGTGGGAGGAAATACGGTCCAAAAAAGAAGAAAAATAAAAGCGGAAGAATAAACGGAAGAAGAAATAGAAAGAACAGTAATATCACAGAGAATATAATATCCTGTATATCACAGATAAAAGGTAATCACGGTGTATAACATTAGTCCAGCTATGTAATATAATCTGGGAAGATTCTACCAGGGAAGTACCAGGGAAGTACCAGGGATGTACCAGGGAAGTACCTGGGATGTCCAACCTGAAGCCCTCCTGTGCTATGGAAATCCCATCTATTATTTCTATAGATAATCTGCGCAATGTCTTCCAGACAGCACGGTGTACATGATAACACTGGTATAATATTGATTAGCATGCCATTAAGGGATTTTTTAACACAAATTTCCTTTTAACCCTTTCCCAGCAGGTGTTTGCCACGATAGAAATGTAAATCGATTTACACCATAGTTAACACCACGTGGGAAACATTGTAATTGGAGCCCTTCTCGCAACAGGACTACGTTTCCCATAAGGCTGCAGTACTGCAAGGTAAATTACGTACGGAAGTTACGTCACGTTTCAGCCTTTAAATACTTCTCGCCGCGATAGAGGCTTTCTCTTGTCATTGGTGCCATCTTAGGAAGGTACGGTGTAGTGAAAGGCTGAGGCCTCCGTGCAATCGGTATCCATCCGGCTGTCTGTGTAACTCTACAGGCTGAATATTAACTTCCTCTGTCTCTTTGTTTTTAGGCCTTTCTTCTCAAGATGAGAGCCAAGGTGAGACTCCGTGTTTAGCGGATTTTATTGTTTGTTGTTTACGCCATGGGGAGGGATGGGACCTGGGCTCCAGGTGGGTCTGTTACAGAGGGTGGATCGTATCCAGGGATGGGACCTGGGTTCCGGGATGGTCTGTTACAGAGGGTGGATCGTATCCAGGAATGAGGCCTGAGCTACGGGTCTGTTACAGAGGGTGGATCGTATCCAGGGGAAATCCCCAAATTTGCACACAAGAAGTGTGAGCGACATTCGCATGACTCCAATACACAGTACTTTGAAGTTGCTTCAACTCAACATTTTTTATGGTTCGGTTAGCTTTAGTTTGGTAGACTAGGTAAGTCTAGTTAAGTCTAGTTATGCTAGTTAGCTAGTTAGGACTTGACGTGGTGGCAGGCTTACAAATCTTCTGTCTAAAATATTTTATTCTACAGAAAGTATGGCTTTTCTATTTATTTTTACAGTTCAACCAACAGGTATAGCACAGGCTATTAAATAAGTTGTTTTGATCAACTAAAGACTGAAAGGAGCAATATGGTAGTGGGAACACAAGATGATTGAGAAAGGGATGTCATACCTGTTTCTAGTAATTTACATTATTGGTAATTGACTGTCTGAGGAACTGTTTAAATACCTATGTGATAGGAAGTTCAAAACCGTAATATTGTACCCATGCCTACCAGCTAAGCCACGGCCATTGGCAAAACCATGACCATGGACAAAGCCACACCCACTTTAACACAGCAACGGGTGAAGGGCGGAATTCAAAAGTTTGGCTCAGGCAGCAAAAACCCTAGAAGTGCCCCTGTCTATGATTTAACCCCTTAGGGGACCGAGTTTCCAATTCCATTATCCAGAATGCTTCCCTCTTGTTAAGGATATCTAATATATCTGCTCCCCTTAACTTATTCCTAACCAACTCTATCCCCTGTACCTTACAATAGGATAGATCACAGTCATTGCAATCCTTGAAGTGTCGTCCTACTGGAGATTTTTCATCTCCCTTCACTATATAACTCAAATGTTCTCTTATCCGTTCCTCAAGCGGACACAATGTGCGTCCCACATATTCTTTTTGCATTTACTGCAAGTTAGCAAATAAACAACATTTTTCGTGTTGCAAGTTTTTTTGTTACCATATAATAATTTGTGTCTATCCTTATTTTTAATTTCATGGTATGCTATCTCTATTGCCTGTTTATTATAACCCCTGTGAAGAAACCTGTTTTTCAATTCATCTGCTGCCTTTTCGAAGTTGCTATTCGTTAAGCAATTTCCTTTGATCCTAGTAAATTGCCCATAGGGAATTCCCTTTATTGTATGTTTCGGATGACAACTTCTTGCGTGTAAAATAGTATTCCTGGCTATTTTTTTTCTATATATATACGTTTCAATATGATATTGAGCAGTAAATTCCATATGGACATCATTATCGTTCAAGTAATTTATGAAATCGTCTATTTCGTTAAGAGGACCCTTCCAAACAAGGAGAAGGTCGTCTATAATACGCCCATAAAATTTTATATTTTGCCTAAATGGATTTGTACCTCCAAATATGTGGGACTGTTGCTGTTTGGTCTCCCCCACATACAAATCAGAGCATTCTTCACTGCACTGCACTGCGTATAAGATGTCGCTTTTCTTGTGTTTCGGTATTGGGTCTTTCGGATGTACCAATTGCTGCCTAGTCCAGTTGATCTAATTGAATACAACAGATATACCATGACCTGGATGAGAACCTTCACAAGCATGCCCCATCATAGTTTTGCTGGGGGGGGCAGTGATTCTTAGTTATACCACTGCATGATGTGATTAAGTTATCTATGTATACATTGCCAGAATGGTATCTTGAATTGGTGGGGATAAAAAGGACTGGTGGGGATAAAAAGGACATTGGTGGGGTAATATATGACAGCTTGCTTTCTAAAGCTCCCCAGTTAACTCTTGAACTTGTGTTTGGGCACGCTTAAAGAGGAACTGTGGTCCAAAAATGACTTTAGGTAAATTGATAGGAATTGCTCTTCTGAGAGTTTTTGCAATTTATTTCCATTGTTTATTTTTTTTCGTTTTGAAGATATTTATATTTTTGTGTGTGATATGGCAGCAGCATCACTAGGTCCCCTGCACTTCCTGCTTCCTGCTCTGAAACCATGTCAGTCAATCTTCCCTGTGTCTCCTCCCCTTTGCAGCCCCCCTGGTCCCTCCCACTCATGGACCCCATGGTCCTTCCAGTTGCAGGCCCCCCTTGGCCCATTCCCTTATAGCCCCATGTGGCCCCGCCCACTCGCAGGTGCCATGGACCCGCCCACTCACGGATGTCTAAGTCCCGTCCACTCGCTGGTACCTAAGCCCCGCCCACTTGCGGGTGCCTAAGACCTCACAGGTGCTGTTTGCCACTCTGACACCCCCCCCTTCCGAAAAATCTGTGGAAACAGCCTTTTCAGGCACACTGTGAGAGAGACGGGCTATAGATTCCCTTACCTTCTCTGCAGCTGCAGGTCCTTCACACAGCAGAGAGGAGGAGAGACTTCCTGTCTCCCTCACACACTGAGGCTGTGCTCACCAGCGGCACTGTGCAGGAGAAGCCTCAGGAATGTCACATGTCAGCCACCCACCCATTAACTTTCTGGTCAGTCATTTTTGTGTATCTTGGGCTGTGGAGCACGTAGAGAGGTGATTGATGGCTCATTTTAAAGGTAGGAAACTGGCCTTTCATTTAAACTCAACTTGTTTGGAGACCACAGTTCCCCTTTAAGGTACATTGCTTTTTCTCCAGGGGAATTTAGTGATCTCCATTTGGCAGTGCAGTACATCTCATCTGGACTGGGGGCCGAGTCAGGAGTTGCTCTAAATTGGAAGGATTACTATCTTCGTTAAATGGATCCTCCCAAACAGTGAACTGTTATATAACAGATACTTCCATGAAAGGTTCTTGGTATGTGAAGCAGAGGAGTACCATTTGTTTTGTAACCAGTGGTGAAGTCTGGTCCTACCCAAATACCAAGATAATATATAATATTCTACCTCCTTGGGATGAAGACTATAACATTTAAAAAATAATTTTGAGCATGGTTGCCCTTTAATTTATGAATCCAACATGGATTCACCCAGCTATAGAAAAAAAATTGCTGTCCAAAAAAATTCAACTTTGTTTTCGTTCTACTGGTCCTTTTTATTTACTCCATTTGGACATAAGCCAGAAATATTCTTATACTGATTTCCATCAAGTTGACCTGCTACAGTGCCCTAAAGAGGATCCATGAACTTTTATTATGTTGCCTGCAATGAGCTATGAAATAAATTAGCATCTTGGGAGAACCTTGACATTTGGAGGAACCAAGTCTGACCTTTTGGAAAAATTTCTTTTAAACTTTCATTGTTGTCAGCATTCTCACCTTGGCTTTGTATAAACATATAATTCCGGATTTGCCACTTAAAATAACGTTCTGTGAGCAATGAGCTTTCCAGGGCTTCCTTAGCTTCCTTAAAATCAACAAGTTTTAGTGCACAACTCGCATTCAGTGTGCAGAGTGAGGCTGGTCCTTGCTAAGATTGTTGGACAGCTTCAGATTCAACTTCATTTCGACGACTGCACCTCCATTGATGAAGAGATGGAGCTCAAGATTGAATGTATTCCCACAGGGGAGATCATCCGTGTGGCCTATCAGGAGGGAGAATTTGTCTTCACAAACTGGAAGAATGTGAGTTTTTGTCATTGTACCAATTGTATAGTTCGGTGGTCACAAGACCAAATTCCAAATAAAACTTGAGATCTAAAGCAGAAAGTGAAGAGAAACTAATCAGCCAAGAAGCATGAAATATTTTGTATAACGTTTAATGTCCTAGTCATCTTCCTTTCATTGACACACAGATCATTGATGTTATTATATGCAAAACCAAACGGAAAGGTTTACAGAATCAATGGATCCTTATGAAAATATGGAAAAGCTGATAAAAAGAATGTCATATTGGTTATCCATGAGTCATATTAATGCTGATGTGCTGGTCTGATCTCATTGTATGGGATTTGTTTGTTTCTGTTATTGTGAATATCACTGCCCATTTTTATATAGTTTAAAAAAGCAACAGAAAATAATTACTGATCGCGGGGCTAAGTAGGATGAATTGTTTTGGTTCTAAATTTGAAATTGGGTTGTTTACGGCGCAATAATACAATAAACTAACGTCAATGAATTTCTGATGCTGGATACAATGATCTTGCTTTTGTATACATGCCCATGGCTCTAACGAGCAGCCGATAGGTACAAATACAGAAAATCCAGTTTGTACAGTGGGAATGCCATAAACTTACAAGTGTTTATCAGTGATGCACACATCCTGACAGACAAAAGGAGCAGTTACTGTAAGTGTGCAGATGGTTCTTATCATCAATCTTTATTTGTGTGTTTTACTAGGAGAGCACAGGGCAGCAATTGCAACATTTTCTAACACAATCCACATATTTGAAATGATTTGCATAGGATATGGCTATTGCCTTCTCACAATAAAGGGAATAAAAAGTAATGCAATAATTTCTGCAGCATCTTTAGCAGAAAAGGCTTTTCTCAATAACATTCACTAATTGGATTTGGAGGAAAACCTCAAGGTGGAGGTAAATACCAAAATTATTACCACCAGGGTCTCCTTACACCAGGGGTGTCCAATCCCCACTTGCGAGGCCACTTCCTGTAGATATGTCCGAACACCAGCTTTTACAGACCTAGATACACAGTTGCACATGCTCAGTAAATTTTCTACTGCCCGAATCCAACCCCCAAAAGAGTAATTACTGGGTGACTTGCCCATAGCCTTTCTGTTATCAAGACAGTCAGAAAACCAATTGTTACCTAGTATAGAAAATTTCAGAAATCATAAAATGTCACAAACCTGCTGAATTACAGATGATTTCTCCACAATGGTGCTGATCTGAGATGTGTCCTTTGCATTTATCGGCTAGTTACGACTGGGTACACACAGTACCGATAAAGGGCCAATCCCATTGTTTCCGATGCAATCAACCCTTTATTGGTGATGTGTGTATCGTGAGGCCAACAAACGTTTGCCGTCGACATTAGGAATGTGCAACTAGAGGACTCAGCACTAGTATGGTAGGCCTTACTGTGAGGGGAGGTGCTTAACGAGTTCAAGCTACCTATAAGAACATAGAACAGAATCCCTTTATTATGACATAGAGGGTTACCCAAAAAAAAAAATAAAAACAATTAAAAATTACACATCATACTTTTGTTTGCTGCTATCTAATCATAATATCTTAGTAATATATTGCACACTATGAGACTTGTTAGTATAAATAGTCAAGAATGTACACACTAAAAAGACAGAAAGTGGTGATATACAGTTCTTCGTAAAGGGGCATTATCTACCATCTCAAGTAATCTGTACATACCGTGCAAGGACAGTCAGCCGACAATCAGTATTAGGCATATGCATTTTGCCCCTCCATAGTCTGGGGCTTCCTCTTGTGCCAGTGAAAAGCCTTTATTAAGCCTTACTAAGATTATTATGATTAGATAGCAGCAAACAACAGTAAGATGAGTAATTTTTTATTGTTTTTATTTATTTTTTGGGATAACCCTCTGTCATAATAAAGGAATGGTCATAAAGGACTGAAAAATTCTCTCTGTATAGGGAGCCAAAAACAGCCTGTCTGCCTCCTAGACGGTCTCCCTATACAAAGTACATTGATACTGTGTTACCTAGATCTGTAGGAAATGTCAGACGGCTTTACTGTTTATACCCAGCTTAAAGGGGAATTGTGGTCTCCAAACAAGTTGAGTTTAAATGAAAGGCCAGTTTCCTACCATTAAAATGAGCCATCAACCACCTCTCTACGTGCTCCACAGCCCAAGATATAAAGAAATGACTGACCAGAAAGTTAATGGGTGGGAGGCTGACATGTGACATTCCTAAGGCTTCTCCTGCACAGTGCTGGCCGGCAAGCACAGCCTCAGACTCCCTCAGTGTGTGAGAGAAACAGGAAGTCCCTCCTCCTCTCTGCTGTGTGAAGTCCTGACAGAGTAGGTAAGGGAATCTACAGCCCTTCTTTCCCACTGTGTGAAAACAGCCTTTTCAGGCAGAGAAAAGGCTGTTTCTACAGTTTTCTGTAGGGGGGGTCTGAATGGCCCACGGCACTCATGAGTGGGTGGGGCTTGTGCACCAGCGAGTGGGCAGGTCTTAGGTGCCCCTGAGTGGACTGGGCTTAGGCACCCGTGAGTGGGCGGGGCCATGACACCCGCGGGTGGGCGGGGCCATGGCATCCGTGGGTGGGCGCGCCACTTGGGGCTGTAAGAGAATGGGCCAAGGGGGGCCTGCAACTGGAGGGACCATGGGGTCCATGAGTGGGAGGGACCAGGGGGGCTCCAAAGTGGAGGAGGAGACACAGGGCAGATTGACTGACATGGTTTCAGAGCAGGAAGTGCAGGGGACCTGGTGATGCTGCTGCCATATCACACACAAAAATGTAAATATCTTCAAAACTATGTAAAATAAACAATGAAAACAAATTGCAAAAATTCTCAGAAGAGCAATTCCTATCAATTTACCTAAAGTCATTTTTGGACCAAAGTTCCCCTTTAAAGGATATGTACACTGGAATCTTTTTTAAAACAATTGTTGGAAACTATAATTTCTCCCAACTATCACTGTTTTGTTGATCTGTCCCCTATTTCTTTAGAAATATAGTCTGAAACATCTTATATTCTCCATTGCCTTAGTATCATAATCTCTTCTGTTATGTATAGTTTTGCTGTAGCTGGAATGGTGACAGTTGGAACAGGAACTGCATGGTGGGAAATTCCCTCTCCCTATGCTGCCTTATAGGGATTACTGAGCATACTGAGTCAAATAGTCTGGTAGGGGGTTGGGTGTTGAGGGACTGAGCTTGAGCAAAACAAGTACTGTATTGATGTCATACAGCAACACAAACACATCAGAGTAACTACTGCTTACATGTATTCATTTATAGATTGACATGAAGCAAAGTCATTCCTTTAAGTTCTCCTTGAATGCAGGAATAAATTACTGCTTACATTTTTAAAGTACATTTCCCACCTGCAATTATTATTTTGGTGAAAAATATTAAATGAGAGGATTCCATGCTGCTTTACTTTGAGTGATGTTTATTATTTGTTGTTAGTAATGCGTGAGATATGAGTTATTGTTGTCCAAGGAATGAAAGCTGTAACTGTCTGGGCGTTTGCCTGGCTGCAGTACAAATACACAGAACATCCTGTTTTATAGGAAGTGGATTACTCTCTACACAAAAGGAAGGTCAAAGTACATCTTATCTGCCCTTCTATTTATTGTTTCATTTCTGTTCAGCAACACACCTATGTAAAACAATAGATGTCATTAAAACACTTAAAATTAACTAGTTCCATTTTTTTAAAAATTTAATTCCAGTTTTAAAAACAAATTAAAATATATCCAAATATTTTTACCCTTGCTATAAATAGCGATGAGTCACAGTTTTCGAAAATCGGAACTCGCAATTGAAAAATCGAGTATGCAAAAATTCGAAATAAACATAAAAAATTGTGTATAAAAATTGCGATTGAAAATTCAAAGAAATTTCCATTTAATTGAGTTAGAATTTTGGATTTTTGACTTGCCAGTTCCTTTTATTTCTCTTCCTGGGTACACAGGACAATGTTTCAAATAGGCCAGAAAAATCTTGCAGATTTTTTTCTGTCATCTGTGAAAAATGGGTGTACACACAGTCACAAGCGTTCTCCCTTTATACTGTAAAGTATAGAGAGATCATTTGTGACTACCATACAACTAACAATCGCAGCCAACTCCCTATACTTAGTACAGGGGGCCAACCGTGGGCTAGGGAAATTTTCCTTTTGCAACAAGTGGTTCTGATGCCGACATTGAACATTCATACCAAAGGCTAATGTGTGCGCCTAGCTTTAGACAAATACATTTACAAGCAAAAGATGATGGTAGACATCTTCCAGAATTCAGAACACCAGGACCAAGGGTATCTTAAAATATCAATTTATTGTGCAAGCATCATAGGCAAATAAAACCACATGTGTACTCGGGGGGAGTCTTACACGTTTCGCAGTACAACCACCACTTCCTTCCCTTTTTTTTATGTCCCCGAAACGTGTAAGACTCCTCCCCGGGTACACATCTGGTTTTGTTTGTGTATTATGCTTACACAATAAATTGATGTTTTAAGATACCCATGGTCCTGGAGGTCTGAAGTCCGGAACACTTGACCTTGTGGTTTGGTTGGAGCCGATTCGGCACCCTGTAATTTCTTTTCTAAGTCTTGTAAAACAAATATTTTGTCAACTCTAAAAAGTAGGAATACATTTTGAATGGGAACAGTATCTTTCAGAGGAACAAATTTCTATACAAGGATTTGCCTAGGCAAATATTTGAAGCCTGTTGTTACGTTGGATTAATACCCATATTTGTACACACATGGATACTAAAACAGTGAGTAGGAAACAGGAGGTGACATGGGTTAAACCACATTCTGTTTTGTTTCTATGGCAGTTTTGACCTAAATTTCGCAGACTTTTCACAATTAACGTTCTTTATTTCCAAAGGTTGCCATGATTAAAAGATTTTTTTTTAAAAAATGAAAAGGATTCTTCCCAAATAATTAACACATATATGGTATCAGTTTGTGTCTCTTTAAGTGCATATTTTCATGGCAAGAATATTAGGGTACAGGTCATTTGCTGCTGGGCCCCCTTGTCTTCCAATGAAAGTTGTCAGTAAGATAAATATGTGTCCATTAGACTGACACATATACAAGACAAACTGTTCACAAACATGTCCCTGGATTGTTTAGTGTTAGGATGGTAGCACACCTATGGGGTTATATTAGCATAACAAAACGCGAAGAGCTAAAAGTTATAGAAACACAAGGATTTTGACACGCATTGCATAGGAATTGCCTGCATACATATACTTTCATAGAGTGAGTTTCTGGACATAATTGCATGCAGCAGTGCATTTTGAAAATAAACCCCACTCCATTGGATTGGATCACGTCCATTAAAATGGATGTCTATGGTAAGATTATCCAATCAAAAACACACGTGTTCTGAAAAATGCATACAATACGCGAGAGGTAGAATTATAATTTGATTTAAAAAATGTCCTCTAGGCAGAACTGGACTAATGGCCACACACATGCAATTGTCATTTGTCTTCCAACACATTAAAGCACCATGAGTATAATAAAAAGAAAATGTTTCAGTTTCCTTTTGCAAAGAGAAAATACAAGTCAATACTCAGGACCAGTAAGTTAAGGGACTAAAAGCATCTGAGGAAGATTCATTTATTGATGTCTGTCCTCTGTTTATAAGTATAAGTGAAGTGACCTATTCTGAGGTCATACATTATCCTGTGTGAGGTGATTACACGGTGTTAGTCTTTAGTATAGCATCTCAGTTTAAAACGAGAAAACTGTAGAGAACGGCTATTTTTAGTCCAGTATAATCCCTCTGGCATGCCAGCCATGTTCCCCTCCCTTTTTCAAACCTGGCCATTGGAATGCAATTTTTTAACTTTTCCTTATATATAGATTCAAGAACACATCAGATATAGATTTGTTTACCTTGTTGTGGTTAATGGGTTACAGCATATTTGCCTAAAGAGTTCAAATCACCTTTTTTGCCAGTTTAAAAGGAAATATTATTCAGAGGTCTAATAAAGGCCTTTTATTTTCCCAGTATTAGGCAATGCATTGCCATATGCAGCTTATAATATCAGGGTAGTGATAGTGATATTTGCTATATTTAAGTAAAGTTTAATATTTATTTATAGCCTATGCTGTATCTATCAATAGCCTCTACTTCCAACACACCTTATCTATCTACAGTATATATAGCCTAAATTTCCAATATACTGTATCAATCCATAGCGTATACTTCCAACATACCATATCTATCTATATATAGACTATACTTACAATATACTGTATCTATCTATAGCGTATACTTCCAACATACCGTATCTATCTATATATAGACTATACTTACAATATACTGTATCTATCTATAGCGTATACTTCCAACATACCGTATCTATCTATATATAGCCTATACTTACATATACTGTATCTATCTATAGTGGTATACTTCCAATATACCATATCTATCTATATATAGACTGTACTTCAAATATACTGTATCTATCTATAGCCTGTACTTACTCGAATTAACTGTATCTATCTATAGCGTATACTTCCAACTAACCGTATCTATCTATATAATGCCTATACTTCAATATACTGTATCTATCTATAGCGTATACTTCCAACCTACTGTATCTATAGCCTGTACTTCCAATATACTGTTATCTATCTATAGCGTATACTTCCAACATACCATATCTATCTATATATAGCCTATACTTACAATATACTGTATCTATCTATAGGTACTTTCCAACAGACCATATCTATCTACTATATATCTGTACTTCCAATATACTGTATCTATCTATAGCCTGTACTTCGAATTAACTGTATCTATCTATAGCGTATACTTCCAACATACCGTATCTATCTATATATAGCCTATACTTACAATATACTGTATCTATCTATAGCGTATACTTCCAACCTACTGTATCTATAGCCTGTACTTCCAATATACTGTATCTATCTATAGCGTATACTTCCAACATACCATATCTATCTATATATAGCCTATACTTACAATATACTGTATCTATCTATAGCGTATACTTCCAACATACCGTATCTATCTATATATAGCCTATACTTACAATATACTGTATCTATCTATAGTGTATACTTCCAATATACCATATCTATCTATATATAGACTGTACTTCAAATATACTGTATCTATCTATAGCCTGTACTTCGAATTAACTGTATCTATCTATAGCGTATACTTCCAACATACCGTATCTATCTATATATAGCCTATACTTACAATATACTGTATCTATCTATAGCGTATACTTCCAACCTACTGTATCTATAGCCTGTACTTCCAATATACTGTATCTATCTATAGCGTATATTTCCAACATACCGTATCTATCTAAATATAGACTATACTTCCAATATACTTTATCTATCTATAGCTTGTACTTCCAATATACAGTATATATCTATAGCATATAAATGCAACATACTGTATCTATCTATATATAGACTATACTTCCAATATACTGTACCTATCTATAGCCTGTACTTCCAAGCTTCTGTTTTTCCCTATCTGCTGCTTTAAAGTTGTTTCTCTTCCATCCTCAGTTGCTTTTTCCTCATTTGAAGTCCATGCTGTCCAACTTTTCTACACCTTATGTCCACAGGTAGCAGTTGTATACAGACCCCCTTCTGCCTAACCCTTAATCCTTACCTTTAAAAATTGTGATGTCAACCTGAGGGTGGGGTATATAAGATTGCACTAAACTCTGATCCTTCATCCTCTGATGAAGTGGGTGTTCCCATGAAACGCATTAGGCTGCTTTGCGGATAGCCCTAGTATCCTGTTGAATTTTTGATATGATATGTACTTAAAATAAAGCTATCGATTTTATCCCTCTCCTGAGTTGCATGTCCTATTCATAGTGGAAGTTACTTTCCTTACAGAGTTTGGAACCTGGCTCTCTATCTTTCTTTCCTCCGAATGTCCGGCTATAATTCTAGGTGACTTCAATTGTCACATTGACGACGCTAAGCAATCCTGGCCCTCTCGCTTTCTCCACCTAACTTCCTACTTCTCCCTCCAGCAGTGGACAAACACAAGCACCCATAAGGATGGTCACTTCCTGGACTTGGTCTTTACTAAAAATCTTTCTGTTTTTTCCTCTCTCGAAAAAAAAAAAATCTAATTATTTTTTCTACCACCCACTCTCCCCTCTACTCTGATACCTGTCTCTCAAACTACCTCCCTGTCTCCCTTATACCATTTGTGTCAAAAAACTTAGAGCATCTTGTCTCTACATGCATTACTAATTACCTCCATGTTAATAACCTCCATGTTATTGGACCTTTTGCATTCAGGATTCTGACCGTGTCATTCATTTGAAAAGTCCCTCTGCAAATTCTCAAATAACTAGAAATGTTTGAAACTGTTGAGTTTCGTTCCATTTTCGAATTTTCAAAATTTTTAAAATTTCTAACATTCGAAAATTTGAAAACAAACCCATAGAAGTCTATGAGAGAAAAAAATGGAAAGTTTCTGTCCATTTTGAGGGACAAATAGTAATAGTAGGTTACTGTAAATGACACAGAGACCTGGAGAATGGTCTGGGGAACCCGTAAATATAACCAAAACTTATTTTAAAACTATCTTTCCTCACGATCGGGCTGTTTTCGAGCTTCCACATTCTATTTTCGAGAGTTACCGAAATCGAGCGCTACTTTCGAGGGTTACCGAAATCAATCATTACTTTCGAGGGTTATTTTTATAGTTTCGATTTTGATAATTGTCTATTTTCGATTATTGTCTGTTTTCGATAATCGTCTATTTTCGATAAAAATCGAAAATTCAGCAATTCAGCACTACAAAGTGCCAAAGCCAAGGTCCAGTTCTCAGGCCTCATTCTCCTTGACCTATCGTCTGCCTTTGATACTGTGGACCACTCTTTTCTTATGCAAATTCTAAATTCTCTTGGCATCAGAATAGAAGCTGTGGCGTGGTTGTCTTATGTCTCTTACAACAGATCTTTCTCTGTCTCTTTTGCTAATAAGACTTCCTCTCAAGTTCCACTTAGTGTGGGGGGCCCTCAGGGCTCATCTTACTGTTATCCCTGTACACTATCTCTTTGGGAGGAATAATTATTTTTAAGTATTGCCTATATGCTGATGATACCCAAATTTACTTGTCCACCCCCCGCCAGTGACATAGCTACTTTTTTTGCCCTGATGCAAAATTTGGGCATGGGCCCACCGACGCAAACACATATCGGCACCGCAAACCAAAGCGTCGGGTGCGCAGGTTAAGAATAATAGTGTTTTTCTGCCACTAAACATATGGATATATTCAGAAAATGGTACAATACCGATCATATGAAAAATATACAATGACTAAAATATACAGCAAGGGTGAGTTACTGTATATTCAAAACAGTCCTGCTGCACTAATTACATTTTATTAAGAATGTCCTCCATGCTTAATAAAACGTTCCAATAACCCTAGACTGGGGGGTGTATCGATAATTGGGTTTGTTGGGCTGCTCAGTGGGACTGTCACTGGTCACTGCTCATTTGCTTATTTTTCAGTACGGTGTGAGAGGGCAATCGCACCTCCAATGTAATAGGCTGATAGCAGGTCTTTCTGCATTGTGATTCGCTGTAAACTTGAGATATCTGTGCAGCCGAGCGAAACCCATCTTAAAGTCACCTTTTAAAAAAATTATTATTAGCATTTAGCGTAGGAGCCAGTAGTGTATTTTCCTGTAAGTACCTTAGGCCTTTGTATAGTGCAGTTTATATAGGATTGGAACCTCATGTCTAAAAGCCAGGCAATAATAGGGTACTTATAACGATGTCCCAATGCAATAAATACATCTCTACAATAACATGCTGTAACAGTGAGATACAGGTCTATTCACTGGTTTCCTACTCCCTACATTAGGAGGTGACAGTGTAACCAGTTGGACGATTAGTTACTTTTGTTGGTTGGTTCAGCCTTTACCAGTTGCTACATTTCTGCTTTTTCTTGGTTGACTGCCCAGCTTTAGTAGATATATTTAATAGAGACATATTCAGGGAGATTCAATAAAAGTTGTTATTGTTTAAAATGGTGCTAATTTATCCCCAACCAATCAGATCTTATTTAACATTTGAAAGCTAACATCTGATTGGTTGGGGCAAAATTAGCACCATTTTAAACAATAAGAACTTTTATTGAATAACCCTGATTGTCTCTCTGCTATCACTGCAGTAGGAAATTCATGTTTTAGTAAAAACTGAGGGCTTTAGACATTCCTACCCTATAGATCCTGACGCCCTGGGCTATGGGAAATCTGTCTCTGTGTGTATTGTGTAGTGAAAAAAAATGGTTTCTGATTCTGCAGATAAACAAGGGAAGGATTTATTATATTTAATTAGAGGAGGGATACATGAAATGGAATTGAAAAAGGACCTTATATTTTTAAGTAGGGAGTATGTTATTTGTCCATTTGTCCAGAATTCCAATCATCAAAGCCTTTTCCCAGCATGGATATGGTTTGGGCAGGGTGTAACAGGTGGTCTAGACTCTAGAGGTGTGGCTGTCCGTGTAGGAATGTAGCCCTGCCCACATCCCCAGCCCTATTCAGCCAAATGTTGGCTAAGCGCTGAAAACTTGAACCAACTGACAGAAATAGCAAGTTATCCTGTATTCAGCTATGATTGTTTCTAGGTGCAAAATTTTGCCCGAGCTATTAATTTGCCTCGACTAATCAGATTTTAACTGGTCTACTAAAGTTAGAAAACATTGAATAACATCTGATTGGTTGCTGCAGAATAAGAACTCAGGCACATTTTTCTCCTCCTAAGGGTGAGGCCATACTACAACGCACCAAGCGCTCACGCGTGCGTTATCGCACGCGACTGTGTTCGCGATTTCTTGCGTTATTTTGTCTATTTGCTATATCTGTAAAGCAAAACCACAAGCGATTGTGTGAAAAAATGCCCGCAAATGGACGCGCAATCGCATGCTCATCGGAAATCGCAGGAACATTCCCATTCCCGAGATTTCAATGTTAGCGAAAATCATGGGTGCGAACGCGAGTGCAAAACGCGTACGTGAACGCGCGAAAAACTCGCTAGTGTGGCCTAGCCCTAAGGGGGAGATGCAATATATTTCAATATCGCAACTTACATGCACTCGTTTCTGCAATGTATTAACCAATTTGTGACCGTTAATACATTGCAAAAACTAGCGGTAAGTTGCAACCTTTTGCGCATATTTTAAAGAGGCGTTAATTGTTGCACAAAAAACCAGCGCAAAAGTAGGCACAAAATTTATTGCATTGCTTTGCGCTGCGCAAAGAAAAAAAATTGCGACATGGTGCAGGCAGTGCAAAAACCTTCGCTAAGAGGTTAGTTCATAGGTTAGCGTGATTTTAGCGCTTATTTTCTCGTCAGCGCTGGATATTGCATCTGCCTGTAAGTTCTTATATAATTAAAAATGGTGCAAAGTTTGCCACAATCAATCAGATGTTTGCTTTCTAAATTGGTTGGGGTAAAATTAGCTCCATTTTAAACAATAAGAAATTTTATTGAATCTGCCTGCTTCAAGAAGATTCAATAAATTTTCTTATCATTTAAAATGGTGCTAATTTTGCCCCAACCAATCAGATATTATTTAACATTTGAAAGCTAACATCTGATTGGTTGGGGCAAAATTAGCACCATTTTAAATGATAAGAACTTTTATTGAATAACCCTGAAAGTGTCAGCCAAGATGATTACACTGAATTATTCAATCAGGGAAGGTACAGTTAACTAAATTGGAAAAACATATTGCTATTTAGCTGATAAGGATCCCTGTTGAAAAAAAAAGGTTTCAAAACGTGACCTGGAATGCCGAAGTGGGATACATTAGGGGTAGGTCACACTGCTGCGTTTTAATGCGGGTTCTGGTTGGATTGTGATCAGAACACTTGTTAAAACTTGGCAGTGTGGCCTACCCCTTATTGTATCCCACTTCCATGTCCATTTTGCAATCTGACCAGGGCCTTTTCTATGCATAAGCGTGGCTCTGTCCACACTAGATGCACTGCCCTGCGAGCTGCATTTTTATGTGCAATCATATGCGCTCCAATTGTGCAAATTTGCATTGCAACATGCACTAGCATACTAGAAACCATGAGTTTCAGGTCTGGAACTACACGGTGTAGTGTGACCTTGGCTTTAAAGCAACTCAACGACGGGGGGGTCTGGGTACCTTTGTTAGCAGTGGTGCTGATGTCCTAAGCAGATTTTTCTATCACAACTGCAGTAGGTGTTTAATATTACATATATACATATATACTGTATATATACTTCCCTCGGTCACAGCCTTGCCTGCTGTTCACATGCACAAAACAGCAGAAGATTCCGGACTCAGCAGAAGGTTGAGACTCAACCAATCATTGGTGCAGCTGCCGGTCAGCAGAGGGAGCCATGGGAACAAGGTCGGGTAAGTACATTAGAGGTTGATTTTAAACCTAGCGTTTAGGGTTGGGATGGTTGACACTGAGCATGTCAGAGTCCTCTCAGAGGAGCAGTAAGTGTCAGGTACAGATAACACACAGACAGGCTGACACTCTACGCTACACAGTGGGAGAAATTTTAGTTGGGGGGTGGACATGCCTTTTAATAAACAGAAGTCAGCAAACCAGCCTGAACCAATAAATAATGTTATTTTTCATCTCAGGAAGAATAGTTTTTAGTCGCAGTGGGCCAGTCAGTCACTCACGAACAACAAAACTATCACTTTTGTATTAGATTGTAGTATTAAATTTCCATTTTGACATCAGTCAATTATTAATAGTAATTTTGTTACTCAAACAACACGCAGAGACCTGACACACGGAGACCAAGATTATATGTGACAATAGGCATTTTTATTATGTCAGGTGAAGGGTATGAAAGTAGACGGATTACTGCATTTTCAATATAATGGAGCAGACTTAAAGGACAACTCCACCCTCATAAGACCATCTTTTAGAAAGAATGGCCTCTTTAAAATATGTTGATATATCATAGTTTGTCCTATGAATTCATTACTGTATGCCTGCTATGCTTCTGGATGCCACATGGAAACTGAGCAATTTAGAAACCTGTACTGAGCCTGGGCATGCTCAGAAGAGGCAGACAGGGGATTAACATTCAGTCATTGGCTGTGATATCAACTGTCAAATCCATAACTGACAGTTACTAATTGGAAGAACCAGGAAGCAGAAACAGGGTAAACAGGAAATTGTGCAGGATTTCAGGTTAGACTTATACATTTCAGAGTTCAAACTATTACCGTTTTGGGTTTTGGGGGGTGATTTACCTGTATGTAAGTTTTCATTTTAGGGATGGACTTGCCTTTTAACAGTTAATAAAAGCAAACAAGTATTTGGGTGACATAACGTATCAATACTTTACAGAATATGGTGTTTTCTAGGCTATGTGAAAGAAGCCTTTCTATTCCTGGCTTTACTCCAGGGCTGCGATCAGGGGGGGAAAGGAGGTACTCTTGTCCCTGGCCTGAGAGGCTTCTGGGGCCCGGAGACCCCAGGATTCTAAAATAAAGTGGGGTCTGAAATCTACCTTAAAAAGACTTCAGAACACAGAACTAGATTGGACCCATTGTATTGGCGTTGCACAGAATGACATAAATCCCTACGGCCGTCCACTGCCGTGCGTGTCATCAAGGCCAGCCCAACAGCTATTGGTGAAGCACAGGGGAAGTAGCCAGGAGCCCAGGACTAGAATGGAAGAACTGTATCCCCTTCCATCCATGATCCAGCCAGCAGCCAGCCACAGACAGTGTGCTGTCCAAATTACAAATTGTATGTATAAATTTAAAATGTTTAATCTGCTTCTCTTACTTTGCTTGGGGTTGGGGTTGATTGATTTTAGAAGTGTCTGTGCTAACCATCAGAGTCTGTGCCAATGATTTTATCAGTCTGTGTGCCAACCATTTATCAGAGTCTGGTTGTCACACAGACTAATAAAATCATTGGCACAGACTCTGATAAATGGTTGGCACACAGACTGATAAAATCATTGGCACATTGATTAACAAATATGTATCAATGACATTAAAGTATATAGAAATGTAAATAAGGCAAAACATATAAATAAAAGTACTTAGTAGTCCCCACTCCTGTTTTGTAATGGTATCTTCAAAATGTACTGTTAAGCCACACCCCAGGAAGTTTTACAGGGAGGCAATGGAAGCTTACAAAGAACATATTTCTCATTTCCCTTTTAGTGTTGTATCCAATGGTGTGCTTAATATTAGATTGACAGCATTGACAGCAGTGTTAGCCAATCAAAACATTTTCTGAGTCTTAGTAGGGAAGTAGGAAGTTGCAAGACTTATTTGTCACTTCCTTTGTAAAACATGTGACAGTCTTAGTAAAAACATTCTTCTCACTCTCACATATCTCCACCCCTCCCCTCTCAATAGGCAAAAAGGAGAGCTGCTGTTTGCTGGAAGGGATAACTATAGATCAGGCAACTAGTAGATCTCCAGATGTTTGGAAACGACAACTCCCAGAATTCCCTAACTACAGAGTGCTAGTAGAGGAATGGTGGGAGTTGTAGTTTGAATTCCCTAACTACAGAGTGCTTGTAGAGGAATGCTGGGAGTTGTAGCTTTCAAACATCTGGAGATCTACTGGTTGCTTATCCCTGCTCTATATGATAGGGGGACTGATAGGAAAACATTTCCATGCCTACTTCTCTGAGACAATTAAGTGAGTTTGTTAATAGTTTATTACATTATTTAAGCAATAGACCCCATAGAAGCCATGAACCTTTACATTTTGAGTTTTACTGACCCTTTAAAGTCATTTACCATATGTTTAATCAATGTGCCAATGATTTTATCAGTCTGGTGTCCAACCATTTTCGAGTCTGTGCCAATGATTTTATTGTCTGTGTGACAACCAGACTCTGATAAATGGTTGGCACACAGACTGATAAAATCATTGGCACAGACTCTGATGGTTAGCACAGACACTTCTAAATCAATCAACCCCAACCCCAAGCAAAGTAAGAAGAGAGCATTAAACATTTTAAATTTATACATACATTGTAATTTGCAGCACACTGTCTGTGCGTGGCGCTGGCTGGATCATGGATGGAAGGGGATACAGTTCTCCATTCTATTAGTCCGGGCTCTGGCTACTTCCCCTGTGCTTCACCAATAGCTGTGTGGGCTGGCCTTGATGACACGCACGGCAGTGGACGGCCGTAGGGATTTATGTCATCTGCAACGCCAATACAATGGGTCCAATCTAGTTTGTGTTCTGAAGTCTTTTTAAGGTAGATTTCAGACCCCACTTTATTTTAGAATCCTGGGGTCTCCGGGCCCCAGAAGCCTCTCAGGCCAGGGACAAAGATACCTCCTTTCCCCCCCTGATCGCAGCCCTGGAGTAAAGCCAGGAATAGAAAGGCTTCTTTCACATAGCCTAGAAAACACCATATTCTGTAAAGTATTGATACGTTATGTCACCCAAATACTGTTTGCTTTTTATAACTGTTAAAAGGCAAGTCCATCCCTAAATGAAAACTTACATACAGGTAAATCACCCCCCAAAACCCAAAACGGTAATAGTTTGAACTCGAAATGTATAAGTCTAACCTGAAATCCTGCACAATTTCCTGTTTACCCTGTTTCTTGCTTCCTGGTTTCTCCAATTAGTAACTGTCAGTTAGGATTTGACAGTTGATATCACAGCCAATGACTGAATGTTAACCCCCTGTCTGCCTCTTCTGAGCATGCCCAGGCTCAGTACAGGTTTCAATTGCTCAGTTTCCATGTGGCATCCAGAAAGCATAGCAGGCATACAGTTGAATTCATAGGACAAACTATGATATATCAACATTTTAAAGAGGCCATTCTTTCTAAAAGATGGTCTATGAGGGTGGAGTTGTCCTTTAAGTCGCTCCATTATAGATAAATGCAGTAATCCACTTCATACCCTCACCGACATAATAAAAATGCCTATTGTCACATATAATCTTGGTCTCCGTGTGTCAGGTCTCTGCGTGTTGTTTGAGTAACAAAATTACTATTAATAATTGACTGATGTCAAAATGGAAATTTAATACTACAATCTAATACAAAAGTGATAGTTTTGTTGTTCGTGAGTGACTGACTGGCCCACTGCGACTAAAAACTATTCTTCCTGAGATGAAAAATAACATTATTTATTGGTTCAGGCTGGTTTGCTGACTTCTGTTTATTAAAAGGCATGTCCACCCCCAACTAAAATTTCTCCCACTGTGTAGCGTAGAGTGTCAGCCTGTCTGTGTGTTATCTGTACCTGACACTTACTGCTCCTCTGAGAGGACTCTGACATGCTCAGTGTCAACCATCCCAACCCTAAACGCTAGGTTTAAAATCAACCTCTAATGTACTTACCCGACCTTGTTCCCATGGCTCCCTCTGCTACCGGCAGCTGCACCAATGATTGGTTGAGTCTCAACCTTCTGCTGAGTCCGGAATCTTCTGCTGTTTGTGTCGATGTGAACAGCAGGCAAGGCTGTGACCGAGGGAAGTATATATACAGTATATATGTATATATGTAATTAAACACCTACTGCAGTTGTGATAGAAAAATCTGCTTAGGACATCAGCACCACTGCTAACAAAGGTACCCAGACCCCCCGTCGTTGAGTTGCTTTAAAGCCAAGGTCACACACCCTACACCGTGTGTTCCAGACCTAAACTCATGGTTTCTAGTATGCTAGTGCATGTTGCAATGCAAATTTGCACAATTGGAGCGCATATGATTGCACATAAAAATGCAGCTCGCAGGGCAGTGCATCTAGTGTGGACAGAGCACACGCTTATGCAAGAAAGGCCCTGGTCAGATTGCAAAATGGACATGAAGTGGGATACAATAAGGGTAGGCCACACTGCCAAGTTTTAACAAGTGTTCTGATCACAATCCAACCAGAACCCGCATTAAAACGGCAGTGTGACCTACCCCTAATGTATCCCACTTCGGCATTCCAGGTCACGTTTTGAAACCTTTTTTTTCAACAGGGATCCTTATCAGCTAAATAGCAATATGTTTTCCAATTTAGTTAACTGTACCTCCCTGATTGAATAATTCAGTGTAATCATCTTGGCTGACACTTTCAGGGTTTTATAAATAAAAGTTCTTATCATTTAAAATGGTGCTAATTTTGCCCCAACCAATCAGATGTTAGCTTTCAAATGTTAAATAAATCTGATTGGTTGGGGCAAAATTAGCACCATTTTAAATGATAAGAAAATTTATTGAATCTTCTTGAAGCAGGCAGATTCAATAAAATTTCTTATTGTTTAAAATGGAGCTAATTTTACCCCAACCATTTAGAAAGCAAACATCGGATTGATGGGCAAACTTTGCACCATTTTTAATTATATAAGAACTTACAGGCAGATGCAATATCCAGCGCTGACGAGAAAATAAGCGCTAAAATCACGCTAACCTATCATAACCTCTTAGCGAAGGTTTTTGCACTGCCTGCACCATGTCGCAATTTTTTTTCTTTGCGCAGCGCAAAGCAATGCAATAAATTTTGTGCCTACTTTTGCGCTGGTTTTTTGTGCAACAATTAACGCCTTTTAAAATATGCGCAAAAGGTTGCAACTTACCGCTAGTTTTTGCAATGTATTAACGGTCACAAATTGGTTAATACATTGCAGAAACGAGTGCATGTAAGTTGCGATATTGAAATATATTGCATCTCCCCCTAGGGCTAGGCCACACTAGCGAGTTTTTCGCGCGTTCACGTACGCGTTTTGCACTCGCGTTCGCACCCATGATTTTCGCTAACATTGAAATCTCGGGAATGGGAATGTTCCTGCGATTTCCGATGAGCATGCGATTGCGCGTCCATTTGCGGGCATTTTTTACACAATCGCTTGTGGTTTTGCTTTACAGATATAGCAAATAGACAAAATAACGCAAGAAATCCGAACACAGTCGCGTGCGATAACGCACGCGTGAGCCTTGGTGCGTTGTAGTATGGCCTCACCCTTAGGAGGAGAAAAATGTGCCTGAGTTCTTATTCTGCAGCAACCAATCAGATGTTATTCAATGTTTTCTAACTTTAGTAGACCAGTTAAAATCTAATAGTCGAGGCAAATTAATGCTCGGGCAAAATTTTGCACCTAGAAACAATCATAGCTGAATACAGGATAATTTGCTATTTCTGTCAGTTGGTTCAAGTTTTCAGCGCTTAGCCAACATTTGGCTGAATAGGGCTGGGGATGTGGGCAGGGCTACATTCCTACACGGACAGCCACACCTCTAGAGTCTAGACCACCTGTTACACCCTGCCCAAACCATATCCATGCTGGGAAAAGCTTTGATGATTGGAATTCTGGACAAATGGACAATAACATACTCCCTACTTAAAAATATAAGGTCCTTTTTCAATTCCATTTCATGTATCCCTCCTCTAATTAATATAATAAATCCTTCCCTTGTTTATCGCAGAATCAGAAACCATTTTTTTTCACTACACAATACACACAGAGACAGATTTCCCATAGCCCAGGGCGTCAGGATCTATAGGGTAGGAATGTCTAAAGCCCTCGTTTTACTAAAACATAATTTCCTACTGCAGTGATAGCAGAGAGACAATCAGGGTTATTCAATAAAAGTTTTATTGTTTAAAATGGTGCTAATTTTGCCCCAACCAATCAGATGTTAGCTTTCAAATGTTAATAAGATCTGATTGGTTGGGGATAAATTGCACCATTTTAAACAATAACAACTTTTATTGAATCTCCCTGAATATGTCTCTATTAAATATATCTACTAAGCTGGGCAGTCAACCAAAAAAGCAGAAATGTAGCAACTGGTAAAGGCTGAACCAACCAACAAAAGTAACTAATCGTCCAACGGTTACACTGTCACCTCCTAATGTAGGGAGTAGGAAACAGTGAATAGACCTGTATCTCACTGTTACAGCATGTTATTGTAGAGATGTATTTATTGCATTGGGACATCGTTATAGTACCCTATTATTGGCTGTTTTAGACATGAGGTTCCAATCCTATATAAACTGCACTATACAAAGGCCTAAGGTACTTACAGGAAAATACACTACTGGCTCCTACGCTAAATGCTAATAATAATTTTTTTAAAAGGTGACTTTAAGATGGGTTTCGCTCGGCTGCACAGATATCTCAAGTTTACAGCGAATCACAATGCAGAAAGACCTGCTATCAGCCTATTACATTGGAGGTGCGATTGCCCTCTCACACCGTACTGAAAAATAAGCAAATGAGCAGTGACCAGTGACAGTCCCCTGAGCAGCCCACACAACCCAATTATCGATACACCCCCAGTCTAGGGTTATTGGAACGTTTTATTAAGCATGGAGGACATTCTTAATAAAATGTAATTAGTGCAGGCGACTGTTTTGAATATACAGTAACTCACCCTTGCTGTATATTTAGTCATTGATATTTTTCATATGATCGGTTGTACCATTTCTGAATATATCCATATGTTTAGTGGCAGAAAAACACTATTATTCTTAACCTGCTCACCCGACGCTTTGGTTTGCGGTGCCGATATGTGTTTGCGTCGGTGGGCCCATGCCCAAATTTTGCATCAGGGCAAAAAAAGTAGCTATGTCACTGGCGGGGGGTGGACAAGTAAATTTGGGTATCATCAGCATATAGGCAATACTTAAACAAAAATAATTATTCCTCCCAAAGAGATAGTGTACAGGGATAACAGTAAGATGAGCCCGAGGGCCCCCACACAAGTGGAACTTGAGAGGAAGTCTTATTAGCAAAAGAGACAAGAAAGATCTGTTGTAAGAGACATAAGACAACCACGCCACAGCTTCTATTCTGATGCCAAGAGAATTAGAATTTGCATAAGAAAAGAGTGGTCCACAGTATCAAAGGCAGACGATAGGTCAAGGAGAATGAGGCCTGAGAACTGGACCTTGGCTGGCACTTTGTAGTGCTGAATTGCTGAATTTTCGATTTTTATACGAAATAGACGATTATCGAAACAGACAATAATCGAAAATAGACAATTATCAAAATCGAAACTATAAAAATAACCCTCGAAATTATGATTGATTTCGGTAACCCTCGAAAGTAGCGCTCGATTTCGGTAACTCTCGAAAATAGAATGTGGAAGCTCGAAACAGCCCATCGTGAGGAAAGTAGTTTTAAAAGTTTTGGTTATATTTACGGGTTCCCCAGACCATTCTCCAGGTCTCTGTGTCATTTACAGTAACCTACTATTACTATTTGTCCCACAAATGGACAGAAAACTTTCCATTTTTTTCTCTCATAGACTTCTATGGGTTTGTTTTCAAATTTTCGAATGTTAGAAATTTTAAAAATTTTGAAAATTCGAAAATGGAACGAACTCAACAGTTTCAAACATTTCTAGTTATTTGAGAATTTGCAGAGGGACTTTTCAAATGAATGACACGGTCAGAACCTGAATGCAAAAGGTCCAATAAACATGGAGGTTATTAACTGGAGGTAATTAGTAATGCATGTAGAGACAAGATGCTCTAAGTTTTTTGACACAAATGGTATAGGGAGACAGGGAGGTAGTTTGAGAGACAGGTATCAGAGTAGAGGGAGAGTGGGTGGTAGAAAAAATAATTAGATTTTTTTTTTTTCGAGAGAGGAAAAACAGAAAGATTTTTAGTAAAGACCAAGTCCAGGAAGTGACCATCCTTATGGGTGCTTGTGTTTGTCCACTGCTGGAGGAGAAGTAGGAAGTTAGGTGGAGAAAGCGAGAGGGCCAGATTGCTTAGCGTCGTCAATGGACAATTGAAGTCACCTAGAATTATAGCCGGACATTCGGAGGAAAGAAAGATAGAGAGCCAGGTTCCAAACTCTGTAAGGAAAGTAACTTCCACTATGAATAGGACATGACACTCAGGAGAGGGATAAAATCGTAGCTTTATTTTAAGTACATATCATATCAAAAATTCAACAGGATACTAGGGCTATCCGCAAAGCAGCCTATGCGTTTCATGGGAACACCCACTTCATCAGAGGATGAAGGATCAGAGTTTAGTGCAATCTTATATACCCCACCCTCAGGTTGACATCCAAATTTTAAAGGTAAGGATTAAGGGTTAGGCAGAAGGGGGTCTTTATACAACTGCTACCTGTGGACATAAGGTGTAGAAAAGTTGGACAGCATGGACTTCAAATGAGGAAAAGGCAACTGAGGATGGAAGAGAAACAACTTTAAAGCAGCAGATAGGGAAAAACAGAAGCTTGAAAGTACAGGCTATAGATGGTATCAGTATATTGGAAGTATAGTCTATATTTAAGATAGATACATTATGTTGCATTTATACGCTATAGATATATACTGTATATTGGAAGTACAAGCTATGATATATAAAGTATATTGGAAGTATAGTCTATATTTAGATAGATACGTATGTTGGAATATACGCTATAGATAGATACAGTATATTGGAAGTACAGGCTTAGTACAGTAGGTTGGAAGTATACCTATAGATAGATACAGTATATTGTAAGTTAGGCTATATATAGATAGATACGGTATGTTGGAAGTATACGCTATAGATAGATACAGTTAATTCGAAGTACAGGCTATAGATAGATATATATTTGAAGTACGTCTATATATAGATAGATTGGTATATTGGAAGTATACACTATAGATAGATACAGTATATTGTAAGTATAGGCTATATATAGATAGATACGGTATGTTGGAATGTATACGCTATAGATAGATACAGTATATTGTAAGTATAGGCTATATATAGTAGATATGGTATGTTGGAAGTATACGCTATAGATAGATACAGTATATTGTAAGTATAGTCTATAATATAGATAGGTATGGTATTGGAAGTATACGCTATAGATAGATACAGTATATTGTAAGTATAGTCTATATATAGATAGATATGGTATGTTGGAAGTATACGCTATGGATTGATACAGTAGTATTGGAAATTTAGGCTATATATACTGTAGATAGATAAGGTGTGTTGGAAGTAGAGGCTATGATAGATCAGCATAGGCTATAAATAAATATTAAACTTTACTTAAATATAGCAAATATCACTATCACTACCCTGATATTATGCTGCATATGGCAATGCATTGCCTATACTGGGAAAATAAAAGGCCTTTATTAGACCTCTGAATAATATTCCTTTTAAACTGGCAAAAAAAGGTGATTTGAACTCTTTAGGCAAATATGCTGTAACCCATTAACCACAACAAGGTAAACAAATCTATATCTGATGTGTTCTTGATCTATATATAAGGAAAAGTTAAAAATTGCATTCCAATGGCCAGGTTTGAAAAAGGGAGGGGACATGGCTGGCATGCCAGAGGGATTATAGGACTAAAATAGCCGTTCTCTACAGTTTTCTCGTTTTAAACTGAGATGGCTATACTAAAGACTAACACCGTGTAATCACCTCACAGGATAATGTATGACCTCAGAATAGGTCACTTCACTTATACTTATAAACAGAGGACAGACATCAATAAATGAATCTTCCTCAGATGCTTTTAGTCCCTTAACTTACTGGTCCTGAGTATTGACTTGTATTTTCTCTTGCAAAAGGAAATGAAACATTTTCTTTTTATTATACTCATGGTGCTTTAATGTGTTGGAAGACAAATGACAATTGCATGTGGTGGCCATTAGTCCAGTTCTGCCTAGAGGACATTTTTTAAATCAAATTATAATTCTACCTCTCGCGTTGTATGCATTTTTCAGAACACGTGTGTTTTTGATTGGATAATCTTACCATAGACATCCATTTTAATGGACGTGATCCATCCAATGGAGTGGGTTTTATTTTCAAAATGCACTGCTGCATGCAATATGTCCAGAAACTCACTCTATGAAAGTATATGTATGCAGGCAATTCCTATGCAATGCGTTGTCAAAATCCTTGTGTTTCTATAACTTTTAGCTCTTCGCGTTTTATGCTAATATAACCCCATAGGTGTGCTACCATCCTAACACTAAACAATCCAGGGACATGTTTGTGAACAGTTTGTCTTGTATATGTGTCAGTCTAATGGACACATATTTATCTTACTGACAACTTTCATTGGAAGACAAGGGGGCCCAGCAGCAAATGACCTGTACCCTAATATTCTTGCCATGAAATATGTCACTTAAAAACAACAAACTGATACCATATATGTGTTAATTTTTGGGAAGAATCCTTTTCATTTTTTAAAAAAAAAATCTTTTATCATGGCAACCTTTGGAAATAAAGAACGTTAATTGTGAAAAGTCTGCGAAATTTAGGTCAAAACTGCCATAGAACAAAACAGAATGTGGTTTAACCCATGTCACCCCTCTGTTTCCTACTCACTGTTTTAGTATCCATGTGTTACAAATATGGGTATTAATCCAACGTAACAACAGGCTTCAAATATTTCCTAGGCAAATCCTGTATAGAAATTGTTCCTCTGAAAGATACTGTTCCCATTCAAAATGTATTCCTATTCTTTTAGAGTTGACAAAATATTTGTTTTACAAGACTTAGAAAAGAAAATTACAGGGTGCCGAATCGGCTCCAACCAAACCACAAGGTCAAGTGTTCCGGACTCAGACCTCCAGGACCATGGGTATCTTAAAACATCAATTTTTGTGTAAGCATAATACACAACAAACCAGATGTGTACCCGGGGAGGAGTCTTACACGTTTCGGGACATAAAAAAAAGGGAAGGAAGTGGTGGTTGTACTGCGAAACGTGTAAGACTCCCCCCGATACACATGTGTTTTTATTTGCCTATGATGCTTGCACAAAATTGAATTTTAAGATACCCTTGGTCCTGTTTTCTGAATTCTGGAAGATGTCTACATCATCTTTTGCTTGTAAATGTTTTGTCTAAAGCTAGGCGCACACATTACCTTTGGTATGAATGTTTCAATGTCGGCATCAGAACCACTTGTTGCAAAGGAAAATTTCCCTAGCCCACGGTTTGGCCCCCTGTACTAAGTATAGGGAGTTGGCTGCGATTTGTTAGTTGTATGGTAGTCACAAATGATCTCTCTATACTTACAGTATAAAGGGAGAAACGCTTGTGACTGTGTGTACACCATTTTTCACAGATGACAGAAAAAAATCTGCAAGATTTTTCTGGCCTACCGTATTTGAAACATTGTCCTGTGTACCCAGGAAGAGAAATAAAAGGAACTGGCAAGTCAAAAATCCAAAATTCTAACTCAATTAAATGGAAATTCTTCTTTGAATTTTCAATCGCAATTTTTATAACAATTTTTTATGTTTATTTGAATTTTTGCATACTCGATTTTTCAATTGCGATTTCCGATTTTCGAAAACTGTGACTCATCGCTATTTAAGCAAGGGTAAAAATATTTGGATATATTTTAATTTTTTTTAAAACTGGGAATTAAATTTTTAAAAAATGGAACTAGTTAATTTTAGGTGTTTTAATGACATCTATTGTTACATAGTGTGTTGCTGAACAGAAATGAAAACATAAATAGAAGGGCAGATAAGATGTACTTGACCTTCCTTTTGTGTAGAGAGTAATCCACTCTCATAAAACAGGATGTTCTGTGTATTTGTACTGCAGCCAGGCAAACGCCCAGACAGTTACAGCTTCATTCCTTGGACAACAATAACTCATATCTCAAGCATTACTAACAACATAATAAACATCACTCAAAGTAAAGCAGCATGGAATCCTCTCATTTATATTTTTCACCAAAATAAAATTGCAGGTGGGAAATGTACTTTAAAATGTAAGCAGTAATTATTCCTGCATTCAAGGAGAACTTAAAGGATGACTTTGCTTCATGTCAATCTATAAATGAATACATGTAAGCAGTAGTTACTCTGATGTGTTTGTGTTGCTGTATGACATTCAATACAGTACTTGTTTTGCTCAAGCTCAGTCCCTCAACACCCAACCCCCATACCAGACTATTTGACTCAGTATGCTCAGTAATCCCTATAAGCAGCTAGGGAGAGGGAATCCCACCATGCAGTTCCTGTTCCAACTGTCACCATTCCAGCTACAGCAAAACATAATAACAGAAGAGATTATGATACTAAGGCAATGGAGAATATAAGATGTTTCAGACTATATTTCTAAAGAAATAGGGGGACCAGATCAACAAAACAGTGATGTTGGGAGAAATTATAGTTTCCAACAATTGTTTTAAAAAAGATTCCAGTGTACATATCCTTTAAAGGGAAACTTTGGTCCAAAAATGACTTTAGGTAAATTGATAGGATTGCTCTTCTGAGAATTTTTGCAATTTTTCATTGTTTATTTTACATAGTTTTTGAAGATATTTACATTTTTGTGTGTGTATGGCAGCAGCATCACCAGGTCCCCTGCACTTCCTGCTCTGAAACCATGTCAGTCAATCTGCCCTGTGTCTCCTCCTCACTTTGAGCCCCCTGTCCCTCCCACTCATGGACCCAATGGTCCCTCCAGTTGCAGGCCCCCTTGGCCCATTCTCTTACAGCCCACAAGTGGCGCGCCCACCCACGGATCCCATGGCCCCGCCCACCCGCGGGTGTCATGGCCCCGCCCACTCACTGGTGCCTAAGCCCAGTCCACTCAGGGGCGCCTAAGACCTGCCCACTCGCTGGTGCACACAGCCCCACCCACTCATGAGTGCCGTGGGCCATTCAGACCCCCCCTACAAAACTGTAGAAACAGCTTTCTCTGCTCGCTGAAAGGCCTGTTTTCACACAGTGGGAAAGAAGGGCTGTAGATTCCCTACCTACTCTGTCAGGACTTACACACAGCAGAGGGAGGAGGGACTTCCTGTTTCTCTCACACACGAGGGAGTCTGAGGCTGTGCTTGCCGGCCAGCACTGTGCAGAGAACCTTAGGAATGTCACAATTGTCAGCCTCCCACCCATTAACTTTCTGGTCAGTCATTTTCTTTATATCTTGGGCGGTGGAGCACGTAGAGCGATGGTTGATGGCTCATTTTATGTAGGAAACTGGCTTTCATTTAAAACCACTTGTTTGGAGACCACAATTCCCCTTAAGCTGGTATAAACAGTAAAGCCGTCTGACATTCCACAGATCTAGTAACACAGTATCAATGTACTTTGAATAGGGAGACCGTATAGGAGGCAGAAGGCTGTTTTTGGCTCCCTATACAGAGAGAATTTTTCAGTCCTTTATGACCATTCCTTTATTATGACAGAGTTATCCAAAAAATAAATAAAAAACAATAAAAAATCACCTCTTACTGTTGTTTGCTGCTATCTAATCTATATAATCTTAGTAAGGCTTAATAAGGCTTTTCACTGGCACAAGAGGAAGCCCAGACTATGGAGGGGCAAAATGCATATGCCTAATACTGATTGTCGCTGGACTGTCCTTGCACGGTATGTACAGAATTACTTGAGATGGTAGATAATGCCCCTTTACGAAGAACTGTATATCACCACTTTCTGTCTTTTTAGTGTGTCCATTCTTGACTATTTTACTAACAAGTCTCTAGTGTGCAATATATTACTAAGATATTATGATTAGATAGCAGCAACAAAAGTATGATGTGTAATTTTTAATTGTTTTTTTTTTTTTTTTGGGTAACCCTCTATGTTATAAAGGGATTCTGTTCTATGTCTTATAGGTAGCTTGAACTCGTTAAGCACCTCCCCTCACAGTAAGGCCTACCATACTAGTGCTGAGTCCTCTAGTTGCACTTCCTAATGTCGACGGCAAACGTTTGTTGGCCTCACGTATACACACATCACCAATAAAGGGTGATTGCATCGGAACAATGGATTGGCCCTTTATCGGTACTGTGTGTACCCAGTCGTAACTAGCCGATAAATGCAAGGACACATCTCAGATCAGCACCATTGTGGAGAAATCATCTGTAATTCAGCAGGTTTGTGACATTTTATGATTTCTGAAATTTTCTATACTAGGTAACAATTGGTTTTCTGACTGTCTTGATAACAGAAAGGCTATGGCAAGTCACCCAGTAATTACTCTTTTGGGGGTTGGATTCGGGCAGTAGAAATTTACTGAGCATGTGCAACTGTGTATCTAGGTCTGTAAAAGCTGGTGTTCGGACATATCTACAGGAAGTGCCTCGCAAGTGGGGATGGGACACCCCTGGTGTAAGGAGACCCTGGTGGTATAATTTTGGTATTTACCTCCACCTTGAGGTTTTACCTCCAAATCCAATAGTGAATGTTATTGAGAAAAGCCTTTTCTGCTAAGATGCTGCAGAAATATTGCATTACTTTTTATTCCCTTTATTGTGAGAAGGCAATAGCCATATCCTATGCAAATCATTTCAAATATGTGGATTGTGTTAGAAAATGTTGCAATTGCTGCCCTGTGCTCTCCTAGTAAAACACACAAATAAAGATTGATGAAAGACCACTTACTGCACATTACAGTAACTGCTCCTTTTGTCTGTCAGGATGTGTGCATCACTGATAAACCTTGTAGTATTATGGCATTCCCACTGTACAAACTGGATTTTCTGTATTTGTACCTATCGGCTGCTCGTTAGAGCCATTGGATGTATACAAAAGCAAGATCATTGTATCAGAAGCAGAAATTCATTGACGTTAGTTTATTGTATTATTGCGCCGTAAACAACCCAATTTCAAGTTTAGAACCAAAACCAATTCATCCTACTTAGCCCCGGATCAGTAATTATTTCTGTTGCTTTTTTAAACTAATAAAAAGGGCAGTGATATTCACAATAACAGAAACAAACAAATCCCATACAATGAGATGCAGACCAGCACAATCAGCATTAATATGACTCATGGATAACCAATATGACATTCTTTTTATCAGCTTTTCCATATTTTCATAAGGATCCATTGATTCTGTAAACCTTTCCGTTTGGTTTGCATATAATAACATCATGATCTGTGTGTCAATGAAGGAAGATGACAGGACATTAAACGTTATAACAAAATATTTCATGCTTCTTGGCTGATTAGTTTCTCTTCACTTTCTGCTTTAGATCTCAAGTTTTATTTGGAATTTGGTCTTGTGACCACCGAACTATACAATTGGTACAATGACAAAAACTCACATTCTTCCAGTTGTGAAGACAAATTCTCCCTCCTGATAGGCCACACGGATGATCTCCCCTGTGGGAATACATTCAATCTTGAGCTCCATCTCTTCATCAATGGAGGTGCAGTCGTCGAAATGAAGTTGAATCTGAAGCTGTCCAACAATCTTAGCAAGGACCAGCCTCACTCTGCAACACTGAATGCGAGTTGTGCACTAAAACTTGTGTGATTTTAGGAAGCTAAGGAAGCCCTGGAAAGCTCATGCTCACAGAACGTTATTTAGTGGCCAACACCCGGGAATTATTTTACTCACACAGCCAGGTGAGATGTGGAAACAATGAAAGTTTAAAAGAAATTTTTCCAAAAGGTCAGACTTGGTTCCTCCAAATGTCAAGGTTCTCCCAAGATGCTAATTTATTTCAGTAGCTCATTGCAGGCAACATATAAAAGTTCATGGATCACTCTTTAGGGCACTGTAGCAGGTCAACTTGATGGAAATCAGTATAAGCATATTTCTGGCTTATGTCCAAATGGAGTAAACAAAAGGACCAGTAGAACGAAAACAAAGTTGAATTTTTTGGACAGCAATTTTTTTCTATAGCTGGGTGATCCATGTTGGATTATAATTAAAGGGCAACATGCTCAAAATTATTTTTTAATGTTTATAGTCTTCATCCCAAGGAGGTAAATATTATATATTATCTTGGTATTTGGGTAGGACCAGACTTCACCACTGTTACAAACACGAGGTATCGTCCATTGGCACCTTATCTTCACATCTGAATTTACCTTCCGGTCAGCGCCGGAGGTCTTCGTGCTCTGGTGCTTGAGAGGAGCCAGGTTCGTAGGTATGACCATATTCGTGTCACGAGTGGTAGTAGATCGACGGCCTCTTGTGAGATCACTGCAGAGACACAGGTGGGAGCTCAGCTCGCGCGAACCTGACCATTGTCGCATGAGCTGTGTAATGAACGAAGGGACAAGACCGTACTGTAGGGGTGGCCCAGAAAAGTAGTAATTGCTGCCAATAGGAGCAGACTGCGCTAAGACTCAGGCCAGGTTCATGTATGAGAGTATGCAGGCGGCAAAGGAGATCATAGTGTCCGCCTGAGAGAAAGCACATTGTAATAAAGGACTTTCCATAACGTAAGGGTTTTTTGAAAGGCCAGTTCAGCTTATGACCTCGGTTTGGGAAGTCACAAGGAGTGCATAAGGGGACACATGAAAAATGGGGCTCCAAGACTCAAATCGAATACCCAAATTCCGAACCAAGAACTAACACAAAACCAAAACACTGTGTGAAAAAAACTGATAGCCAACCCAAACATAAAACTCTCCGGAAGGTCATGGCCCTCCGCACACAACAAAACTCCTTGACACAAAGAGTAGAAAAAAGCACCTGCTGTGGTCCCGCACCAAATTCTACGAGCTTGGCAATAAAGCCCATACAATACTAGCTAAGAAGCCTCAGAAAATCAGCAACAAACTCCGCCACACACCCAATAACAGACAACGGGGGCCAAGCCAACAGCCCCAGAACAAAATAGCGGAAAGGATTCATGCAAACTACCAAAGATTATACAATAACCCACACACATCTCCCCACTCCTAGACAGACACCAAATACAACAATTACCTCAGAGACAGCCAACATTTCCAAATATATCCCATTACAGGGCCGAAACCTTAATAAAGACACTCTCCTATTGGAAATTCAACAAACCTAAAAACCCTTAACCTCCAATGGGCCAAATTCGCGGGGCCTGACGACCTAACTATAATATATACAAGCAATTTTTTAGACATCTTAGCCCACTTTATATGACAAAAGCTTTTCACACTCAATCCTAGAACGGAATCCCATCCACCACAAGACTATATCTCATCTTAACATAACACTTATTCGCGAAAACGGAAGAAATCTATCAAACAGCCAATTAATAGACCCATAGCCCTGCTTAATGCCAGACTACAAAATCTTTACTAAGATCCTGGCCAACAGACTAGCACCCATTGCTTCCCCAAATAATACACAAAGACCAGGTGGGATTTTGATAACCGGAAGACACCAAAGCGATTAACAACGAGGACCATTGACATAATGCATAGCAAACAGTAGAAAATAACAACTTTTACTGTAGGTCTGATGCAGAAAAAGCTTTTGACAGACGGTGACTGGCACATTTATGTTCCGCATTATCAATCTTCGGCCTTTCCGGGAGGTTTTTGAGAGCCCTGGGGGTGCTTTACTCCTCCCCCATGGGTCAGATCAAGTTATCCGGGCGCAGTTTTCCAAAAAAATTGGCTATACAGGGGAACACAGGACAGGGCTGCCCTTTTACACCACTATTATATGCCATGGGCATTGAACCAAAGGCAGAACACAATCAGAAACTCCACGTAACATCCAAGGCCTACAAATCTAATAAACAACAATACAAAATATGCACTATATGCGGCACGATATTATTGCTAACACCACTCATCACCCCAGACTTTCCCTTCCCAACCCTGACATAAATTTCTTCGAAATACGGAGAAACTCAGGATTAAATCACAGAGGAAAGACTGAGCCCTCCCAGCGGACATCCCACTGGGAGCCTTACAAAATTACAAAACAATTTCCAATATAACGGAAAAAAGACAATATCAATATCTAGGTATCGACAAATCACGCCTAGCAGTTCAGGGATATACGCGGCCACCTATTGACCCATGATACACAAAATTCCAAAATATGTTAACCAATCGGAATCGTATCATGATCTCGCTGGTTCGGACGCATACATCATTAAAAATGCAATTACCCTACTCCAACTCACCTCATTTATTCACAACTCCGGCTCCCCAGAAAAGATACCCTGAAGACACTCCACTATTACAAAAAGATTCATGAAAATTCATATGGGACTGGATAGCGATCATCAGAATCTCTCGCCGAGTAGCAACAGCGCGACGAAACACAGGAGCTGGGGGTTCCGGACTTAGTTAAAATATTATTACAGCCTCTCAACTACTCCACCTCACACTGGGCCCAGTACAACCTCAGGTAGATGGGTTTGAAATAGAAGGAGCACAGGTCTATCCCTCAGACGTTACTTACGTTACTTCCTCGACCACCTACGACTATCAACGAAAAACAGAGTACAGGACCATTAGAGTCACCCTACGGCCTCTGGAAAAAATCAACAAAAAACAACCCCTCCTAAAACAAGTGCATCCAAACTTACACCCATTCGTATCAAACTGTATTCCGATATCCCCCTAGTCAATTAAAGCTGTTGGTTTAAGCCCTGGACAGACATCTTACCTGCTGCGCTACTAGTTACATAACAGCACAAAATACACCAGACGACTGTAGATACATTGATAAGTAGCTGATCTCTAAGAAGAAGCTACCCTCCCACCCGTATCATACATGTCCACAGATAAATTCCTAAAGCAGACACCCAACTAGAAAGGATTTTCCTCCACTGACACAGTTTTGCGACCTCTGATCTCAGGGACAAATAAAAAGGAATTATTTCCTCAATATATATATTCTAATATCACTCCCCAACTAGTCATTAACTCATCTATATCTGGCAAACATGGGATAAGCCCTGGGAAATCCCCATAACAAGACACCTGGGAGAAAGTTTGGGAGTAGGGCGGTAGGGGGAAAACATCCATAACTACATCCAAAGGAGAACGGCTACAACAGTTTATTTACTGGTATTTTAACCCCCGAAAAGATTACACAGATTCAATCCTACAACTCCCAAAATTGTGCTGGAGATAGGTGGGAACAGGAAACAGGAAAACTTTTCATATTTACTGGACTTGCCCGAAACTGACCACAAGTAGTGGTCCCGGTACAAACCTGACAGACCACTCTGGTTGGACGTCCAGGCATTCCACTCTCACCACCATACACACTCTCCGTGTCAGCCCGCACCCCGACTTAAGAAAAAAGGAAAGGGAACTTAATCAAACAAGTTCCACAGTAGCAACGATTGCATTATACTCGAGGATACTGGAAAACAACAACAAAAACCCACAAGACACCCGGGAACAACACACCAAAAAAGCTCATACAAAGAATCAATGAACACAAGTGTATGAATTTTTACACAGCTCAACTAAGGGGGGAGGAAATAGAGACCAAATTGGAAAAAGACCTGGGAACCACATGGTTTATACACAGACCAAGCAGATGGGAGTAGCAGAACTAACATCGGGAGGATCAACCATAACCCTAAGATCAGAACTTAAAAGGTTAAAGCTTTTCTTTCTTCGATCTCAATCAAAAAAATGAAAAACAGGTGGGGAGGTTACTGCCAGGAGGGGACGCACGACGTCGTATGTCATTTCACAGATACTGTTGTTATCTGAAGTAACAGCGTTTGTGTCACTATATATATCATACTAAACTAAGGAATTGGAATCAAAGTTTAACGCCGTGGTGTTTATGTGACGGGGGAGACGCGAGGACTCGACCAGCGGAGGACAGGAAAAACGGAATGAGGTATCCAAAGGGGTACGAACTGAGAATAATACTGCGCCTCCTTTGGGGTACCACGCCCCCCCTCCCCAGCATAGTGTATGTTTCAACTATAGAAAAATGTAACAAGAAGAGAGGGTTACTCTTCCTTCCATCTCTTTATTTTTTGTATGTATGTTGAATTGTCACAATTAAAAAAATGATAATAAAAAAAAAAAAAAAAAAAAAAAAAATGAGCCATCAATCACACTCTAACGGGCTCCACAGCCCAAGATACACAAAAATGATGACCAATAAGTTCATGGGTGGGTGGCTGACATGTGACATTCCTGAGGCTTCTCCTGCACAGTGCCGCTGGTGAGCACAGCCTCAGTGTGTGAGGGAGACAGGAAGTCTCTCTCCGCCTCTCTGCTGTGTGTGAAGGACCTGCAGCTGGCAGAGAAGGTAAAGGGAATCTACGAGCCCGTCTCTCTCACAGTGTGCCTGAAAAGGCTGTTTCCACAGATTTTTCGGAAGGGGGGTGTCAGAGTGGCCCCAGCACCTGTGAGGTCTTAGGCACCCGCAGTGGGCGGGCTTAGGAACCAGCGAGTGGCGGGACTAGACATCCGGAGTGGGCGGGTCCATGGCACCTGCGAGTGGGCGAGGGGCCACATGGGGCTATAAGGGAATTGGGCCCAAAAGGGGGCCTGCAACTGAGGACTGGGTCCCATGAGTGGGAGGGACCAGGGGGGCGCGCAAAGGGTAAGGAGACACAGGAAGATGGACTGACATGGTTTCAGAGCAGGAAGCAGGAAGTGCAGGGACTAGTGATGCTGCTGCCATAATCACACACAAAAAATAATACTTCAACGAAAAAAAAAAAAAATAAACAATGGAAATAATAAATTGCAAAAAACTCTCAGAAGAGCAATTCCTATCATTACCTAAAGTAATTTTGGACCACAGTTCCTCTTTAAGCGTGCCAAACACAAGTTCCAGGTTAACTGGGGACTTTAGAAAGCAAGCTGTATATATACCCCCCAGTCCTTTTTTCCCCACCAGTCCTTTTTATCCCCACCAAATTCAGATACATTCTGCAATGGTATACAATAGATAACTATATCACATCATGCATGCGGATAAAAGAATCACTGCCCCACCCCCCAAGCAAAACTATGATGGAGGCATGCTTGTGAAGCGTTCTGCATCTCCAGGTCATGGTATATCTGTGTATTCAATTAGATCAACTGGACTATGGAGCAATTGGTACATCCGAAAGGACCCAATACCGAAAACAAGAAAGCGGACATCTTATACGCAGATGCATGCAGTGAAGATGCTCTGATTGTATTTGGGGGAGACCAACAGCACACAGTCCCACATATTGGAGGTACAATCCATTTAGCAAAATATAAAAATTTTATGGGACGTATTAGACGACCTTCTCCTTGTTTGGAAGGGTCCCTCTTAACAAATTGACGAATTTAATAAAATTACTTGAAACGATATGATGTCATATGAATTTACTGCTCAATATCTATGAATTGAAACGTATATATATAGAAAAAATGGCCAGGAATACTATTTTACACGCAAGAAGTTTTGTCATCCATAACATACATAAAGGAATTCCTATGGGGCAATTTCTAGGATCAAGGAATTGCTTAAACGAATAGCAACTTTCGGAAAAGGCAGCAGATAATTGAGAAAACAGGTTTCCTCACAGGGGTTATATCTAAACAGGCATAGAGATAGTCATCCCAGTGAAATAAAATAAGATAGACAAAATTTATTATATGGTACAAAAAAACTTGCAACACTAAAAATGGTTTATATGCTAACTTGCAGTAAATTCAAAACAGAATATGTGGGACGCACATTTGTGTCCGTCGTTAGGAACGGATAAGAGGAAACATTGAGTATATGAGGAAGGAGATGAAAATCTCCAGTAGACGACACATTCAGGATTGCAATGACTGTTGATCTATCCTATTGTAGGTACAGGGGGATAGAGGTTGGTTAGGAATAAGTTAAGGGGAGGAGATATATAAGATATCTGTAACAAGAGGAAAGCACTTCTGGATAATGGAATTGGAAACTCGGTCCCCAGAAAATGGCAAGGGAGAAAGTGGCCTAATGGTAACATAGCGGGGCACTTCTAGGGTTTTGCTGCCTGATCCAAACTTGTTGAATTCCGCCCTTCAACCCGTGCTGTGTTTTTATAAGTGGGGGGCTTTTGCCATGGTCAGGTTTTTGCAAATGCGTGCTTAGAGCTGGTTAGGCATGGGTACAATAATTACGGTTTGGAACTTCTTATCACATAGTTATTAAAGTTTCCTCAGACAGTCAATTACCTAAAAGTAAATACTAAAACAGGTATGACATCTCCTTTCTATATCATCTTGTGTTCCCACTACCATATTGCTCCTTTCAGTCTTAGTGATCAAACAAACTTATTATAATAGCCTGTGCTATACCTGTTGGTTTTGAACTGTAAAATAAAAGAAAGCCCATGACTTTCTGTCGAATATAAATATTCTAGACAAAGTCTGTAAGCCTGCCACCACGTCAAGTCCTAACTAGCTAACTAGCCATAACTAGACCATTAACTAGGACTTACCTAGTTACCAACTAAGCTAACCGAAACCATAAAAATGTTGGTTTGAAGCAACTTCAAAGACTGTGTATTGAGTCATGCGAATGTCGCTCACACTTCTTTGTGTCAATTTAGGGCGGATTTCCCCGTGCTTCTGTCTGCCCGCCTTTTTTCTTGAGTGCAGAGGCTGGCCACCTGAGACAGTATGTCTCACTCTGCCTAATGGTAGCATGGGCCCTGAATCATCGGATGGATATATTCCCTTCTAGTTTAAACAAACAAACATTGAAAAATAGGAATCCTTAGGTCCAATCTTTTTCCCTCTTTATCTGTTGAGACCTACAGGGATTTCAATAAAATTCTTATTGTTTAAAATGGTGCTAATTGTTGCCCCAACCAATCCGTCTTATTAACATTTGAAACTAATATCTATTCACTTTGGGCAAAAATTAGCAACCATTTTAAACTAAGAACTTTATGTGAATTACCCTGATTGTTCTTTTGGCACTAAGCAACTTAATTTATTGGTTCCATATGTCACTAAGTATATCCTATAGTAAGGGTTTTCCTTTCATTTGTTTTTTGTGAAATCTGGGCCTTTGCTTAATTGCAACATTTTTGACACTTGCGATATGTTATTTAGTTAAAAAGGTAAAATTGTTGTCTATGATAGTTCTTTATCTTTGTGTGTATTGTAATTAATGAAATAATGCAGCTGGTGATTAGGGATGGCAGTTCGCCTGATCCGAACCCATCCGCCGCGGAGTTTCCTCGTTCGCGGAACGGTGGATTTTCCCGATTTTCCCGGATTTTCGAATTTCGATCCACGCGGATTTTCTCGAATTTCGAAAAATTGCAAAATTACGAGGATTACTCGAGCGGACTGGATTTTTTGCGAAGTTTCGTACATCGTCTACTAGTGAGACACATGGAGCTGTGTGATAATGTTTTGATGTCGCTTTACGACTCTTCTTTTTGGGTTTCATTATTGTGAGCTAATTGACTCACAGTGTTTTAGCATTACACATAGTTTTTGCGTGGTAATAAATATAAGGTATAGACAGGGGTTAATGAAATAAATACCTTGTGAAGGGGTTAATGTAGTGTGAAAGCTGTACTACGTCCATTCTCTTACCTCATGTTCATGTATTCTCCTGATTGAGCTTTTTAATTGGAGTTTGTATAGTTAAAAGGGCAGTACTACTGGTTGTAAAAATTTTCCAAAAAAACAGTTCATCTATGATTAAGGGCTTGACGGCCTGAAACGCGTCAGACATCTTCTCCACCGTCCCCAGCCAAACAGCTCATGTTTTTTTTTAATGAAGAAAATAAGTCAAGTTTTATACAAGTCTGGACTGGTCAGTGGCCATCGAATGTTTCATGCAGTGCAGCAGCACACATTTTCTATGTTGTAGAAGGAACACCCCTGCCCACCCTAACTGCCATGTGAGAATGTTAAAAGAAGACCTTTTGAAAGTTAATTACAGCCGGATCGATCTTCCGCACACTGATCTGGTGTCCTGCTTGCCGACAAACCGCACGCAGGGACCGAACCAGCAGCTGTCTCCTGGTGATTACTGATAGGCAGCTAATCACAGACATGGCGATGTCAATGAGATGCACCGTAGGAATGAAGGACCTGAAGAATCGCCTACAATTACAAAAATTAATTACGAAAAGAATATGCTAGTGGGATGAAACTCGGATGGTGGGAGGATGGGGGAAAAGGGGCTCCCTTGCACTTGCCACTGTACTCTCAAGAGGACAAGGAGGAGGCGAAAACTTGTTTGGACAGAAAGATAGCTCCTACTCTTCAGTTTCCTGTCTATTGCAGATGAACAATAGGGAGATGAGGGTAGGTTATCTGTGAAAGAAGGAGGTTGCAGAGGAAACCTTTAGGGGGGGGACAAGGGGGAAGGGAGGGTTTATGGATGAGAAATGGGTTTAAAAGGGCTACATATGGGATTATGGATGTATAATGCCTGCATATGGTATTATGGATATAAAAGGGCTACATATGGGATTATGGCCATATGCAGGCATTATACATCCATAATCCCATATGTAGCCCTTTTATATCCATAATCCCATATGCAGGCATTATACATCCATAATCCCATATGGGATTATGGATGTACAATGGCTACATATGGGATTATGGATGTATAATGCCTGCATATGGGATTATGGATATAAAAGGGCTACATATGCAGACCCCACTTTGAACCATTTCATTTACAATCCTTTAGTCAAACATAACCCCCCTCCCCCCTAAATATTTCCTCTTCCAACTACTTCCACTCACAACCCCCCCAACCTCTCCACCCCCCTTCCCTTGGCCCCCTTTTCCCCATGTTCTAGATCACCTTTTACAAGAACTTGGCTTTTACCAAGCTAAAATACAGGGCGGCGGTGCGCTTTCTCAAGGAAGCGGCTGTGAGGAGCGGAGCAGGAGGCGTCGCTATGGAAACGCCAAGCTTTCTTCTGATTGGCTGCTGGCGCCACGCCTCCGCCGCGCCTCCAGAGGGACGCTCGAGATCTGCGACGCAGATCTCTTGCAGTGCGCATGCGTCCCCGTTCCTGCTCTGTCGCGTCACTTCAAAGGGGAGGACGTTGAACTTGGGGGCGTGCCAGCAGAGGGAGAAATGCAATTTTAACTACTCGGCTGCCAGAGAGCCTAGAAGAGAGGGAAATAGAGGCTCTAAAAGAGCTTTATTTATCCAGCCTTATAAATGTAAGTTACATTTTTGAGTTTACTGACCCTTTAACTTCGCCCAACTTGCATTTAGGTCCACACTAGTCAAGGAAGAGTGTCCTGAACTGATAAAATGTAATAAGATTAAAACATGACAGGATAGTCTGGGTTCCTTATAGGACCTCACATTTACCAATAGTGATCCCTCTGTAACACATTTACCAATAGTGACCCCTCTCTAACACATTGACCAATAATGATCCCTGTCTAACACATTTACCAATAGTGATCCCTCTCTAACACATTGACCAATAGTGATCCTCTCTAACACATTGACCATAGTGATCCCTCTCTCACACATTTACCAATATGATCCCCCTCTAACACATTGACAATCATGATCCCTGTCTAACACATTGACCAATAGTGATCCCTCTCTAACACATTGACCAATAGTGATCCCTCTCTTAACACATTTACCAATAGTGACCCCTTTCTAACAAATCCCTGGTGACAGCTGTGAGTTAATGGGAGTATGAGTATTGAAAGACAGACTGATAACTTTATTTAGAATGATCCAATGGATCTGCTATTGATCTATTATTGGTTGGAAATTTAAGGGGGAATTGTTTTTCAAGCTCTGCACAACAGTTGTATTTCACTGTGGTGTTTCTACTGAACTATAACACTCTATGCAATGTTACAATAAATAGATCAAATATTCATTTAGAGGATTCTTCTCTGAGACAATTAAGTGAGTTTGTTAATGGTTTATTACATTATTTAAGCAATAGCCCCCATAGAAGCCATGAACCTGTGTCCTGAACTGATAAATGTAAAAATTAAAACATGACAGGATAGTCTGGGTTCCTTATAGGACCTCACATTTACCAATAGTGATCCCTCTGTAACACATTTACCATAGTGACCCCTCTGTAACACATTTACCAATAGTGACCCCTCTCTACACATTGACCAATAAGATCCCTGTCTAACACATTTACCAATAGTGATCCCTCTCTAACACATTGACCAATAGTGATCCCTCTCTAACACATTGACCAATAGTGATCCCTCTCTCACACATTTACCAATAGTGATCCCCCTCAACACATTGACCATCATGATCCCTGTCTAACACATTGACCAATAGTGATCCCTCTCTAACACATTGACCAATAGTGATCCCTCTCTAACACATTTACCAATAGTGACCCCTCTCTAACAGAATCCCTGGTGACAGCTGTGAGTTAATGGGGAGTAGGAGTATTGAAAGACGACTGATAACTTTAATTATAGAATGATCCAATGGATCTGCTATTGATCTATTATTGGTTGGAAATTTAAGGGGGAAGATTGTTTCAAGCTCTGCACAACAGTTGTATTTCACTGGGTGTTTCTACGGAACTATAACACTCATATGCAATGTTACAATAAATAGATCAAAATATTCATTTAGAGGATTCTTCTCTGAGACAATTAAGTGAGTTTGTTAATGGTTTATTACATTATTTAAGCAATAGACCCCATAGAAGCCATTAACCTGTGTCCTGAACTGATAAAATGTAATAAGATTAAAACATGACAGGATAGTCTGGGTTCCTTATAGGACCTCACATTTACCAATAGTGATCCCTCTGTAACACATTTACCAATAGTGTCCCCTCTCTAACACATTGACCAATAATGATCCCTGTCTAACACATTTACCAATAGTGATCCCTCTCTAACACATTGACCAATAGTGATCCCTCTCTAACACATTGACCAATAGTGATCCCTCTCTCACACATTTACCAATAGTGATCCCCCTCTAACACATTGACCAATCCTGACCCCTGTCTAACACATTGACCAATAGTGATCCCTCTCTAACACATTGACCAATAGTGATCCCTCTCTAACACATTTACCAATAGTGACCCCTCTCTAACACATTTACCAATAGTGACCCCTCCCTAACAGAATCCCTGGTGACAGCTGTGAGTTAATGGGGAGTATGAGTATTGAAAGACAGACTGATAACTTTAATTATAGAATGATCCAATGGATCTGCTATTGATCTATTATTGGTTGGAAATTTAAGGGGGAAGATTGTTTCAAGCTCTGCACAACAGTTGTATTTCACTGTGGGTTTTCTACTGACCTATAACACCTCTATGCAATGTTCAATAATAGATCAAAATATTCATTTAGAGGATGTGAGACTAATAGAACCAGGATTTCATAGGATTTCTTTTATTTTTAACATCTTGCCTTTTTTTATTTTTTATGTACAAATCCCTAAATTTTATAGTAGGGTGTATAAAGATTTTATTCATCTGTATCCACATATAGCTAAACATACACCCACATATTTCCCACTGTGCACCAACGGGCACACTTTTGCTAGTATATAGTATATATATATTAGTATGAATGGTTTGGTTTGATATAAAAACTGCATCATTTATGTTAGCAATTTATGCTACACACCATGCAAGATAAAATTACCCTGGTTGATAGTCAAACTTAAAATACAGAATCAGAAGGAGATGGTATATATTGTTGAAAAGATTGCCTTCTGATTCAGTATTGTTTTGAGGCTTAAGTTGCCCTTTAAATGGACAGCAGAATTCCCATACAGATGTTTGGAAACTACAACTCCCAGCATGCCTTGTTGCTGGGAGTTGTAGTTTTCAAACATCTGTAGGGAATTCTGCTGTCCATTTAAATGCCAAAGTAAGCCTCAAAACAATCAGAAGGCAGTAGTGGTCCTAATTTCTACCCTCAGCTTATACTGGATATCAATTAGTTTTCCCTACATTTTGGGATAAAAATAGGTACCCTCGGTTTATATTCGGGTCGGCTTATACTTGAGTATATACGGTATGTTTTATTAACCTGGGACACAAAAAAAGTGCTTTAGATCTAAATATGGAAGTCTACCAGAGAATGGTTGCTCACCTAAAAAAAATCCTTGCCCAACCACTAGTTTTTTTCGACCATGGTTATGAGGGCCGTAGCTAGATATCACAGGGCCCCATAGCAAAATTTTAGATGGGCCGCCAACATAAAAATCAACCCAGACAAGGCAGAAAAGTTTTTTAAAGGGTACGCAAGTAAAAAATTTTCTTGAGAGTGCAGGTTTTTGCAGGGGACCTGGACAGGGCCCCCTTGGCTCTGGGCCCCATAGCCAGTGCCAGACTGGACTGTTGGGGCCCACCAGGAAATCAGAGACCAGGGGCCCACTCAACATTTTATATCTTGATACACACATTTACATACCTGTCTTACTTATTCCTATTGGTAATAAACACATTTCTTACTCTCCCTTTGGTTCTGATTTTATTTTAGCTGTAAATTTTTCAGAAGAGAATAGAATTTTATCTGCAATTGAGTGGGCGGCTCCAGATCGATGTCCTTGGAGGAGGCAGACTCCGTACTTTCTTTCAATTTAGATATTGGCTGAGAGATATTCGCCTCTCCCATTTGGAGCGCAGCCACTCTGACTGGACGCAGGGCGGAGGGGAGTGACTCGCCCACTACCAGGCTCCACTTGTTCTTGTACCCGTAGGCCAGTCCGACACTGGATGGGGACTGCTATGGTTGCTAAAGTGATCCCTATGTTCCTGATGGTTTTCACTTCCTTTCCACGGACATCCTCACTGTAATTTTTCGGGGATTTCAACATCCCCATTAACACCAACACTCTGCTACCTCCAAAATTCTCTTGCCTGCCTCCTCCCTTAACCTGCCTCGTGGTTATCAACAGAGACTCACCGTAATGGACACACGTTTGACCTAGTCTTCACTCGACTATGTTCCTTATCTAACTTTTCCACTATCCGATCACAACCTTCTCATATTTAATCATTACTTCCATCCAACTTTGACCCCTCTTCACCCCTTTTTCTACAACACCATCAATATATGGCCTCCTTCTCTGGCCCTGATTTTGCTGCCTTCCGCTACCAAAACACTGTCTCCTCCACCCTGGCACACTGTTGCCCCTTAACCACCTCTCGCCATGGTTGCATTAACCCCCACCTTGGCTCATGGATCAGATTAAAAAGATCAAAAGGCGATCCGGTGTAGCTGAGCAACAATGGTGTAAAAGCAGCAAGACCAATCACTTTCTTTTTCAAAATGCTCTTCATCGTATGAGGAACGCTTTATCTTTGCCAACACAACCTATTTGTCCTCCCTTATTTCTAAACAATCCCACAATCCAAAACAGCTATTCAAAGTTTCAACCTCTGCTCTTTCCGACACCTCCTCCTCCTACAACCCTGTTTATCTGCTGATGAAATTGCCTCTTATATCACAGAAAAAATTGTAATATGAAGAATGTTTTTTTCTCATGCTCTGGCTCATCTCCACAGCTTCCACTTCCATTTACATTTCTCCCCAACCTCCCGTTCCAACCAACTTTTCCAATATTACTGATCACAGCCTTCAAGCCTTCTCTCCAAGGCCCATCTCACCATCTCACTACCTGTCCCCTTGACCCCATTCCCTCCTTCTCATTCCACATCTCCTTTTCCTTTAGACCAGCCTAAGTCTTTTTTTTAACTTGTCTCTATCCACGGGTACTTTTCCCTCCTCATTCAAACATGCTATTGTATCCCCTATTCTCAAGAAACCTTCTCTTGATCCATCTGCTCTATCCGTTATGTCTCTTCTCCCGTTCGCATCTAAACTGCTTAAACGACACATCTATGCTGAACTGGTAATCACTTTTCTGCTAACTCCCTCATTGATCACCTACAGTCTGGCTTCCGCCCTAACTTCTCTACGGAAAACAGCTCTCACCAAACTTAAAACAATCTGCTTAATGCGAAATCTAAAAGCCACTATTCCATACTTATTCTGCTTGACCTGTCTTCAGCTTTAGATACATGTGATCACCCTTTACTGCTTCACCATCTTATCCTCCCTAAGTATCCTGAGTTCTTCACTTCTTGGCTTCTTCATACCTCTCAGGTAGGACGTTCAGTGTTTCCGACTCGGCTCCAACTCCACCACTCTCCCCTTCCCTGTGGGGGTACCACACAGGCTCAGTACTCAGCCCTCTTCTCTTCTCCATTTACACACTTGGCCTTGGTCAGCTTAGTTCTTTAGGATTTCATACCACCTGTATGCAGAGATACCCAATTTACATCTCCACCCTGACAAGACTTTCTCGTGCGCCCCTCTGCTCTGGAACTCCCTTCCACGCTTTCTCGTCACTCGCCATCACTTCGTATCTTCAAACGCAACTTTAAACTCAACTCTTTAGGTAAGGTTCCATTCTAGACCGGGACACTTCTACCCCTCTTACTGACCATCGTTACCTGTTAGTTATAATCCACTGAAAACTTGTTACAGATACTGATCATACTTCACCTTATGTCTCATCCCCATCTCCTTTGACTGTAAGCTCATTTTGGCAGGGCCCTCCTTCCTACTACTGTATCACAGTAATGCTGTAACTTACCACACTGAATGCTGCTGGACCAGCACTTAAATTATTTGCACTTTGTATTACTTGCACTACCCTTGTTGTAACATGTATGTTTTCCTGTGTGTATATTAAACAGTTGTAAAGTGGCACGGAAGATGTTGGCGCTATATAAATCAACAATATAATAATACCAAATATGTTTTATGAATATATATATGCTTAAAATATTATAAAATGCTTGCTAAAGTATAGAATTTAGCAAGTTTTTGCTTTTAAAATAAATGCAGTTTCTAATTCCCAAGAAAAGGATATTTCTAATCTAAGGATGGTGAAGTATTTTTATGCCTAAATAGCCGTGCAAAATTGCTAAGAGTCATGGCTATTGTGCCAATGATGAGTCAGGGACTCAGGTAATAATGCAAACGTGTGTTTACCAAACAAAACCATCCTAAAAACATTTGCTTTTGCAAAGGAGCTCCATTTATGTCAAATGTTAAAATGCTGACATTCTTTCTTATTGACATAGGAAAATATTAAAATAGTTTAAAAGCGAGTTGGCAACACTGAGAAAACTCTCAAAAATTCCGTTATACTTAAACTTTCCATGCAAGCTGTGCTCACATAGAAAAAAAAGGGCACTAGGTCGCCACTGGTTTAACAATGATTTACTGTACCGTAAAAGACAGAAAAATAGAACATAGCTGTTGCCAACCAAATACTTTTCGTTCTTCTATCAACACAGCCAATTAAGACATGTGCACACCCCGTTAGCTATAGTTAATACAATGAGGTTACACCTAGGACAGGTGAATGAAGGGGTATTTTACAGCTCTCTGTATTATTCTACAGATTAAACCTAGTATAAAAGAATTTAAAAGGCATCATATTTAATAATAAAACTCCCGTTTTATTCTATAATTACAGGATGGTAGGAACTGCCATCTTACCTGGCAACGCATGTTGGTCCAAGCATGATGTGCCATGAAAAGAGTGGATGGGTGCTTTTTATCAAATCAATTAGACATTAATAAAATAATGAGCTGATCCTACCTATACTTATAAAATCAAATGTGGAGATTTATTTTTAGAAGAGTCCTTTAAGGGATGGTAATAGTCCAAAGTTCTTTTAATAAATCACCTCTGAAGTTGGCCATGAATGTCTTGTTCGCTGTCTTGCTGTGTGATTTCTCATGGTAATAGATTTGAGGCTATATAAAGAAGGTGGGACTTATGCTTACCGACTGTACAGGTTTACTAGGACAGTGATGGTGAACCTTTTAGAGCTGAGTGCCAAACTGCTGCCCAAAACCCACTTATATTTGCATAGTGCCCAATGATAGTTTAACATGAATACTGAGGTTTTACTTCAGAAAAACAACTCAAAACAGATAGAGACAGATACAGTGGATAGAATGTGATTTAAGATTAACATTGAAGGTTGTTTGCGCATACATTTTGATGCACTGATGTATGTGCTCCTCTCACTTAGATTTGAGGTTGGATCAACCCCAGGGTAGGGGTGTTTGGAGGATTGCACCTACTGATTATGGCAATTGCCTGCCCTGGTGCGCTAGAGTGAATCTATACTTTGTTTTGATCTCTCTTTTTACCAGAAGGCCATGTCTCCTGTCTTTCTGGTAACAAACTCTGGTGAATTCTGTGTACTCATGTGTACTGTGGCACTCATGTGTGGCAGGAATGCCCACAGAAAGGCTCTGAGTGCCCTTTAAAAAAACCGCTGGTGAACATGGATAGGGTCCCATATTTTGCTGGGGGGTCCAGTGATTCTTAGTTACTTCACTGATCTGGGCATGGCGGGGTGGTCTAGGGGCACGGCATTGCCATGCAGTCTGTGAATAGAACCTGCCTATGCCCCATGTCTGGGTGCCCACTAGTTGGCAATTCATTCTAGCACAAGTCAGGTGTTATGGTGGCCATAGATGCTTAAATCCCGGTCGTCGATACATATTTCGATATGGTACGATCTTCAGATGGTGTATGGATGATTGTTTGAAAGATCTTTCAATGATCTTACAATAATTTCCCCATCTGGCCGACCGCAATCCAATCGTACGACCCACGATTGTCGATCGGATTGTAGCGTCTATGCCACCATTAGGCTGGGTACACAGGTATGGATGTTTTGTCGGCCGGGTCAAATCACTGTCGATTGCTGCACTAGTGTCCGCATCCAATCGTCGTCTCCATAGGGAGACCACTATGGCGTTATTTACCAACAGGCCCAATCGCCCATTTTGTTCGATCATGACGCCCCCACCCACCCCATGCGATATTTCCAGTCGACCGCCTGATACGGTAAGTATTGTAGTGTGTACCCAGTCTAAATTTTCAAACGACCTACTACATGTATAAAATTTGATGGTTGTTGGAGATGTAATAGCAGTCACAACACCCTACACCTCCCCCAGCACATGAACACCCTGTAAATAATGCTGCAGCTAGAAGAGATACGTTTAGCCCAATTTGAAACTGAAAACGTGTTGGTTAATAGTGATGACCAGCTGGAGACACGCCTCTTTTAAAGTCTAGCGCAATGCTTTCGCGCATGCGCAGCTGAGAGCCGGACGGTCCTTAGAAGTTAGTGAATCCTGCCGGTGGAGCCCAGCAAGAGGTTCCTTACCAGGTGAGGAAATTACAGCGTTAATGTGTCCCCAGGAGACGGTTGGACTTGAGGTTGGTAGAAGGAGCAGTAAGACTGGGCTAGCGGGGGAAGGCACTGACTATAGTGGAGTGAAGGCACAGTGCTGGTAGTTCCTCCCGAGGGGAGCAGACTCCTAACTAGTGAGTGATAAGCAGGGAAGGCAGACGGGAATGTGCTGTTTTCCTGGGGGTGAGGACCGGAACGGATAGAAAGTGAAATATGTGTGCACAGGCTATATGTGATTCAGTTAGGGCGGCGTTTGTGAGTGGGACGACTACAACTCCCATCATCCACTAACACGGAATTCGTTATAAAGCCTTTTGGGTAATGCAGTCCACTGCCGGGAGACATTGGAAAGTGAGATGGAGAAAGGGAGACTGAAAGGGATGGTGAAGATTGACTCTGGATGGATTTTCACTCAGGGCTTATTGTCCATTTCATACCAACGGGTTCCTAAATTACAACCTGATTTAAAATATAAAAGGGATGTCAATTGATATGTATATGGCAATCACCATGAATGGAAACTACAATTCAGGCATGCTTTTTGAGTTGTAGTTTCTAACATCTAAAGTACCAAGGATTGACAGTCCTCAGATTGTTTATAAACTGCTCCTAACTCAATATCAAGTTAAAAGACAACACAAGCTAAATATATATTTTTTGTGAATGGTTATATGTTTCCTACCTAGCAGATTGCGGTTGCTGCAGCATCATTGTGGAAAAGCTTTAGTCATTTTGCAGGTTTCTGGTATTTTCAAATATCTGTTGTCCCCTTTTCTGGTGATTAATCGTGATTGTAGTTCCGGTATTGGTTTGTGTATGGTCCCCATTAAGTTCATTTCTTGACAGCGTCAGTCTGGTTACAAAAAATCACAGGCAGTGTCATCCATATATTACTGCAGGGGGGGACTATAAAACATGTGGATGGTCAAAAGGCCCTGCCACTAAGGCTGGTATGGTATTTTATGTAATCTTTTTGTACCAAATTGGCTATAACATATAGCCAATTATATTTTTCTATATATTTAATTTTTTATGGGGTGAATAAAAAAAAAAAAGCACAATGAAATTTTTGGTTTGTAGAGATAAATCTAGATGCAAATTTCTTATGGGAAGGGTGATATTTTGACATGCCCTTAAATAGGGTAAAGCTACTACTCTGGTTACAAGTGTTTTGTACTCATAGCAATTCCTGTTCTATTTTCAAAAGTTTATGAAATTTTTTCAGCACAACAAATGGAATGTAGTTTTGCATATAGTGGTGCGAATATGAACTCCTTTTCAACTGAATACTGAAAGCCTGCAAAAGAACGCAACTTACCTCACTCGTTCTTTGCAACCTATTTTTCGCAAACTGGATAATACATTGTGGGAGCGAGTGCAGGGAAATTGCAATACCACATTGGCTGCTTCTCATGGCTAGTGTTTCTAAAAGCTAATATTTCTTATTGGGAAAAAATGCCAATTTCCCCCATGCTCTGAATAAAATGGTACCCCAATTGCATTGATGTACATGGACTACGACCAGCAATAGCCCCAAATGCTTTTAAATAACTTGCCGACCCCCAAAACTAAACTTATAAATGTAAACAGAACCCCCTGCTACACTTTGAAACCATAATACTCTCTCCTCTACCAGTAAGTGAAATCCATTTACATTATTTTCCTATTTCAATTCTGTAAATCCTGTATTTTATGGTTTGAGCCTCTCTCTTGTATATATTGAATAATCAGCCCTGTGAGCTTTCTACAGCTTCTACTTTCCTGATCCACTAGTGTGCTTGGTTGAGGGCTTCCCCATGTTTGCAAAAGCCTGATGACTTCGTTGGAGGCCTTGGGACTTGCTTTCCTCTGCTCTGCTTAGTTGACAATGTTTACTCTAGTGAATTTGCAGAAAGCTGCTGCTAAAGTATAAAATATTTGTAAAATTGTGTTGTTTTGAATTTGTTACATGCATGTGAAGATATGGCAAAATCAAGACTTTTGGTGCCCCTGCTGTTATTTTTGTTTCCAGAAATAGTCTTGCAGCTGTGTCCGTCCCTGTCTGTACTATAATGAAAGAATAGCAGAAGCCCATCACTCCAGCCACATGTGTTCCTTCATGTAAATTGTCTGAACTAGAATGTTGTTTGCTTTAAGAATGGGTGGATTACATTTGTATGCTCTGCAATTGTTTTTTTTACCAAATGGACACAACAAAATAGATTCTAAATTTTTGATACTGTGATCTCTGCCTAATGAATTTTTTTTAATCAAAATACTTCATTTTTTCTTTGTATTAACTGCATTTTCATTTAAAAGAAAATGGAGGTACATTTGCAAGCTTAAAGTACCCTCAAGTATCAGAATCCCTTGCCATGCAATAGCTGCCTAGCATGCATTCGTTTCTAAACAACGAACCTTGATGAAAATCCCTTGTCAATGGTTTCCCACCTTCTTTGATTTCATAGCACTTTCAGCTAATTAAGGGTATGTTTGTAATAATTTTTAGGCCGTGAATAAAAAGCTATGGATTAGAACTGTGGCTGCCCTTTCACTTTCTAGACTGAATTGGTCATTTGGAGAACAAATTAAAATTGTTCTGTAACCTATGGCTTATTTAAAATATTGAGTAGTTAATAGCGAAGACTACTATTGTGCAATGTGGCCACATAAATAATGGCTTAAAATGCAGTGCATCAGACAAATACTTCTCTTATTGAATATTGAATCATGTTTGACAAGGAAGCAGAAGCTAGTGGTGCCCCATATTGTTGATAGATTAGTTGCTAATTTACATTTACTAGGAAGTGTGCACAGCTGGTAAACATAGGGGGGTTCAGAATATGGGTCATTAACTTAATCAATATTGTTCTGAGTTTTTATTTTTGCCCCCTGACTGGTCTGTTTAAAAGGTGCTTACACACGTCCGATGTGTGCACAGAGCAACGACCCCACAACATCATTCGCGCGCTTAACGATCATTGTTGGCCAGAAATCGCGTGTGGTGTATTCGTTCTCGGTTGGAGCTCGGTGCCAAATTGGGCAGTTGTACGAACCTTTAGATGTATACTGCTTCTATGTTTTGGCTGACCTAGCTCTAGCTGTATTATTGCATCATTCACATTACATTTTCTTCCTGTTTTCTGTAGTGCAAATGGTCTCCAATGCAGAACATTTGGTAGTTGACTTTTGCAGTGTTCTTAACTTTACCTCAGTATTTTAATGAATAGCTGTGTCTTTTTTATTAAACCTGGCAGGCCAAATAAGTTAGGTCATCCAGCTAATGGTATTGTAATATTAAAATAACTAATTGGATAAGTATTGGATAGACTAGAATTATAAGTCATCCACCACAATAGGTTCTCATTATATTAGTGAAAAATAAAATTCATGCAGTACTTTGTCTTGCATTAAAAAGTGGTCATATTTTTTTTTCTACCTTTTCCGATATTTAAAAATATTCCATATTGACTTAATTTCAGCAGAAAACTCAATCACATTTCTATATTAATCAAGGTATTCTCTGCAATGCTTTTTCCAGTAATTATCAATATCCTTAGATCTTTAGAGCAAATATTTTCCAGTAAATATTTGATTGGTAGACCATTGCTAGGATACAGCCTACATAATCAGCTGAATCAAGACATGGGGTGGAGGAGTGTTTTTCTCACTGCTATTTTGAGTGTACAGTTACAGCAGAGCAACTGTTTTTACGCCCCCTTCACATGTGGATAATAGAAGGCAAGGAACTCGAAATCAGAAAAAAAACATATTAGTGGGAGTGTCGCATTCATACCATTACCTTTTGAAAGCAGTTTTTTTAAAAAATATGCATTGAGGCACATACAGTTTTCCTTTAAGGTCTATTGGCCATGTTTGTCATTAGAAGAATTGGCTTTTTGTGTTTACGCCCCTCTATTTATTCTCATATTTTAAAGAAGAGGTAATGTAGGGTGGTTTGAAATGTTATGCATGTGGTCGACAAGGTCCTAAACGGTAAATGGATGGGCACACTCGCACACTGCTAATTTTCTTCTGGTGCTGCTCCATTCAAATCCCTCTGACCTGACTTTTTTTAAAACTGACATTCTTGGTAACACTATCACTAACACTGACAGATGGAATCAACCAACTGTTACAGACCACACCTGCCAATTACCACCAGCAAAATCCATTACTTGCACACACAGCAATTTACTTGTGCACAGCTAAGCACTCTTCTCTTCAATTAGATAGCTAAAGAACTAGGGACAGATCAACAAAAATTTAGTTATAGTTGGGAGAATTTAGTTTCCTGTAATGGGACGTACATACCCTTTAAATAACCCTTTGGTGTACCAGCTTGTTCTTGGTTGTCACTATGACAACCACAGAAATGTATTTTAAGAAACCACCCGGGCTCTTTTGCAAGTATTTTGAGCTAAGGTCTTAAGCTCTTTTGTACAATGAAGACAATGTACTGCTCAAACCTCAACTTTATTAATATGTTCTCTAGTAATATAAATTATAGGGAATCATGAATACTCTAAAATTAGTTTGAACTATGAATAAGGCAATTCGCAAAAGCAACATTGGCAATATTGCCCGACAGTTGAAGTTAAGTCCTATATGGCATATAAGTATAGTATAGTATTTAGGTGAATAAGAACATACGTCCATCCAGTCCAACCCATCTACATCATCCTCATTCTTCCTAACTGTTTTATCCGAGGAAGGCAAAAAACCCCACCACAAATTATGAAGGGGGAAAAAAGTCCTTCCTGACTTCCAGTGGCAATCGGAAATTTCCATTCCCTGGATCACTCTACTTTATGTATTAAACCAGTTAACTTTGTCCACATTCCTTGTTTTGCGCAACTCACTCATCTTTTTTTGCAACTGAACCAATAGAACCTGCCATTACAAACGGTCCACTGTGGACAGACAGTTCCATAGCTTTACCGGGTTCTCACAGTGAAAAAAAACCCTTTCCGAGCTTGAGCCTAACACCTTTTCTTCTCAAGTCTTAAGGGTGTCCTTTGTGTCCTCTCATTCTATTGGCGAACAATGCCCCAGATGAGTTTATGTATGGCCCCGTTAATCTATTTATACAACAGTAGACATATCCCCATGGCAAACGCCTTTCTCTCCAGCGTACATAATGTACTTTTTTCCAGTCGCTCCCTCTTCATATTCAAGCTCCCCAATCCCCCTTATTAATTTAGTTGTCCCCTTCTCTACACCTTTCCATTTCAAGATTGTCCGTTTTGTACCACAGGATTCCAAATTGCACTGCATATTCAGATGAGGCCTTACAAGCTTTGTAAAGAGGAGCGCATTGTCGTTTCCTCCCTTGAATCCATAACCTCTCTTTATACAAGACAATAATAACAAAACTGGCTTGTCTTGCTGGCTCTTTGCCCCTGGCACTGCATTGCTACCTTATAGTTTGTTATCCACCAAACCCCAATGATCCTTTCCAACAGGGATTCACTTACACAGACCATTTATGTTAATAATGCACAAGTATTTTATTAAGTCCAAAATCATCACCTTACATTTATCAACATTGATCTTCATCTGCCACTAAGGCCAGCCCAAGTGTGATAATCTATCTGAATCCCCCTGTCGCAACGATTGCACATCCTCGAAGTTTTATGGTCGACAAAGTGTTTGTGTCGTCGGCAACACCAAACCTTGCTGACAATAACCACTTCCCAAACATTAAATATATATAATAGAAGCGGCCCAACACGAACCCTGTGGCACCCCCTTAGCACTTTAGTCCATAATGATGAAACCCCATTAACTACTCTCTGCTCCTCAATTCATTACCAATTTTCCTATCCATGTACAAATGTGACCCAGACCAACGACCTTACTGTATACATTAGTCGCCTATGGGGGACTGTATCAAATGCCTTTTTGCAAAACCAAGTAAAACTACTCTACTGCTATACCAGAGTCTAAATTTCTAACTTGACTTCCCATATAAACCAAGCAAGATCTATCTCTCCTAAATCCTGCTGGTTACTACTATTATAATGTATCCTTGAAACTATCTAGACACATGTTTCCCTTATTAAACTTCCAGGATCTTCCCCCCACTGAAGTTAAACACAACCCCACCGGACATGAGGGCAATCAGCAAAAAATAAGAAACATGGCCTACATAAAACTAACTTAGCTCCTTAGATACCCGAGGATTTATTTTATCCGGGCCAGGAGATTTATTATATATACCTTATTTAGATTCTTTCTGTACCATATCCTCGTTTAAACCAAGTGAACTTGGATCCTTGTTACCTTATATTGCTACTATACGTCTAATGATATCTGTACTTGTGATCTTCTCATATGTATACAGAGGAAAAAAAATTATTCAAGACTTGCTTTTTATCGCCTCCCTCTAAGCTAACTTATCCCCAGTCAATAATGGTGCCACATTCTCAGTCCTCATCTTCTTACTATTAATATACTTAAAACCAAAATGGTTTAGGCTTAGTTGATGCTTTCTTCTTCAGCTATCACATCATTCATAATAATTCTTAGCTAGTTGTGTTGCTTTCTACACTCCTTTTGTTTACAGGTTTGTATACTCGCCTAAAGGCCTTTCCGTCCCACTCGGCCTTAAAGGGTTTTAAATGTCCTTTTTTCTTCCTTACCATTTGCCTCTTTACATCAGAATGTCAGCCAACAGGGCCGCTGGATTTTTTTTTTTACATTATTCCGAAGGCTATAATTTAGATTAATTGGCTTAAAATCCCTTGACACAGTTCCACTTTCTGTTCAGTACCTTTACCCTGTATACATTATCCCCGATTGACATTTCTGAAGAGCTGCTTTTAACCTGGGTCAAATTGTGCTTTCCTGAAATTAAATGTCTTTGTTACCCCGCGCACTTTTCCTTTCGATAACAAAGTCCAAATGCCACTATTTCCTGGTCCACTATTCCCTAAGCCTCCAGTTACCTTTATATCTATAATGCGCTCCACCAATGTTAGTATGACCAGATCAACGAGCTCCTTTTCTAGTAGAGAACCATTCAAAACCACCTGTGAGAGAAAATTTATCCCTGCAGCAATTCGGAACTCTCAAATCGCCTTTTCTTCACTGTGATGGCAGTTCCACCCACACCAATCAATGTCATGGTATTGAAGCTCCCCCATAAGTGGCACACTCCCCAGAACTTGCAGCCCTTCCACTGCAATGAAGTTGACTCACCTCCTCTCTCTAGGCATTTGCGGATTATAGCCTACACAACAATGACATTACCCCCCTTCCTGTTGGCCTAATTCCACCCCTATTGCCTCCAACTTTATCATCGATATCACCCGTTTATACTCTTCTTTTTAAATTTGCTTCAATTCTTTTTAACATAACACTACTCCTCCCCTTCCCTGTTTTTTCCTGTCCTGCCTAAACAAGCATATCCTCTATATTACAGCGTCATTCTGAGAACTGATCAACCACGTTTCTGGGCTATAACCTATTACGATCAACTTTTCATTCATGGCCATCTTTCCATTCACCGCATTTGTCACCAGGCTTCTCTGCATTTTGCAAACATCATTTTGAGATATTATATCCTGTAATTTTCTTCGTACACTTTTGATACACATTCCTACCCTATCCCCTATGCTAGCCCACCCCTGGCCTTCTACACCTCTGCTTCCTCCTGAACAATCATCCGATGTAGACTGCTATATACCCTCCCCCCTCAAACCTAGTTAAGATCTCTCCAACCCTCTAGCGCATCTTCTCCCTAAAACATCTTCCCACATCCACCCCGACCAATCATGAGGTGCAACCCATCCCTACTAAAGAGCCTGTAGCCGACATCAAGTCTGCCAGTCCAATAAACCCAAACCCTTCTTCCACACCACTCTCTTAGCCACGCATTAATGCTCCTAAGCCCCGCTTCTCCCTGGCGCGTGCGTTGGCACGTGGATCGGTAGTATTTCTGAAAACACTACCCGCGTCCTGTGCTTTTATCTTGCCCCTATTCTCGGAAATCATGTTTAGGACCTCAGCCTCCACCTCTAACTTTGGTCATTGGCACCAATGTGAACCAAGACCCGCCGGTCACAACCGCCCCACCCATAATCTGTCTACACGATCCACCACATGCCGACCCATACACCAGCAGGCAACACACAGTTTCGGCATTAGGGTCTTGGCGGCAGATTACCCTATCCTACCTTCCTTATAATGGGTCCCCTACCACCTACCTACCTGCTCTGCAATTCCTGACCCTTCCGTTTCTTCCTCCCTTGTATCAGAGATGGGCACCCCTGGTGTGCTAAGGACTAAGCCCCCTCCATACGAGTGCTATTCCGAGGTTCCTCCTCCCTTCAATTACCTAGGTGGGCAAATCTGTTGGGATGGACAATCTGGGACGAATCCCCCCTACTCTTTCCGTTCTTCCGTCCACTCCCCTAGTACCCTACAAAACTACCCTCCTTCTCATCCTTTCTTTCCCTCTGTCCACCCACCTCTATACGGCCCCAGCCCTGCCTGCTGTCCCCCCAGTTCTGCTGCAATCCCCGCATGGCTGCAAGCTGCCCCCTTAGACTCTCCACCTCAGCTTCAAACGGCAACCCACTCACACACTGACACAGACTAGTTCCCCCCCGAACTTCTTCTCCAGGTTCCTATACATGTGGCAACGATGCACCATTGCATGGCACTGGGTCGAAACTGTCTTTCTAATAGCACCAACGCAACACGAGTGAAAGCACAAACTATTTAATTGGCGCCCTTCTTGTTTCAGTGTCCTTTCGTGTTATTGTCCTTGAGCGCAAGGGGTCTGTAAGAGAAGGCCACGTCACAAGGTTCGTTACCTCACAGGAAACCCTTCCCTTTGTTTAGAGTCGCAAACCCCGTTCTTTGTTATTTTGTCTGTGACTGCATGTTCCGCATCTTGGCTTTACAGGCGTTTCGGCAGAGTCACTGGAAATACACCAGTCCAGTGTTGTTTAATTAGCGGAGTTGTGGACTCAGAGTTAGTGTCTGTATGAAGACTGACACCTGGACAGTCATGGATTACTTTTACACTGTACCTAACTTGAACTGTTGTGGACTATTTAGTCACATATGTGGGAGGTGTGCATTGAACTATCCCGCAATCTGTCTTGTAATTGGCTGGGGTTAATTTGGGATCTGGCACAGCTATGGCTTTAAGTTCAGCCTTGACCCGTCCTGGGTCACATTTTAAAGGCACATTGGTGTGTGATACATTTAAATAAGGATTTAGGGATAGCAACCATTCGTCAAACTTTGTGTGTTACTGAGGGGTTTGTTTATAAATAAATGTTGTTTATATTGTACATTGAGGAAAAGATCTCTTTTACTTACTTGAGTAGGTGGTTTTTTCCCCATAGGAAGGGTTCCTTTTTTAAAATAAGAATTTAACCGTGAATTCTCGTGCACCTATGTATAAAATAGGCTATAAATAGAGTACTCATTTTTTAGTTCTTGTGCTGGAGACCTCTGTTGTTAGGACGCTTATTACGATCTCCTCTGAGTAATAGAAAATGATAACATGGCCCCGACCTGCCTCCTTCTTTTTTTTTCTGCACTTGTTGGGCCAATAAGATGATAGAGTCGATCAGGCAAGCGCACACATATCCTGAAATTTTACTAATGAGTCACGACGGAAAATATAGAAATCAGCATCTGCAATTTGTTATAAATCCCAGGTCACAGATATTGTGACCACTAAAAAAAACAAAAAATCTACAAAAAAAGGCATATGCTTTTCAAACTCGCAGTTAAGAACAACTAAACACTTCAGGGGGGGCACTCACGTATAACAACAAAGTACACAAAAAGGCAAAAACCAACAAAAATGTAAAACAAACAAAACATTCATGTTTTAAAGAAAGACAATAGCTTAGCTGTGTATTGTTGGAGTATATATAAAAAAAATGATGTGTATGAACTCCCAGTGAATCTAATATTCTTAATGTACCATTAAGCAGACTACCTTATGTTACTTTTTAATGTAAGGAGATAGTTATTACCCTTATTTTATCTCCTGCCTGAATTTAACTCAACGACCCTGGGTAAAGCATACATGTGAAATAGAACATTTTTTTTTATGCTGGTAATTTCTTTTATCAATGTTAAACAGAACAAAAACATATTTTAGTTTTCACTAAAGTAACTTGTGCTCTATTATGGTAAAGAGGGTACCTACGGGGATGGTGTGGTATAAAGTTTTTTTAAAAATAGCCATTAAAATTAAGTAACTTAGGACAGGGATACAGGACTGGTAATTCTCCTCCTCCCAATACTTGTTTGTGTGAGGACCAACCACCCAAAGAACACTATCTGCCAGTCGTCCTCCCGCTTCAGCACTAGTCTTATATACAGGAAGAAGTCCGGATAACCTGGCATAATAAAAATTGTACGTGCTGTACTCCTCAACGAAATATTTGGTGAGGTAGGAATATCCAATCCAACTCTCCCTGCGCCAGGTAATTTCGCATTTTCAATATTTAACTTTTTTAAGAGTATTTTATCCTTTAAGACTTACGATCATATTTTTAATATTTAGTCAATGTTAAGGCCACATAGCACACAAGGAATGTACGTTAAAAGCGGACTCAATGTCAAGCGTGTTTTTACCTGATTTCAAAACGTTATGTTTTCAGCTGTGTCTCACCAAGGTTAGTGACTGATATAACATTGAATAAGGGATCCCGATGCAGCGCAACAGTAGGACCTGTCACCAGTAAATGCACTGGCAATTGATTTCACATGTGCCATTGGATCACAAACAACATGTTGCATATTTATACTTATGGTTGTCACTTTGAGACTGAAGCCGCACTGTAAAGCAGGTAGAAGCACATTCACATTGCCATCCATTTGCGCTCCGTTTGCAACAATTTTAAAAAGTAAAATAATGGTGATGGCATGTGCTCAGATGAACATAATGCTGTGTATTCAATATTTAATATATACAGGAAAGGCATGCACAGTTATCAAAAATACCTTTTTTTAAGCACTTTGTGGGAAATATTTCTAACTGATTCTGGTCAGGAATGGTCAGTGCTCTACTTAAGGCGAGGAGTCAATCAGGGAGTCGAGGGAAAGTACCATAGATGGGACTCTGTTGGGGTCCTGCAAACAGAAGTTTATGTTTTAAGAAGCATTTATTTATGCACACACATCTGTATGGGCATAGATTAAGATGAATTGTAATATGAAATACTGTCGTCGTCCCCCTTATCAGCATATGCATTTACCACTTTTTTTCTAAGGTGGCCATACACATTGCGGTATTTTACGCCAGTATCTCATGCTCCGAACTGCCACCGCAATGCGTCTACAACTGTTTATGACATTTCAGTAGGTCGGGAAAGGGGACATTTTCATCTGTTTACTTTAATAAAGGGTGGGGATCTATCTGTCCAGTGTTATGTTGTTGCACCAGCCGGGCGCTTGGTTGGGTCTGTGTGTGTGGTCCCCCACCCATGTCATGTGAGGGACAGATACAATGCAAAGAAATTGCATGGCCTATAGAAGTCAAACCTTTTGTTAGAGCTGTGGTAGCTTGGTTAAAACCCGTTCTGCCCTCTATCAGTACGTGCCACATTTTTCAAGAAATACATATTTGAATTCAGATTTCCGTCCGTTTTTAAGAATAGGTTTAATTTTCTAGGTACTTCAGTGTGTAAACTGTAATGAATTTCAAATATGCCATTTGAGTAGATACTATAGAATGTTTTGTAGTTTAGATAGGGCTGGTGTGAATCTAAGTATGTGTGGAGAAAGAATTAAGATGGTGGGTTATAGTTTCTACATTCTGTTTCTGATTGCTTGAGTGGGTTGCATTCAGCCAATCCCAAAAACATATCCTGCACAGTTTGGCAAAAATGAGTTTCACTTAAAACATGTGCACAAGCCCGTTGGTAATTAAGTTTGTTGTGTGCTCCCTTCACTTCAGCAGCTGCAGCATCATTGTATCGCGCTTAAATTAAGGCAACAAAAGGATACATCTTTCAAATTGAAAATTAGTTTCTCGATAAAATTTTATCTCAAATAGCCAGTTGTGGTTTAGAGTATCACTGAGCGAAATTCTATTAATGCCAATTGTATGTATGTTATATTGATTTTTTCTTATATAGCACTGACATATTCCGCAGCCGCTTTAATTATTTATTTTAATTCACATCAGGCCCTGTTTCAGTTTCTTTTGAGTGCTTAGTTAGTTTGGATGTTGTAGTTCTGTGGTTTATTTCTTATATAGTTCTACTTCACGCTTTACAATTATTCCGTAAGGCAGGTATCATTATTCTGGCAGGCCAGATTCACAGATCTGGCCCGCTCTGAAGAGCTTACAATCTAACTCACTTATTTACCTATACATCATAATTTCTTTATGATGGTTGGGGGAAACTAGAGTGCTCGGATGAACAAAGGCGAACATCCAAACTGGCTTTGCGAGGTCTGTGTCCAAGAGAGGAGTTTTTTAGTGCTGCCATGGCATCAGAGTTTACACTGAGCTCATTATGTGATGCATATCTCGTAAACAACTGACTTTGCATGCATTCATATCTTGGCATTGCAGCTGTCTCATCTCCACTAAAGTACACACAACGGGCATGCAAATTGTATGTTAATAGTGTACTAACTGTGTGTTGAAATGACTATGATCAAAAACTGTGGGCAGTAAAATAGGGATAGTTTAATGACTGTTTTTTGATCTAGAGGGCTGCAAAGGTATGTGCTTTTGGCCTGTTGGGTATAGTATGCGTGATAGTGAGACCATTTATAGGGGATTGGGTATCTATGTATGATGCTCGCCTTTTTATGACATTGTAGGCCATGAGACTGGCATTGTCATCTCTGTTTCTGTTGTGATTTTTGGCCATCCGTGCTGTTCTTCTTATTGTGATTGTTGAATATTTTGCTAACGCCAGGTATTATATCTAATTTAGTTTTTCTCTATAGACAGACCTATTTTATTATATCCTGTCAACACATAGCCAAACACAGGCAAATGTTCTTCTGTTGGCCAACAGATCTTCCACAATTTTCCTCTGTCTGAGAGATGGTGGGTCGGCGTGACATTTTCGGTCCCTTGCCCCCAGGATCTTTTCGTTTTTGCCTATCCTTCCCACGAAAATGCTTGATATTGTAGATTGGAAAAAACGACTTAAAAATGTCTGATATTTTAAAATATTGACTCAGGTATAGGAGGGCTTAAGAGGATTACTGTAGATATGTTTACATTGATTGAAGACGCGGGAGTTAAGGGCACCTGGCCTTACTTTCGTCTTTAATCAATTGACCCACGAGCCACGACAGAGTGAAGATGATTATCTTACCTTTGATCCGTCGCATTACAGCATCATGAAAATGCTCAACCGCTTCCTGGTTTAGTTTACTATAGCGCGCCATTGTTTTGCAAGCACGTTATAATTAATCTGACTCATGAGCGTTGTGACTGTCAGTGCTTTCTGCTATCATCGGCAGTAAGTTAAGGCAGTTCAGTGGAAGATTATTAATATTTGTTAAATTGGGGGTGTTTGTGTAATGCATACCTAGGTTATATCTAACATATTCTCTTCCATTTGGGAAAATCATTTCATTTCATACGCCTTTGCTGTTTCCCGCTGTGACATTAGTGAGTCTGGCCATTTCAGGTTCACATTCCTTCTTCTTTTCTTCCCAGGATGCACGCACATCCTGGGAATGTTCCTAACGTTTATTTCTACTGATTCGCTGTTGGATGGTCAAAGATGCTCAGATCTCTACCTGAGCACCGAATCACCAGGGCGGTGCGTCAAGGCAAGACTATAACAGTCTCGAATAGGGTCCTGCAAACGGAGAGTACATGTATTTTAGTTGGGCATTTATCTTTATACACAACAAAATGGTGAATTGGCCAGATGCATTGTGGATGAAAAATACTGCTCTTTTTTCTGAAAAGTACTTTTGCACTGAACTTCCCCTTTAAATATCTTCATATCTGAACGAACGTACAATGCATTGTGCCAAAAAAAAACGCTACAATTAGATGCACAAGCACTAGTGGGACTAACACTAACAGGTTTACTCGTCTGTTTTGAAAATATATAAATCTTGAAGTAGGGATTGATTACTTATTACTGCATCCCTCTTTTGCAGCTTTGTAAAGAATCAAACCTGTGGGCCATCAGTGAATTAAAATGTTGTCATCATTAGTATGTATATTTCACATCCTTTGTTAGCATGGTGTGTCTTGAGACATTTATGTGAATGTTTTTTTGGTGTTGTTCTGAAGCTGAATTCTCATGACAATCATTTTACTTGCGAACTCGTGTAGGAGTGTTGCAATGCGTGTTCATCTTTGCATGGGCCTGTGATTCACTCCCTATGGGTATTTCAGGAGGAGAATGCTCAACTTTAAGAACAGTTTGGGATTACTTATAAAAATAAATAGTCTATTACAAAATTGTTAAAGAGTAGACATTTCCAATCAGGAAATGACCATACCCTGGAGAAGTCCCTGTTTTGGTAGAATGTGAACAATCTAAATACAAAAATGCTGTACAAGGGCAGTTCTAAAATATTTTGCTTACATACTGAAAGAGTAAAAAATCAGAGTGCCTCTTTTCTTCTGGTTGCTTAAAGATACTTACCTTAATTTTTTTGTAGACCTAAAAAAGCTGTGAAAGTTTTTTCTCCCGCAGAACACCTAGATTCCATTGAAAAATAATCCTTCTCTAGTAAGTTGGCATTTAGTATAATCGTCGTAAACATTCTGTAGAAGCTTCTCTTGTTTGCCAAGTACAACTCAAGCCCATGTTGGCTTCATATAGCCAGCGCCCCCGGGGGACCCCAGGATTTCTCGGTCACTATCACGATTTTCCGTTTCCAGGCTTAAGCCTTTTTTTTTTGTTTCTGTTGTGTTTCTTCTAGCAAATAATGAGATTTCGACATTTACTGTATCCCCTAGTAAGCGCCTTGTGCACGAGGATCAGAAAGCTTTCTTTTTTAGCAAGACCAGTATAAGGAAGGTTGCAGTTGGTTTTCCCATCTCTTTTTTTTTTTTTTTACTTACTGAAATGTTTATATTCTGGTCTTACATCCATGCTAGCAAAGAAATTAACTGCAAATATTAGCTTTTTATTTTTTTTAATGAAAGCAAGGCATTTATCAGGACTCCTGAATATGTGTTTCTGTTGTCCCGATGGAGGGATGATTTCTGAACATGATTGGCTGTTCATCTTCCAGGAAGGAAAGTCTGAATCTTCCGTGAAGTGTAATGTCTACACTGAGCTGGTGTGTCCAGATAAGGTGAATTATGGACTGAACCCCTAGACCCCACGGTAATTTTTCTAAATCAACCAGCATCCACAGCAAGGGGATGCGGTGAGATCAACTGTTTGTATCTTTGTTGTGATGTGCCTTTCTATTGGGGCAAATGTTGTCTGGAGACTTTACGTTCCCTTTAAGCTATTATAAAACTGCCAATTGTTCAAATAAAAACAAAGAGACAACAAGCTATGATCTTTAGTACAGAATTGGAATAGGAACTTTGATGCTTATCCCTTTTTGTCTTTTAAATGGGCAAAAAAGTTTAGTGGTGGCAGCATATGGAACATCTACCACCTAAAAACAAAAAGATAAAAATATACTCCTATTTCTCTCACTTCATTTTCCAAGCAGGATGTATATTACATGGCTCTTTTTTTTTGAATCTGCATGCACTGTATCAATATGTTGTTGAGTTCTTCAGTGGAACGAAATTTTGAAAAACAAACAATTCTTTAATCACATGCACCTTTTTATTTACACCACGGTATATGCGCTTTCATCTTGTTTCTTACCTCGTTTTTTTTTTTAACTTTTAGATTTAATAAATGAAATTGGTAAATGGGCGTTTAAAAAATGATAATATTAACACAATATGTTGTAGGTAGGTTTGGTCTGGAGATTTGACACACCTTGATAGATTACCGAATAAAAAAAACAATTTTAATAGCAAATATTAGTGGTGAGGTTTAATTGACTGTATAGGAGGAGGGATTACAAAGCATTACGGTATTATTTTTGCTGCATGATGTTTTTTTTTTGCTAGGCCCTTGCATGCCAGAAATGGGTCAGAACATTGCAGGCCGCCTTTTGCATATTTAGTGCAGAAGTGTTATTCTTAAACATTCAAGTATTCCCAAAGTGGGTTATCTAATAATTTACTCTGCGTTTAATTTAAGTATAATTCATTTCGAATGCAAACAGTGTTGTACAGGTGAAAGCCTTTAAAATATCATAACAATGCTTTTGGGATCACATCACGTTCATTTTGCTTCACGTGATGTAGTGCAAAGATGTGCTCTGAATTTTTTGCAGTAGTGTTTACTAAAGTAAAGAAAGCAACTTGAGAACACATTAAAGAGGGATATGATTATTATTCACGAATGGTGTGGCAATTAAAGTAGTATTAGGTTTGCTGACAAAGTGGCTATGACAACTCCTACTATGTATGTTCCTCTCCCTCCTGTCAATGCGTCACTAGTACAACTCTCCGCTTCCATCTCTTTCCACTACACACCCGTGGTAATTCAGTTTTCCAAATTCACATGCTCACCATTTCTGCTATTCTCTAAAAGAGTCTGGTCTCCTGGGCACTAGGTTGGAACAAAAGTCATTGTGATTGGTTTAAAGGGGCATATGATATGAAAAAAATACTTGGCCCATTGGTCAAAGTTAATTCATTGCTCTGTGCTGCCTTTATACCACACCATGCCATTGCCTTTGTTTTTTCCATGGTACATCTCGGTTCCCCCTCCCCTCTGTTACTCTCCCTCCATTGTCTCACTCCGGCTAACCGCAACTTACATGTGCAGTATGGGTTTAAGAGTTCAACATCCTGAAACACTGCACCACGCACAGGGCCATAGAAAGCAAGTCTGTCCTGAGACACTGATCTCTCCATTCCTGCTAAAATAAAGACTCTCTCTTTGGACCCATCATCAATCATGATGTTCTATCAAGAAGGGGTGTCAAGTTGGCAGCCTTATCATCTTGCGCATCAAAGCTACCTCTCTTCTCCCCTGCTAATGCTCGAGACGCTCTATTGTTAGTGAGAGAGGGGTCCCAAAGGAGCAAAATGACCCTCCTGAGCAAAATGGACACAACACCTTCTTATATACAAAGGCACTTGTCAGTCTCATCTATATAATACGCTAATGGCCCACAAACCTAAGAAACAAGAAATCATTTCTACTCCCTCAGTTCCCCATGAGTAAGTGTGGGATTATGGATGTATAATGGCTGCATGTGGGATTATGGATGTACAATGGCTACACATGAGATTCTGGATGTATAATGCCTGAATATTGGATTATGGATATAAAAGGGCTACATATGGGATTATGGATGTACAATGGCTACATATGGGATTATGGATGTACAGTGGCTACATATGGGATTATGGATGTACAATGGCTGCATGTGGGATTATGGATGTATAATGGCTGCATGTGGGATTATGGATGTACAATGGCTACATATGAGATTCTGGATGTATAATGCCTGAATATTGGATTGGGGATATAAAAGGGCTACATATGGGATTATGGATGTATAATGGCTGCATATGGGATTATGGATGTACAATGGCTACATATGGGATTATGGATGTATAATGGCTGCATATGGGATTATGGATATAAAAGGGCTACATATGGGATTATGGATGTATAATGGTTGCATATGGGATTATGGATATAAAAGGGCTGCATGTGGGATTATGGATGTACAATGGCTACATATGGGATTATGGATGTATAATGGCTGCATATGGGATTATGGATATAAAAGGGCTGCATGTGGGATTATGGATGTACAATGGCTACATATGAGATTCTGGATGTATAATGCCTGAATATTGGATTATGGATATAAAAGGGCTACATATGGGATTATGGATGTATAATGGCTACAATATGGGATTATGGGTGTATAATGGCTACAATATGGGATTATGGGTGGGGAATAAGTGCAACATGGGATTATGGGTGGGGAATGGCTGGAAATGGAGGGTTATGGATGGAAATGAATTCACTGGTTGCAAACTGCAATTGCAATTAAAGGGTATGTCCACCCTCAAAACTAAAATGTAACCCCATTATGACCCCATAGTATATAAAATCTAAAAAACCTTACATCTCTGCTCCAAATGGTTCTTCTGCAGAGAGTCATCTGGTGCCTATAGTTTCCTGAACAAGGATGTGCAGTCCACCCCATCCTACCTCCAATCACCAAGCAAGAAAAGCCACAAAGATTCTTGCAGACCTTCGATCCCCCAGCTGGTCTCACACCTCTCTGCTGTTTCCGGTTAGAGGCGGGAAAATAGCTCCAGGGTATCGAAGGTCTGTAAGAAACTTTAGGTGGCTTTTCGTATAAAATTAACTTTGGTGGTGAGGGGTGGGATTTTGTGTGCTGCACATAGTAAAAAGTTTAATTTAGGGGTGGAAATACCCTTTAAAAATAGGATATATTTGTGGAATGTTCTGACAGTTATAAAATATTAGTTTGAAATTTTAGGTTTGATCATGCCTTCATGTATTGTGAAGGGTTGTCCCCATGTGACTGGACGAACATCTACATACCCTAATGTTATACTGCATACATTTCCTAGAAATCTAGAAAGGATAAAAAATTGGCTAATCCAAACTGGCCAGGATTTTGGTGACATTGATAAAATGGGGCAAATGGTGTTAGATGGAAAGAAAACTGACCGATACAGGATGTGCTCATGCCACTTTACATATGATTGTTATATGAAAAAAGGAGAAAAAACAGTTTTAAAACCTTCAGCGGTTCCAACAATTTTTCCTTCAATTAATATACAACCGCAACATACAATAACATCAATAAACCCATTAAAAAGGCCGCGATTAGAATCTGAAGCTTCTTCTTCTCAGCTAGTTGTCCGTATTGTTTCTAGACTACAAGCAGTGCAGACCCAAACAGAAACACAGCAAAAGGATGAATATTGTAACACAGAACACTGGGTAAACCAGCGTACTGCATCATGTCAGACTGATAAGAAACCGGTTCTTTTAGATGTTGCTACTCAAACTGACTACGAACCAGAAATGGCCAGTGTTAGCATTGACATTGCCAGTCCAATCATGTTCTCTTCACCAGTAAAATGCAAGTACCTACTACTGTACTTTACATTAAACTCACACAGACAATGCAAGTACCTACTACTGTACTTTACATTAAACTCACACAGACAAAGATAGATAATAGATATATAGATAGATAGATGATAGATAGATAGATGATAGATAATAGACAGATAGATAATAGATATATAGATAGATAGATGATAGACAGATGGATGATAGATAGATAGATAACCAATAGTGATCCCTCTCTAACACATTGACCAATAGTGATCCCTCTCTCACACATTTACCAATAGTGATCCCCCTCTAACACATTGACCAATCCTGACCCCTGTCTAACACATTGACCAATAGTGATCCCTCTCTAACACATTGACCAATAGTGATCCCTCTCTAACACATTTACCAATAGTGACCCCTCTCTAACAGAATCCCTGGTGACAGCTGTGAGTTAATGGGGAGTATGAGTATTGAAAGACAGACTGATAACTTTAATTATAGAATGATCCAATGGATCTGCTATTGATCTATTATTGGTTGGAAATTTAAGGGGGAAGATTGTTTCAAGCTCTGCACAACAGTTGTATTTCACTGTGGTGTTTCTACTGAACTATAACACTCTATGCAATGTTACAATAAATAGATCAAAATATTCATTTAGAGGATTCTTCTCTGAGACAATTAAGTGAGTTTGTTAATGGTTTATTACATTATTTAAGCAATAGACCCCATAGAAGCCATGAACCTGTGTCCTGAACTGATAAAATGTAATAAGATTAAAACATGACAGGATAGTCTGGGTTCCTTATAGGACCTCACATTTACCAATAGTGATCCCTCTGTAACACATTTACCAATAGTGACCCCTCTGTAACACATTTACCAATAGTGACCCCTCTCTAACACATTGACCAATAATGATCCCTGTCTAACACATTTACCAATAGTGATCCCTCTCTAACACATGACCAATAGTGATCCCTCTCTAACACATTGACCAATAGTGATCCCTCTCTCACACATTTACCAATAGTGATCCCCCTCTAACACATTGACCAATCATGATCCCTGTCTAACACATTGACCAATAGTGATCCCTCTCTAACACATTGACCAATAGTGATCCCTCTCTAACACATTTACCAATAGTGACCCCTCTCTAACAGAATCCCTGGTGACAGCTGTGAGTTAATGGGGAGTATGAGTATTGAAAGACAGACTGATAACTTTAATTATAGAATGATCCAATGGATCTGCTATTGATCTATTATTGGTTGGAAATTTAAGGGGGAAGATTGTTTCAAGCTCTGCACAACAGTTGTATTTCACTGTGGTGTTTCTACTGAACTATAACACTCTATGCAATGTTACAATAAATAGATCAAAATATTCATTTAGAGGATTCTTCTCTGAGACAATTAAGTGAGTTTGTTAATGGTTTATTACATTATTTAAGCAATAGACCCCATAGAAGCCATGAACCTGTGTCCTGAACTGATAAAATGTAATAAGATTAAAACATGACAGGATAGTCTGGGTTCCTTATAGGACCTCACATTTACCAATAGTGATCCCTCTGTAACACATTTACCAATAGTGACCCCTCTCTAACACATTGACCAATAATGATCCCTGTCTAACACATTTACCAATAGTGATCCCTCTCTAACACATTGACCAATAGTGATCCCTCTCTAACACATTGACCAATAGTGATCCTCTCTCCACATTACCAATAGTGATCCCCCTCTAACACATTGACCAATAGTGATCCCTCTCTAACACATTTACCAATAGTGACCCCTTTCTAACAGAATCCCTGGTGACAGCTGTGAGTTAATGGGGAGTATGAGTATTGAAAGACAGACTGATAACTTTAATTATAGAATGATCCAATGGATCTGCTATTGATCTATTATTGGTTGGAAATTTAAGGGGGAAGATTGTTTCAAGCTCTGCACAACAGTTGTATTTCACTGTGGGTTTTCTACTGAACTATAACACTCTATGCAATGTTACAATAAATAGATCAAAATATTCATTTAGAGGATGTGAGACTAATAGAACCAGGATTTCATAGGATTTCTTTTATTTTTAACATCTTGCCTTTATTTATTTTTTATGTACAAATCCCTAAATTTTATAGTAGGGTGTATAAAGATTTTATATCATCTGTATCCACATATAGCTAAACATACACCCACATATTTCCCACTGTGCACCAACGGGCACACTTTTGCTAGTATATAGTATATATATATTAGTATGAATGGTTTGGTTTGATATAAAAACTGCATCATTTATGTTAGCAATTTATGCTACAACCATGCAAGATAAAATTACCCTGGTTGATAGTCAAACTTAAAATACAGAATCAGAAGGAGGATGGTATATATTGTTGAAAAGATTGCCTTCTGATTCAGTATTGTTTTGAGGCTTAAGTTGCCCTTTAAATGGACAGCAGAATTCCCATACAGATGTTTGGAAACTACAACTCCCAGCATGCCTTAGTTGCTGGGAGTTGTAGTTTTCAAACATCTGTATGGGAATTCTGCTGTCCATTTAAATGCCAAAGTAAGCCTCAAAACAATCAGAAGGCAGTAGTGGTCCTAATTTCTACCCTCAGCTTATACTGGATATCAATTAGTTTTCCCTACATTTTGGGATAAAAATAGGTACCTCGGTTTATATTCGGGTCGGCTTATACTTGAGTATATACGGTATGTTTTATTAACCTGGGACACAAAAAAAGTGCTTTAGATCTAAATATGGAAGTCTACCAGAGAATGGTTGCTCACCTAAAAAAAATCCTTGCCCAACCACTAGTTTTTTCGACCATGGTTATGAGGGGCGTAGCTAGATATCACAGGGCCCCATAGCAAAATTTTAGATGGGGCCGCAACATAAAAATCAACCCAGACAAAGGGCAGAAAAGTTTTTTAAAGGGTACGCAAGGTAAAAATTTTCTTAGGAGAGTGGGCATGTTTGCAGGGGACCTGGACAGGGCCCCCTTTGGCTCTGGGCCCCATAGCCAGTGCCAGACTGGACTGTTGGGGCCCACCAGGAAATCAGAGACCAGGGGCCCACTCAACATTTTATATCTTGATAATCACACATTTACATACCTGTCTTACTTATTCCTATTGGTTAATAAAACACATTTCTTACTCTCCCTTTGGTTCTGTATTTTAATTTTAGCTGTAAATTTTTCAGAAAAAGAGAAGTAAGTTTTATCTGCAATTGAGTGTGCGGCTCCAGATCGATGTCCTTGGAGGAGGCAGACTCCGTACTTTCTTTCAATTTTAGATATTGGCTGAGAGATATTCGCCTCTCCCATTTGGAGCGCAGCCACTCTGACTGGACGCACTGGGAAGGGGGGAGTGACTCGCCCACTACCAGGCTACCTTGTTACTTTGTAACCCTGTAGGCCAGTCCGACACTGGATGGGGACTGCTATGGTTGCTAAAGTGATCCCTATGTTCCTGATGGTTTTCACTTCCTTTCCACGGACATCCTCACTGTAATTTTTCGGGGATTTCAACATCCCCATTAACACCAACAACTCTGCTACCTCCAAAATTCTCTTGCCTGCCTCCTCCCTTAACCTGCCTCAGTGGTTATCAACAGAGACTCACCGTAATGGACACACGTTTGACCTAGTCTTCACTCGACTATGTTCCTTATCTAACTTTTCCACTATCCGATCACAACCTTCTCATATTTAATCTTATTACTTCCATCCAACTTTGACCCCTCTTCACCCCTTTTTCTACAACCACTCATCAATATATGGCCTCCTTCTCTGGCCCTGAGTTTGCTGCCTTCCGCTACCAAAACACTGTCTCCTCCACCCTGGACACTGTTGCCCCTTAACCACCTCTCGCCATGGTTGCATTAACCCACAACCTTGGCTCATGGATCAGATTAAAAAGATCAAAAGGCGATCCGGTGTAGCTGAGCAACAATGGTGTAAAAGCAGCAAGACCAATCACTTTCTTAATTTCAAAAATGCTCTTCATCGTATGAGGAACGCTTTATCTTTAGCCAAACAAACCTATTTGTCCTCCCTTATTTCTAAACAATCCCACAATCCAAAACAGCTATTCAAAGTTTTCAACTCTCTGCTCTGTCCGACACCTCCTCCTCCTACACCCTGTTTATCTGCTGATGAAATTGCCTCTTATATCACAGAAAAAATTGTTAATATGAGAAATGTTTTTTCTTCATGCTCTGGCTCATCTCCACAGCTTCCACTTCCATTTACATTTCTCCCCAACCTCCCTGTTCCAACCAACTTTTCCAATATTACTGATCACAGCCTTCAAGCCTTCTCTCCAAGGCCCATCTCACCATCTCACTACCTGTCCCCTTGACCCCATTCCCTCCTTTCTCATTCCACATCTCTCATTTTCCTTTAGACCAGCCTTAATGTCTTTTTTTTAACTTGTCTCTATCCACGGGTACTTTTCCCTCCTCATTCAAACATGCTATTGTATCCCCTATTCTCAAGAAACCTTCTCTTGATCCATCTGCTCTATCCGTTATGTCTCTTCTCCCGTTCGCATCTAAACTGCTTAAACGACACATCTATGCTGAACTGGTAAATCACTTTTCTGCTAACTCCCTCATTGATCACCTACAGTCTGGCTTCCGCCCTAACTTCTCTACGGAAACAGCTCTCACCAAACTTATTAACAATCTGCTTAATGCGAAATCTAAAAGCCACTATTCCATACTTATTCTGCTTGACCTGTCTTCAGCTTTAGATACAGTGGATCACCCTTTACTGCTTCACATCTTATCCTCCCTAAGTATCCTGAGTTCTTCACTTCTTGGCTGTCTTCATACCTCTCAGGTAGGACGTTCAGTGTTTCCGACTCTGGCTCCAACTCCACCACTCTCCCCTTCCCTGTGGGGGTACCACAAGGCTCAGTACTCAGCCCTCTTCTCTTCTCCATTTACACCCTTGGGCTTGGTCAGCTTAGTTCTTTAGGATTTCAATACCACCTGTATGCAGATGATACCCAAATTTACATCTCCACCCTGACAAGACTTTTCTCGTGCTGCCCCTCTGCTCTGGAACTCCCTTCCACGCTTTATACGTCACTCGCCATCACTTCGTATCTTCAAACGCAACTTTAAAACTCAACTCTTTAGGTAAGGTTACATTCTAGACCTGGACACTTCTACCCCTCTTACTGACCCATCGTTGACCTGTTAGTTATAATCCACTGAAAACTTGGTTACAGATACTGATCTACTTCACCTTATGTCTCATCCCCATCTCCTTTAGACTGTAAGCTCATTTTGGCAGGGCCCTCCTTCCTACTGTATCACAGTAATGCTGTAACTTACCACACTGAATGCTGCTGGACCAGCACTTAAATTATTTGCACTTTGTATTACTTGCACTACCCTTGTATGTAACATGTATGTTTTCCTTGTGTATATTAAAACAGTTGTAAAGTGGCACGGAAGATGTTGGCGCTATATAAATCAACAATAATAATAATACCAAATATGTTTTATGAATATATAGTATGCTTAAAAATATTTATAAAAATGCTTGCTAAAGTATAGAATTTAGCAAGTTTTTGCTTTTAAAATATAAATGCAGTTTCTAATTCCCAAGAAAAGGATATTTCTAATCTAATGATGGTGAAGTATTTTTTATGCCTAAATAGCCGTGCAAAATTGCTAAGAGTCATGGCTATTGTGCCAATGATGAGTCAGGGACTCAGGTAATAATGCAAACGTGTTTTACCAAACAAAACCATCCTAAAAACATTTGCTTTTGCAAAGGAGCTCCAGTTATGTCAAATGTTAAAATGCTGACATTCTTTCTTATTGACATAGGAAAATATTAAAATAGTTTAAAGCGAGTTGGCAACACTGAGGTAAAACTCTCAAAAATTCCGTTATACTTAAACTTTCCATGCAAGCTGTGCTCACATAGAAAAAAAAAGGGCACTAGGTCGCCACTGGTTTACACAATGAATTTACTGTACCGTAAAAGACAGAAAAAATAGAACATTAGCTGTTGCCAACCAAAAATACTTTTCGTTCTTCTATAAACAGACACAGCCAATTAAGACATGTGCACACCCGTTAGCTATAGTTAATACAATGAGGTTACACCTAGGACAGGAATGGGGAAGGGGTATTTTACAGCTCTCTGTATTATTCCTACAGATTAACCTAGTAGTAAAAGAATTTAAAAGGCATCTATATTTAATAATAAAACTCCCTGTTTTATTCTATAATTACAGGGATGGTAGGAACTGCCATTCTTACCTGTGCAACGCATGTTGGTCCAAGCATGATTGTGCCATGAAAATGTAGTGGATGGGTGCTTTATTATCAAATCAATTAGACAATTAATAAAATAATAGCTGATCCTACCTATACTTATAAAATCAAATGTGGAGATTTATTTTTTAGAAGAGTCCTTTAAGGGATGGTAATAGTCCAAAGTTGCTTTTAAATAAATCACCTTCTGAAGTTGGCCATGAATGTCTTGTTCAGCTGTCTTGTTCTTTGATTTCTCATGGTAATAAGTTTGAGGCTATATAAAGAAGGTGGGACTTATGCTTACCGACTGTACAGGTTTTACTAGGACAGTGATGGTGAACCTTTTAGAGACTGAGTGCCCAAACTGCTGCCCAAAACCCACTTATATATTGCATAGTGCCCAAATGATAGTTTAACATGAATACTGAGGTTTTACTTCAGAAAAAACAACTCAAAACAGATAGAGACAGATACAGTGGATAGAATTGATTATAGATTAACATTGAATGTTGTTTGCGCAATACATTTTGATGCACTGATGTAGTGTGCTCCTCTCACTTAGATTTGAGGTTGGATCAACCCCAGGGTAGGGGGTGTTTGGAGGATTGCACCTACTGATTATTGGCAATTGCCTGCCCTGGTGCGCTAGAGTGAATCTATACTTGTTTTGATCTCTCTTTTTACCAGAAAGGCCATGTCTCTCTGTCTTTCTGGTAACAAACTCTGGTGAATTCTGTGTACTCATGTGTACTGTGGGCACTCATGCTGTGCATGAATGCCCACAGAAAGGGCTCTGAGTGCCCTTTAAAAACCGCTGTGATGAAGCATGGATAGGGGTCCCATATTTTTGCTGGGGGGTCCAGTGATTCTTAGTTACTTCACTGAGTCTGGGCATGGCTGGGTGGTCTAGGGGCACTGGCATTGCCATGCAGTCTGTGAATAGAACCTGCCTATGCCCCATGTCTGGGTGCCCACTAGTTGGCAATTTCATTCTTAGCACATAGTCAGGTGTTATGGTGGCCATAGATGCTTAAATCCCGGTCGTACGATATCATATTTCGATATGGTACGATCTTCAGATGGTGTATGGATGATTGTTTGAAAGATCTTTCAATGATCTTACAATAATTTCCCCATCTGGCCGACCGGCAATCCAATCGTACGACCCACGGATTGTACGATCGGATTGTAGCGTCTATGGCCACCATTAGGCTGGGTACACAGGTATGGATGTTTTGTCGGCCGGGTCAAATCACTGTCGATTGCTGCACTAGTGTCCGCATCCAATCGTGCGTCTCCATAGGGAGACGCACTATCGGCGTTAATTTACCAACAGGCCCAATCGCCCATTTGTTCGATCATGACGCCCCCACCCACCCCATGCGATATTTCCAGTCGACCGACTGATACACGTAAGTATTGTATAGTGTGTACCCAGTCTAAATTTTTCAAACGACCTACTACATGTAGATAAAATTTGATGGGTTGTTGGAGATGTAATAGCAGAGCACACACACCTACACCTCCTCCCAGCACATGAACACCCTGTAAAATAATGCTGCAGCTAGAAGAGATGACGTTTAGCCCAATTTGAAACTGAAAACGTGTTGGTTAATAGGAGTGACCGAGCTGGAGACACGCCTCTTTTAAAGTCTAGCGCAATGCTTTCGCGCATGCGCAGAGCTGAGAGGCCGGACGGTCCTTAGAAGTTAGTGAATCGCTGCCGGTGGAGCCCAGCAAGAGGTTCCTTAGCCAGGTGAGGAAATGTACAGCGTTAATGTGTCCCCAGGAGGACGGTTGGACTTGAGGTTGGTAGAAGGAGCAGTAAGACTGGGCTAGCGGGGGAAGGCACTGACTATAGTGGCAGTGAAGGGCACAGTGCTGGTAGTTCCTCCCAGAGGGGAGCAGACTCCTAACTAGTGAGTGATAAGCAGGGAAGGCAGACGGGGAATGTGCTGGTTTCCTGGGGGTGAGGACCGGAACGGGATAGAAAGTGAAATATGTTGCACAGGCTACTATGTGATTCAGTTAGGGCGGCGTTTGTGAGTGGGACGACTACAACTCCCAGCATCCACTAACACGGAATTCGGTTATAAAGCCTTTTGGGTAATGCAGTCCACTGCCGGGAGACATTGGAAAGTGAGATGGAGAAAGGGAGACTGAAAGGGATGGTGAAGATTGACTCTGGATGGATTTTCACTCAGGGCTTATTGTCCATTTCATACCAACGGGTTCCTAAATTACTAACCTGATTTAAAATATAAAAGGGATGTCAATTGATATGTATATGGCAATACACCATGAATGGAAACTACAATTCAGGCATGCTTTTTGAGTTGTAGTTTCTAAACATCTAAAGTACCAAGGATTGACAGTCCTCAGATTGTTTATAAACTGCTCCTAACTCAGATATCAAGTTAAAAGACAACACAAGCTAAAATATATATTTTTGTGAATGGATGATATGTTTCCTAACTAGCAGATTGCGGTTGCTGCAGCATCATTGTGGAGAAAGCTTTAGTCATTTTGCAGGTTTCTGGTATTTTCAAATATCTGTTGTCCTCCTTTCTGGTGAGTAATCGTGATTGTATGTCCGGTATTGGTTTGTGTATGGTCCCCATTAAAGTTCATTTCTTGACAGCTCAGTCTTGGTTACAAAAAAATCACAGGCAGGTCATCCATTAGTTACTTGACAGGGGGGGACTATAAAACATGTGGATGGTCAAAAGGCCCTGCCACTAAGGCTGGTATGTATTTTATGTAATCTTTTTGTACCAAATTGGCTATAACAATATAGCCAATTATATTTTTCTATATATTTAATTTTTTATGGGGTGAAATAAAAAAAAAAAAGCACAATGAAATTTTTGTTTGTAGAAGATAAATCTAGATGCAAATTTCTTATGGGAAGGGTGATATATTTTGACATGCCCTTAAATAAGGGTAAAGCTACTACTCTGGTTAACAAGTGTTTTGTACTCATTATGCAATTCCTGTTCTATTTTCAAAAGTTTATTGAAATTTTTCAGCACAACAAATGGAATGTAGTTTTGCATATAGTGGTGCGAATATGAACTCCTTTTCAACTGATACTGAAAAGCCCTGCAAAAGAACGCAACTTACCTCACTCGTTCTTGCAACATATTTTCGCAAACTGGATAATACATTGTGGGAGCGAGTGCAGGGAAATTGCAATACCACATTGGCTGCTTCTCATGGCTAGTGTTTCTAAAAGCTAATATTTCTTATTGGGAAAAAAATGCCAATTTCCCCCATGCTCTGAATAAAATGGTACCCCAATTGCATTATTGTACATGGAGCTACGACCAGCAAATAGCCCCAAATGCTTTTAAATAACTTGCCGACCCCCAAAACTAAACTTATAAATGTACAGCACCCCCTGCTAACTTTGAAACCATAATACTCTCTCATCTACCAGTAAGTGAAATCCATTTACATTAGTTTTCCTATTTCAATTCTGTAATACTGTATTTATGGTTGAGCCTCTCTCTTGTATATATTGAATAATACAGCCCTGTGAGCTATTCTACAGCTTTCTACTTTCCTGATCCACTAGTGTGCTTGGTTGAGGGGCTTCCCCATGTTGGCAAAAGCCTGATGACTTCGTTGGAGGCCTTGGGACTTGCTTTCCTCTGGCTCTGCTTAGTTGACAATGTTTACTCTAGTGAATTTGCAGAAAAGCTGCTGCTAAAGTATAAAATATTTGTTAAAATTGTGTTGTTTGAATTTGTTACATGCATGTGAAGATATGGCAAAGATCAAAGACTTTTGGTGGCCCCTGCTGTTATTTTTGTTTCCAGAAATAGTCTTGCAGCTGTGTCCGTCCCTGTCTGTACTATAATGAAAGAATAGCAGAAGCCCATCACATCCAGCCACATGTGTTCCTTCATGTAAATTGTCTGAACTAGAATGTTGTTTGCTTTAAGAATGGGTATTACATTTGTATGCTCTGCAATTGTTTTTTTTACCAAATGGACACAACAAAATAGATTCTAAATTTTTGATACTGTGATTCTCTGCCTAATGAATTTTTTTTAATCAAAATACTTCATTTTTTCTTTGTATTAACTGCATTTTCATTTAAAAAGTAAAATGGAGGTACATTTGCAAGCTTAAAGTACCCTCAAAGTATCAGAATCCCTTGCCATGCAATAGCTGCCTAGGCATGGCATTCGTTATCTAAACAAACGAACCTTGATGAAAATCCCCTTGTCATGGTTTCCCACCTTTCTTTGATTTTCATAGCACTTTCAGCTAATTAAAGGGTATGTTTGTAATAATTTTTAGGCCGTGAATAAAAGCTATGGATTAGAACTGTGCTGCACTTTCACTTTCTACTGAATTGGTCATTTGGAGAACAAATTAAAATTGCTGTAACCTATGGCTTATTTAAAATATTGAGTAGTTAATAGGCGAAGACTACTATTGTGCAATGTGGCCACATAAATAAATGGCTAAAATGCAGTCATCAGACAAATACTTCTCTTATTGAATATTGAATCATGTTGACAAGGAAGCAGAAGCTAGGTGGTGCCCCATATTGTTGATAAGATTAGTTGCTTAAATTGTACATTTACTAGGAAGTGTGACAGGTCTGGTAAACATAGGGGGGTTCAGATGATGGGTCATTAAACTTAATCAATTATTGTTCTGAGTTTTTATTTTTGCCCCCTGACTGGTCTGTTTAAAGGTGCTTACACACGTCCGATGTGTGCACAGAGCAACGACCCCCGACAACGATGCATTCGCGCGACTTAACGATCATTTTGGCCAAGAATCGCGTGTGTGTATTCGTTCGGTCGGGGGTAGCTCGGTGCCAAATTGGCAGTGTGTACGAACCTTTAGATGTATACTGCTATTCTATGTTTGTGCTGACCTAGGCTCTAGCTGTATTATTGCATCATTTCACATTACATTTTCTTCCTGTTTTCTGTAGTGCAAATGTCTCCAATGCAGAACATTTGGTAGTTGACTTTTGCAGTGTCTTAACTTTACCTTCAGTATTTTAATGAAATAGCTTGTGTCTGTTTTTATTAAACCTGGCATGCCAAATAAGTTAGGTCATCCAGCTAATGGTATTGTAATATTAAAATAACTATATTGGATAAGTATTGGATAATGACTAGAAATTATAAGTCATCCACAACAATAGGTTCTCAATTATATTAGTGAAAAATAAAATTCATGCAGTACTTTGTCTTGCATTTAAAAAAGTGGTCAATATTTTTTTTTCTACCTTTTCCAGATATTTTAAAAAAATATTCCATATTGACTTAATTTCAAGCAGAACTCAATCACATTTCTATATTAATCAAAGGTATTCTCTGCAATGCTTTTCCAGTAATTATCAATATCCTTAGATCTTTTTAGAGCAAATATTTTCCAGTAAAATTATTTGATTGTAGACCATTGCTAGGATACAGCCTACATAATCAAGCTGATCAAGAATGGGTGGAGGAGTGTTTTCTCACTGCTAGTTTTGAGTGACAGTTACAGGCAGACAGAATTGTTACGCCCCCTTCACAGCGTGGATAATAGAAGGCAGAGAGAAGCTCGAAATCAGGAAAAAAAAACATATGGGGAGGGCTGCATACCATTACTCTTTTGAAAGCAGTTTTTAAAAAAAATGCATTGAGGCAATACAGTTTTCCTTTAAGGTCTATTGGCCATGTTTGGTCATTAGTAAAGAATTGGCTTTTTGTGTTACGGCCCCTCTATTTATTCTCATATTTTAAAGAAGGTATGTAGGGTGTTGAAATGTATGCATGTGGTCGTAAAAGGTCTAAAACGGTAATGGATGGGCACACTCGCACACCTGCTAATTTTCTCTGGTGCTGCTCCATTCAAATCCCCTCTGACCTGACTTTTTTTAAACTGAGCATGCTTGGTAAACACTATCATCTAACACTGACAGATGGAATTCACCAACTGTTACACCCATCCAATTACAGCAAAATCCATTACTTGCACACAGCAATTTACTTGATTGACAGCTGAAGCATCTTCTCTTCACATTAGATAGCTAAAGAAATAGGGGACAGATCAACAAAAAATGTTAGTTATAGTTGGGAAGAATTATAGTTTCCTGTAATGGGCTACATACCCTTTAAAATAACCCTTTGGTGTACCAGCTTGTTCTGTGGTTGTCTCATGACAACCACAGAAATGTATTTTAAGACCACCCTGGGCTCTTTGCAAGTATTTGAGCTAAGGTCTTAAGCTCTTTTGTACAAATGAAGACAATTACTGCTCAAACCTCAAGCTTTAGTAGTAATATGTTCTAGTAATATAAATATAGAGGATATACAATGAAATTACTCTAAATTAGTTGAACTAGTGAATAAGGGCAATCGCAAGCAACATTGGCAATATTGACCGACAGGTGAAGTATAAGTCCTATATGGCATATAAGTATAGTATAGTATTTGAGGTTGAATAAAGACATACGTCCATCCAGTCCAACCCATCTAGCAATATCCTCATTTCCTGCCTAACTGTTTATCCAGAGGAAGGCAAAAAAACCCCCACCAAATTTATGAAGGGGGAAAAAATTCCTTCCTGACTCCAAGTGGCAATCGGAAATTTCCCTGGATCAACTCTACTTTATGTATTAATACCAGTAACTTGCAACATTCCTTGTTTGCAGAAACTCATCCAGCTTTTTTTTGAAACTGACCAATGAACCTGCCATTACAACGTCCACTGGAAGACAGTTCCATAGCTTTACCGTTCTCACAGTGAAAAACCCTTTCCGAGCTTGAAGCCTAAACCTTTTTTCTTCAAGTCTTAAGGGATGTCCTTGTGTCCTCTGACATGTTCTATTGGCGAACAATGCCCCAGATAGTTTATTGTATGGCCCGTTAATGTATTTATACACAGTAATCATATCCCCATGCAAACGCCTTTTCTCCAGCGTACATAATTGTAACTTTTCCAGTCTCTCTTCATATTCAAGCTCCCCCAATCCCCTTATTAATTTAGTTGCCCTTCTCTGAACCCTTTCCATTTCAAAGATGTCCTTTTTGTACACAGGATTCCAAAATTGCACTGCATATTCCAGATGAGGCCTTACCAATGCTTTGTAAAGAGGGAGAATTACATTTTCCTCCCTTGAATCCATACCTCTCTTTATACAAGACAATAATAACAAAACATGCTGGCTCTGGCTGTTGCCGCCTGGCACTGCTTGCTACCTTTAAGTTTGTTATCCACCAAAACTCCAAGATCCCTTTCCAACAGGGATTCACTTAACACAGAGCCATTTATAGTATAAGTAGCACAAGTATTTTTAAGTCCAAAATGCATCACCTTACATTTATCAACATTGAATTTCATCTGCCACTAAGCAGCCCAATGTGATAATCTATCTAGATCCCCTTGCAACGATTGCACATCCTCTGAAGTTTTTAATGGTCGACAAAGTTTTGTGTCGTCGGCAAACACAGAAACCTTGCTGACAATACCCACTTCCAAATCATTAATAAATAGATTAAATAGAAGCGGCCCCAACACAGAACCCTGTGGCACCCCACTTAGCACTTTAGTCCATAATGATGAAACCCCATTAACAACTACTCTCTGCATCCTATTCATTAACCAATTTTCTATCCATGTACAAATGTGACTCCCCAGACCAACAGACCTTAGCTTATACATTAGTCGCCTATGGGGGACTGTATCAAAAGCCTTTGCAAAATCCAAGTAAACTACATCTACTGCTATACCAGAGTCTAAATTTCTACTTACTTCCTCATAAAAGCCAAGCAAGATCTATTCCTCCTAAATCCATGCTGGTTACTACTTATAATGTTAGTCCTTGAAACATACTCTAGAACATGTTCCCTTATTAAACTTTCCAGGATCTTCCCCACCACTGAAGTTAAACACACCACCGGACATGAGGGAATCAGCAAAAATAAGAAACAATGGCCTACATAAAACTGAACTTAGCTCCTTAAGTACCCGAGGATGTATTTTATCCGGTCCAGGAGATTTATTAATATTAACCTTATTTAGTTCTTTCTGTACCATATCCTCGGTTAACCAAAGTGAACTTGAATCTTGTATACCTTTATTGCTACTATACTCTATGATATCTGTACTTGGATCTTCTATAGTGTATACAGAGGAAAAAAAATTATTCAAGACATTTGCTTTATCGCCATCCTCCGTAACTAACTTATCCCCATTAATTAATGGTGCCACATTCTCAGTCCTCATCTTCTTACTATTAATATACTTAAAAAAATGTTTAGGCTTAGTGATGCTTTCTTCAGCTATCCTAACTTCATTATTAATTTTAGCTAGTTTGTTTGCTTTCTTACACTCCTTGTTACAGTTTTTATACTCCCTAAAGGCCCTTTCCGTTCCCTCGGCCTTAAAGGTTTTAAATGCCTTTTTCTTCCTTACCATTTGCCTCTTTACATCAGAATTCAGCCACATGGGCGCGGATTTATTTTTTTTACATTTATTTCCCAAGGGTATAAATTTAGATGTGAATTGGCTTAAAATCCCCTTGAACACAGTCCACTTCTGTTCAGTACCTTTACCTGATAATACATTATCCCAGTTGACATTCTGAAGAGCTGCTTTTAACCTGGGAAAATTTGCTTTCCTGAAATTAAATGTCTTTGTTAACCCAGCGCACTTTTCCTTTCGATAACAAAGTCCAAATGCCACTATTTCATGGTCACTATTCCCTAAGCCTCCAGTTACCTTTATATCTATAATGCGCTCCACAATGTTAGATATTACCAGATCCAACAGAGCTCCTTTTCTAGTAGGAACCTCAACCACCTGTGAGAGAAAATTATCCTGCAGCAAATTCAGGAACTCATCGCCTTTTTCTGTGATGGCAGTTCCACCACACCAATCAATGTCAGGGTAATTGAAGTCCCCCATAATGAGCACACTCCCCAAACTTGCAGCCCTTGCCAACTGCATATGAAGTTGACTCACCTCCTCTCTGCTAGCATTTGGCGGCTTATAGCAGACACCAACAATGACATTACCCCCTTTCCTGTTGCCTAATTCCACCCATATTGCCTCCACTTTATCATCCATATCACCAGTTATCTCTTCTTTTAAATTTGGCTTCAATTCTTTTTTAACATAAACATACTCCTCCCCCTTTCCTTTTTTTCCTGTCCTGCCTAAACAAGGCATATCCTTCTATATTTACAGCCCAGTCGTGAGAACTGATCAACCACGTTTCTGCTATACCTATTACATCATACTTTTCATTCAATGCCATCATTTCCAATTCACCCATTTTGTCAGCCAGGCTTCTCGCATTTGCAAACATACATTTTAGATTATGATCCTGTAATTTATTCGTACACTTTGATACACATTCCTCCCTATCCCCTATGCTAGCCCCACCCCTGGCCTATCTACACCCTGCTTTCCTCCTGGACAATCTATCCCAGTGAGACTGCTAATACCCTCCCCCCCAAACCTAGTTTAAGATCTCCTCCAACCCTCTAGCCATCTTCTCCCCTAAAACAGCTGCAGACCACCATCAGTGAGGTGCAACCCATCCCTACTAAAGAGCCTGTAGCCGACAGCAAAGTCTGCCCAGTTCTCAATAAACCCAAACCCTTCTTCCTTACACCACTCTCTTAGCCACGCATTAATGCTCCTAAGCTCCCGCTGTCTCCCTGGCTTAGCACGTGGATGCGGTAGTATTTCTGAAAACACTACCCTGGCGGTCCTTGCTTTTATCTTGGCCCCTAGTTCTCGGAAATCATGTTTAAGGACCTCACCTCCACCTCTAACTTTGTCATTGGCACCAATGTGAACCAAGACCGCCGGGTCACACCCGGCTCCACCCAATAATCTGTCTACACGATCCACCACATGCCGAACCCTAGCACCAGGCAGGCAACACACAGTTCGGCATGTAGGGTCTTGGCGGCAGATTACCCTATCTACCTTCCTTATAATGGAGTCCCCTACCACTACCACCTGCCTTGCATTCCTGACCCTCGTTCTTCCTCCCTTGTATCAGAGATGGCAGTCCCCTGGGTGCTCAAGGGACTAGCCCCCTCCATACAGGCTAATTCCGAGGTGTCCTCCTCCACTTCATTACCTAAGGTGGCAAATCTGTTGGGATGGACAATCTGGGAAGAAGCCCCCCTACTCTTCCGTCCCCCACTTCCCCTAGTAACCCTAACAAAACTACCTCCTTCCTCATCCTTTCTTGTCCCTCTTCCACCCACCTCTATACTGGCCCCAGCCAGTGCCTGCTGTCCCCCCAGTTCTGCCAATCCCCGCAATGCTGCAAGCTGCCCCCTTAGACTCTCCACCTCAGCTTCCAAACGGGCAACCCACTCACACCTGACACAGACATAGGTTCCCCGGAACGTCTGCTCCAGGTTCCTATACATGTGGCACGATGCACATTGCATGGCACTGACAAAACTGTCTCTTCTAATACACCACACCAACACAGTGAAGCACAAACCTTATTTAATTGCCCTTCTTGTTTCAATGTCCTTCTTTTTATATGTCCTTGAGCGCAAGGTCCTTAAGAGAAAGGGCCACTCACAAGTTCGTTACACTCACAGGAAACTTCCTTTTGTTAGGTCCAAACCCCGTTCTTTGTATTGTATGCTGTGACTGCATTTCCCATATTGGCTTTACAGGCTTTCGCAGAGTCACTGAAATACACCAGTCCAGTGTTGTTTAATGTACGGAGTTTGGACTCAGAGTTAGTGTCTGTATGAAGACTGGACACCTGAGACAGTCATTGGAATTACTTTATACACTGTCTAACTTTGAACTGTTGTGACTATTTAGTCACTATATGTGGGAGTGTGCATTTGAACTATCCCGCAATCTGTCTGTGTAAATTGGCTGGGTTATATTTGGGATATGCAAGCTATGCTTTAAGTTCAGCCTTACCCTCCTGGTCACATGTTTAAAGCACATTGGTGTGGGATACATTTATAAGGATTTAGGGATAGACAACCATTCGTAAACTTTGTGTGTTAATAGGGGTTGTTATAATAAATGTTTTGATATTGTACATTGAGAAAAGATTCTTTTACTTACTTGATAGGTGGTATTTTCCACCATAGTAAGGGTTGCCTTTTTTAAATAAGATTTATACAGTATATCTGCTGGCACCACTATGTATAAAAAGGCTATAAATAGAGACTCATTTTTTTATGTTCTTGTGCTTGGAGACTCTGTTGTTTAGGACAGCTTATTACGATCTCCCTCTGAGTAATAGAAAATGATTAACTGCCCCGACCTGCCTCCTTCTTTTTTTTCTGCACTTGTGGGCCAATAAGAATGATAGGAGTCGGATCAGGACAGCACACCAATCAGCTGAAAGTTTAACTAATTCACAGGGAAATATAGATCCATCTGCAATTTATGTATAATCCTCAGTGTCACAGATATTGTGACCACTAAAAAAAAAAAAAAATCTACAATAAAAAAGCAGATGCTTTTCAACTCCCAGTTATAAGAAACCTAAACACCAGGGGGCACCAGTATACAACAAAGGTAACAAAAAGGCAAAACCAAACAAAAATGTAAAACAAACAAAAACATGCATGTTTTAAGAGAAAACATAGGCTTAGCTGTGTATTGTATGGATATATATAAAATGTATGGTTATGGAACTCCTCAGTGAATTCTAATATTCTTATGTTACACAGTAAGCAGTACTACATGATGTTACTTTTTAATGTAAGGAGATATGTTATTACCCTTATGTTATCTCCTGCCTGAATTTTAACCAGACACCTGGGTAAAGCATACATGTAAGAAATAGACATTTTTATGCTTGTAATTTCTTTATCAATGTAAACAGACAAAAAACATATTTTAGTTTGTCACTAAAGTACTTGTGCTATATTATGGTAAAGGGTAACTATGGTGTGTATAAAGTTTTTTTAAAAATACCATTAAAATGAAAAGTACTTAGGACAGGGATACAGGACTGGTAATTCCTACCTCCCAATATTGTTTGTGTGAGGAGCACCAGCCCAAAGAAAACTATTCTGCCAGTCTTCCTCCTGGCTTCAGCACTATCTTTAATACAGGAAGAGTCCAGGACTAACCTGGCAAATAAAAAATTGTACGTGCTGTAGCTCCTCAACGAAATGATATTGTGAGGTAGGAATAATCAATCCAACTTCCCTGCGCCAGGTAATTTCCATTTTCAAATAGTTAATTTTTAGAGTATAGTTATCCTTTTAAGACTTACGATTCATATTTTTAATATTTAGCAATGTTAAGGCCACACTAGCAACACAAGGAAATGTACGTTAAAAGCGGGATCTCAATGCAGCGTGTTTTACACTTGATTTCAAAACATTATGTTTTCAGATGTGGTCTGCACCAAGGTTAGTGACTGAATAAACATTGATAATGGATCCCGAGTGCAGCGCAAACAGTAGGACCTGTCACATTAAAATGCACTGGCAATTGATTCTCATGTGCCATTGGATCACAAAACAATCATGTATGCATATTTATACTTATGGTATGTCACTTTGAGACTGAAGCCGCACTGGTAAAGCAGGTAGAAAGCACATTCACATTGCCATCCATTTGCGCTCCGATTTGCACAATTTTAAAGTAAAATAAATGGTGATTGCATGTGCTCAGAGAACATAATGCTGTGTATTCAATATTTTAATATATACAAAAGGATGCACAAGTTATAGAATACCTTTTTTTAAGCACTTTGGTGGAAAATATTTCTACTGATTGGCTGGGTCAAACATGGTCAGGTCTCTACTAAGCAAGGGAGTCAACTCAGGGAGTCGAGGGAAAGACCATAATGGACTCTGTTAGGGGTCCTGCAAACAGGAAGTTAGTGTTTTAAGAAGCATTTATTTATGCACACACATGCTGTATGGGCAGATTAAGATAATTGTAATATGAAAATACTGTCGTCGTCCCCCCTTATCAGCATATGCATTTACCAAATATTTATTCTAAAGGTGGCCATACACATTTGCGGTATTTACCCAGTATCTGCAGGCTCCGAAACTGACCAACCGCAATGTCGTCTAACAACTGTTTATGACATTTCAGTAGGTCGGGAAAGAGGGACATTTTCAGTCTGTATTTACTTTAAGTAAAGGGTGGGGATACTATCTGTCCGTGTATGGTTGCACAGCCGGGCGATTGGTTGGGTCTGTGTGTGTGGTCCCCACCACATGTATGTGGACAGATACCAATGCAATAGAAATTGCATGCCTATAGAAGCAAAACTCTTTTGTTAGAGCTGTGTAGCTTGGTTAAAACCCTTTCTGCCCTCTATCAGTACTGTGCCATCATTTTTCAAGAAATACATATTTGAATTCAGATTTCTGTCCTTTTTTAAGAATAGGTTTATTTCTCTAGGTATTCAGTTGTGTAAACTGTATGAATTTCAAATATGCAATTTGAGTAAGATACTATAGAATGTTTGTAGTTAGATAGGGCTGGGTGTGAATTCTAGTATGTGTGGATGAAGAATTAAGATGGTTGGTTATAGTTTCTACATTCTGTTTCTGATTGCTTGAGTGGGTTGCATTCCAGCCAATCCCACATATCTGGCAACAGTTTGCAAAAATGAGTTTCACTTTAAACATTGTGACAAGCCTTTGGTAATTAAAGTTTGTTGTGTGCTCCCTTCACTTCACAGCTGCAGCATAATTGTATCGGCTTTAAATTAAGCAACAAAAGGATAAATCTTCTCAAATTGGAAAAATTAGTTCTGAGTAAATTTTAGCTCAAAATAGGCATTTGTGTATTAGAGTACACTGAGCGAAATTCTAGTTAATGCCAATTGTATGTATGTATATATTTTATTTCTTATATAGCACTACATATTCCGCAGCCCTTTACAATTATTTATTTAATTCACATCAGGCCCTGTTTTCAGTTTTCTTTGAGTGCTTAGTTAGTTTATGATGTATGTATGTGGTTTATTTCTTATATAGTTCTACATATTCCACAGCGCTTAACAATTATTCCGGTAAGGTCAGATTCAATTATTCTGGCAGGGCCAGATTCACATCTGGCCCTGCTCTGAAGAGCTTACAATCTAATCACTTTATTTACCTATACAATCAGAATTTCTTTATGATTGTTGGGGAAACTAGAGTGCTCGGATGAAACAAAGGGAGAACATACAAACTGCTTGCAGGTCTGTGTCCAAGAGAGGAGTTTTTAGTGCTGCAAGGCATCAGAGCTTACCACTGAGCCATTATGTGATGCATATCTCGTAAAACTGACTTTGCATGCATTCATCGGTTGGCAGAGACTGTCTCACTCCACTAAAAGTACACACAGGGCAGCAAATTGTATGTTAATAGTGTACTAACTGTGTGTTGAAAATGACTTGATCAAAAAATGTGGGCAGTAAAAGGGGATAGTTTAATTGACTGTTTTTTGATCTAGAGGGCTGAAAGGTAGTGCTTTTTGCATGTTGGTATATATGCTGAATAGTGAGACCCATTTATAGGGGGATTGGGTAGCACTGTAATGGATGCTACCTTTCTTTATGACATTGTAGCCATAGACTGCCATATGTCAGTCTCTGTTTCTGTTGTGATTTTGGCCATCCTTGCTGTTTCTTCTTATTGTGATTGTTGAAATTTTGCTAAACGCCAGGTATTATATCTATATTTTTCTCTATACAGACCTATTTTATTTAAATTCCATGTCAACACTAGCCAAACACAGGCAAATGTTCTTCTGGACAACAGATCTTTCCACAGATTTCCTCTGCTGAGAGATGGGGTCGGCGGACATTTTCGGCCTTGCCCGATCTTCGTTTTTCCCAAAAAATGCTTGATATTGTAGATTGGAAAAAACTGAAAAAATGTCTGATATTTTCAAAATATTGACTCAGGTATAGGAGGGCTTAAGATGTGATTAACTGTAGAGATGTTACATTGATTGAAGACCGGGAGGTTAAGGGCAGCCATGCCTTACTTTCTGTTCTTTAATCAATTGACCACGAGCCACGGACGAAGATTGAAGATGATTATCTTACACTTGATCCTTCGCAGCAGCATTGAAAATTGCCAACCGCTTCCTGGTTTAGTTTAACTATAGCGCGCATTGTTTTGCATGCACGTTATAATTAATCTGAACCAGGAAGCGGTTGGGACCTGTCAGTGCTGCTGCGGAGCATCGCATGTAAGTTAAAGGGCAGTTCAGTGGAAATTATTAATATTTGTTAAATTGTTAGTTTGTGTAATGCATACCTAGTTATTCTACATATTCTCTTCCATTTTGAAAAATCATTTCATTTCATACCCTTTGCTGTTCCCTGCTGTTGACATTAGTGAGCTGCCATTTCAGGTTCTAACAGTCCTTCTTCTTCCCAGGATGCACCACATCCTGGGAATGTTCCTAACAGTTATTTCTACTGATTCGCTGTTGGATGGGTCAAAGATGCTCAGATCTCTACTGAGCAACTGAATCAACCCAGGCGGTGCGTCAAGGGCAAGACCATAACAGTCTCGAATAGGGGTCCTGCAAACAGGAAGTCAGTATTTTAGTTGCATTTATTTATACACAGACAAAATGGTGAATTGGCAGATCATTGGGATGAAAAAATACTGCTCTTTTTTTCTGAAAAGTACATTTGCACTGAACTTCCCCTTTAAATATCTTCTATCTGGAACACGGACAAATGCATTGTCCAAAAAAAACCCAAAAATGATGCACAGCACATAGTGGGACCTAACCCTAACAGGGTTTTACTGTCTGGTTTGAAAATAATATAAATCTTGAAGTGGGTTGAATTCTTATTACTGCCATCTCTTTTGCAGTTTGTAAAGAATCAAACACTGTGGGCATCAGTAGAATTAAAATGTGTGCATATTAGTATGTATATTCATCATCCTTTGTTAGCATGGTGGTGTCTGTGAGACATTTAATGTGAATGTTTTTTTGGTGTTTCTGAAGCTGGAATTCTCATGACATCATTTTACTTGCTGACTTCGTGTTAGGAATGTTTGCAATGCTATGTGTCATCTTTGCAGTGGGCCTGTGATTCACTCCCTATTGGTATTTCAGGAGGAGGATGCTCAACGTTTAAGAACAGTTGGATTACTTATAAAATAAATAGTCTGATTACAAAAGTTCAAAGAGTAGACATTTCCTAATCAGGAAAATGACCCATAACCTGGACAATCCCTGTTTTGGTAGAATGTGAACATTCTAAATACAAAAAATGCTGTACAAGGGCAGTTCTAAATATTTTGCTTCACATACTTGAAGAGGAAAAAATCAGATTGCCCTTTTCTTTTGTTGCCTTAAAGGAGAACTTAACTTAATTTTTTTGTAATCCTAAAAAGCTGTGAAAGTTTTTCTCCCCAGAACACCTATACATTGAAAAATAAATCCTTCTCTAGTAAGTTGCATTTAGTATATCTAAGTAATACATTCTGTAAGAAAGCTTCCATCTTGTTGCCAGTACAACTCATAGCCCATGTTGGCTTCATAGAGCCACGCCCCCCTGACCCCAGGATTCTCGGTCACTATGCACAGAGTTTCCGTTTCCAGGCTTACCTTTTTTTTTGTTTCTGTTGTGTTTCTAGCAAAATATAGAGATTCTACATTTACTGATATCCCCCTAGTAGCCCTTGTGGCACAGAGGTAGAAAGCTTTCTTTTTAGCAAGACACAGTATAGAAGGTTGCAGGTTTGTTTCCCAGTCCTTTTTTTTTTTTTTTTACTGAAATGTTTATATTCTGGTTCTTACATCCATGCTAGCAAAGAAATGAACTGCAAATATTACTTTTTTATTTTTTTTTAATGAAAAGCAAAGGCATTTATCAAGGACTCCTGAAATATGTGTTCTGTGTCCGATGGAGGGATGATTTCTGTAACATGATTGGCTGTCATCTTCCAGGAAGGAAAGCTGAAGCTTCCTGTGAAGTGTACTGCGTACACTTAGCTGGGTGTTCCCAGATAAGGTGAATTATGGGAGCTGACCCCTAGACCCCACGGGTAATTTTTCTAAATCGACCAGCATCCACAGCAAAGGGAGAGGTGAGATACAACTTTTTGTATCTTTGTTGTGAATGTGCTCTTTCTATTGGGGCAATGTTGTCTGGAGACTTACGTTCCCCTTTAAGCTATTATTAAAACTCCAATTGTTCAAAAAAAACCAAAAAGAAAACAAGCTATGATCTTTATTACAGATTGGAATATGGAACTTTGATGCTTATCCTTTTTTGTCTTTTAAATGGGCAAAAGTGTAGTGGTGGCAGCAGATGGAACATCTGACCACCTAAAAAAAAAAAAGAGTAAAAATATACCTCTATTTTCTCACTTCATTTTCCAAGCAGGGATGTATAGTACATTGCTCTTTTCTTTTGAATCCGATGCACTGTATCAATATGTTGTTGAGTTGCTCAGTGGAACAAATGTTGAAGAAAACCAAACAATTCTTTAATCACATGCACCTTTTTATTTACCGGTATATGCGCTTTCATCTTGTTTCTTACCTCGTTTTTTTTTACTTTATAGATTTATAAATGAAATTGGTAAATGGGCGTTTAAATGATTAATATTAGACAAAATATGTTGTAGGTAGGTTTGCTGGGAGGATTTGACACACTTGATAGATTACCATAATAAAAAAAAAACAATTTTAATACAAATATGAGTGGTGAGGTTTAATTGACTGTATAGGAGGAGGAGGATTAACAAAGCCATATACGGTAATTATTTTGCTGCATGATGTTTTTTTTTGCTAGCCTTGCATGCCAGAAATGGAGGTCAGAAATGTCAGGCCTGGCCTTTTGCATATTTAGTGGGCAGAAGTTATTCCTTAAACAGTTAAGTTATTCCCAAGTGGGTTATTAATAATTTATCTGCGTTTATTTAAAGTATAATTATTTAGAATGCAAACAGTGTTGTACAGGTGAAAGCCTTTAAAATATTCATACAATGCTTTGTGGATCACATACACTGTTCATTTTGCTTCACTTATTAGCAAAGATGTGCTCTGAATTTTTTGCAGTAGTGTTTACTAAAGGTAAAGAAAGCAACTTTGAGAAACACATTAAAGAGGGAGTATGATTATTATTCAGAAGTGTGTGCAATGAAAGTAAGTAATTAGGTTTGCTGATCAAATGTGCTTAGACACTCCTACTATGTTCCTCTCCTCCCTGTCATGCGTCACTAGTAAAACTCTCCCTTCCAGCTCATTTCCACGTTACACACCCAGTGGTAATTCAGTTTCCAAATTCACATCTTACCATTTCTGCTATTCTCTAAAAGAGTCTGGCTCCTGGGCACTGAGGTTGGAACAAAGTAATTGTGATTGAGTTTAAAGGGCATCTATAGTGAAAAAAATACATTGGCCCATTGCAAAGTTAAATTCATGTACTCTGTGCTGCCTTTATCCTACCACTGTCAGTGACTTTGTTTTTCCATGGTATCAGATCTCTGTTCCCCCTCCCCTCTGTTACCTCCTCCATGTCTCAACTCCGGCTAACCGACAAGCTTATCATGTGCAGTAGGAGTTAAAAGTTCAACATCCTGAAAAACACACCCACGCACAGTGGCCAATAGAAAGCAAGCTGTCCTGGAGACACTGATCTCTCCATGTCCTGCTAAAATAAAGATCTCTCTCTTTGTGACCCATCATCAATCAGTGAAGTCTATCAAGAAGGGTGGTCAAGTGCAGCCTTATCTCTGCCATCAAAGCTACCTCTCTTCCCCTGCTAATGCTCAGACCTCTATGTTTAGTGAGAGAGGGGCCAAAAGGAGCAAAAAGCCCTTCACTGAGCATAAAAATGGAAAAACACCTTCTTATAACAGAAGGCATCTTGCAGTCTCATGCTATATAAATAGCATTGCCCACAAAACCTAAGAAACAAGAAATCATTTCTTACTCCCATGTTCCCCAGAGTAAGGGGTGGAGATATGCAAAATACTCCTTTGTGTCCCTTAGTTTATGCATGTGTCCAGAACCGCTGGCTAAAAACATGCAATATAGCTTAATATATAGAGCCAATCATCTGACCTGCAGACACAACGTGTTTCGATCTTGTTAGATCGCATCAATACTCGATACAGATTCATGGCTCTATGGTGTAGGACTTGGGCATACAGTAGAAAAGCCGCAGCCGAATTTGCCGCGACCGATGGACATTTGTCCTGGCCGAGCGCTCGCTCGGGACAAAAAAGTCCCTCTGTGTGTACTCAGCCTAAGATGTGATTGGTTGGGGCAAAATTAGCACCATTTTAAACAATAAGAACTTTTATTGAATCTCCCTGTATATCTATTAAGGAATGCTGGGAAATGTGGTTTAACCATCAACCCACATCATTTTAACCATGTGTTATATATTCATCACTGCCTCCAGATGATGCAGTTTTTACATTACATTGTCTAATAATGAATGATGAGTGTTGTAGTTTAAGCACCACACGGGACAATTTTAAAATAGTAATATAAAAACTGCATATCTTAGAGCAACAATGATTGTCACAACAACGCATGGTTAAAATTATCTTAGATTATATTGAACCGCTAATCCGAACTTCCTTTACAAAAAACTTCATTTTTCAGAAATGGATATGTAACAACGAATAGTTGAACTACAGGTCCCATCATCCCTTACCACCTAATTAAGGGCATATTTTGTTATGCATACCATCATTATCCTTTAAAAATACACACTGAAGAGAAATTCAAATGTATTACTCAAAGCTGTGCGAAGATCTGGTTCATTTTATTATCCTTTCCCTGCACTATGCTGTTTCCGTTAGGGTAAGGCCTGACTGTACTGATCCAAATATCGTGTTGTGATTTTAGAATAGAATTATACGGTATCTCCACACTGATAAAAAAAAACTAGGACTCTCACACCTGCTGGTTTTAAATAGGGATTACAATGCATATCTATATGTTTAACAAGTCTAGGTGGCCAACACCAGGTTTTCCATTGGGTGCATGTATTGATATGTTATTTTTATTGTCTATCATTTATATTGATAACTTTGTGTTGTGTTTGATTGGTTTACAAGAGGAGCTTGGAATGCATTTTGGCTATAAAAGGATATGATGTAATTTTTTATAACATGGCTGCCCAATAGAGCTTGAGAAAGGGACTATAGTCCCGAAACATCGCTTGTGGGGCCCAATATATTGAGTAAAAAATGTTATACTGTATCAATTGAGTGTGGCTAGTTGAAGAAACTACATACCATGCCATACAGACACACACCAATATCAAAATTGATACAGGCGTGGTTCTGCTATTATAGCTTGCTTGGATCTATATTGTTGGAGTAAGCTTGCACACAGTTGAATTATGGAGAGTATGGAGCGTGATACATTTAGCTACTCTAACATACAAGCATGGCATGCAGTTGAAGCCTTTGCTGGACACACTGACTTTCTCACTTGCCCTTTGCTCCCTGATTTACAGAAGCATTCGGAACATCTGGGTAAGAAATTTATTGAAATGCAGTTGCACGGCATTACACTAGCTAAGTGTTTCTGAAAGAAGCTGATCCCTAGGGGTCTCTGGATGACCCACATTGCAAATAATCAGGAATTTAAACCTCTCTTCACATAAATTCTGAATAAATGCTCTATGGATATTTACTTACCATGGAGTATGCTAAGAAGGAGATTGTTGTGGTACGATCTGAAACTGAGACACAGATGGGAGAATGTGGTTCGGATATTGATTACTGAATGGAGGAGAGAGGTGGATTCTAAATTGGATCTTTACAAGCAAGAGGGAGAGAGGAAGGGTCGCTGCTATACTCACTGAAACAACCTTGTATAATATGAAAGTACAATGTTAGGGTAGTAAAATGATGATACTTACATGTGTGTCTGTGCCTGCTTTGTTAGTGAATTTTCAATGTTTACTAACTGCTCCTAATTGCCACCCCCATCCCTTAGTCACTGCCCACTTGTCACTTGCCAGCTGACACTGGATACATTCATTTACATAATAATAAAGAGCATTCCCAGCCCAAATCTGTACAGCTCCTTATCATATCTTCCTGGCACTACTGAGAGTGGGTGGGGCTGCTGTTGTGTTAGACAGTTCTCCCTCTCCCTTTCTAACAGGCAAGTACATGCTGCTGATAATGGGAGGGGCTGCTGCTGCTGTGTGAGACACTTCTCCCTTTTAACAAGCAAGCAGACATGCTGGGGTGGCTCGGCTCCTTTAAGTGACCTCCTGTGACACACTCCTGTAGATAGATAGATCAAAGCAAATAGTGTGCACTCTACCTTCTTGGCTCCTCCTAGCCTTGCCTGGGTGCTTCCAATCACGATCCCACAGTGCATAGCAGTACACAAAGTATATCGGAGCACTCACAGATCTTGTGGAAATTCATGTTTATTAATCCATGTGCACAACAAGCGGCAACGTTTCGGTCTGGTGCTTAAGACCTTTATATGGCTTGCTAAAAGTCTTAAGCACCAGACCGAAACGTTGCTGCTTGTTGTGCACATGGATTAATAAATATATGAATCTCCAAAAGACCTGTGAGTGCTCCAATATACTTTGTGTACTGCTTTTAGCTAGCTAGATAGATACAGGTAGATAGATAGACACAGACAGGCAGACACATAGATATAGATAGACACAGACAGGCAGACCCATAGACAGATATATAGATTGATATATAATAGACAGATTGATTGATAGGTGAAAGATAAATAGATTAATATATAATAGACAGAGTGATAGATATCCAATGAAGTAAAAGAGTTCCAGGCACTCTCAGGTCTTGTGCAAAAAACAAAATTTTATTCAATGTGCAAAACACATAAGTAGCAACGAGTAGAGCGATAGATAGATAAGGTTGGGTACACACGAAGGGACTATTTGTCCCGACCGAGCGCTCGCTCGACCATAGGGAACTGCGCAATCGATCGGAATTTACAGACATGTCGGTTCTTCGGAACCGAACGATCGAGGTCGGTTGCGGACGGCCGCCCCACTCCATCCAGATATTTTCGGCAGACTGACTGAAAGGGCCAAAAATATCTGCTAGAGTGTACCCAGGCTTAGACAAATAGATAGATAGACAGACATATCGATAGACCGGAGACCAATATGATTAATCAGCTCATTATGGGGTTGTATTAATAAATGTTTTGGGAGATCCTAGTAAGAGGTCACTGGAGGGACTCAAATAAGCATACCTGGTTTGAGTGACATTCCTTTCCCTGTACATGCTGTTATTTAAAATGAAGATTTCTCAGAATCTACAGCTCTGATTTTAATTCTGAAAAATGTGTTGGAGTAGTGGACCATTACACTATCTATTATTTTTGAAAATTAAATTTTTTGAAGTATACTGTAGATACCCTTTAAGTACAGTACTCTATGTTTGAAAGGGATACCATGGTGTCCAATGTTGCCTATGCCAATGCCCTTATGGCTTGGCATGAGGATTGCCACATCTTCATTGATGATTTCTACCGTACCCATGTTTTTGGTTGGTGAAGATACATTGATGATGTGGTCATCCTCTGGCAGGGAACCCCTGAGGGCCTCAAGCGGTTCCACCAAAGTTTCAGTGGGTTGTACCCAATTATTAAATTCAACCTCAATTTTGATGAATTTAAAAATGACATTTCTAGATGTTTGTTTTTTATAAGGACAATGGGCTACAAACAAGGTTATATAGGAAACAGATTAATAGAAACCAATAACTTTATTTTTCCAGTAGTCACCCGTTACATACTAGAAAAGCCATCCATTTTAGTCAATTTAAGCAGATAGACAGAATTGTTAGTGACTGTAGCATTACAGGTGAACAGATGATGACATGGAACAAAGGTTTAAAGAGAGGGGTTACCTGACTAATATCAGAAGCTTAAAACCAAATCTCTAGATCTCACCAAAAGAAAGGGAATAAGACAAAGGCTAAGAGATTAACCTTTGTAACCATCTACAATGCCTGGAGAAAGAAGATTTCAAAAATTCTCCAAAAAACATTGGCATTTGTAAAAGTTTTCCTAGCCTGATACAGCTGAGCTTGATAACGTACCATTGTCACATATGGTTCAACATAGGTCCCTATCCACATAAAGTATAAGCTTCATCCGGTCCCGAAGCAATTTTGTAAGATAGGACAACTAAGGTTTATGGTGCTGGAACGCATACCAAAGGGATGGAGGAGTAGGACCTCTAGGGAGATTGTTACAAAAAAAGGGAGGTGTGGTTGATTTACAGACTAGGATCCCTCTCACCTTCTGGTTTAAATAGGGATTACAATGTCTATCTACTGTATATGTTTAGCAAGTCTGGGTGACAGACACTTGGTTATCCATTGTATGCTTGTATTGATATCTTAATTCTATTGTCCATCAGTGTCAGGAAAGTGTGTAGTGGCAAGAATGGGTTAACTATTGGTATTAGTTATTTCAAAGAACCAATAAAAATGCCATTCCACCCTGGAAACAGTCCCCAGTGTTGTATTAGGGTTATTGAAGCATGGAATCTGATCTTCTTTTCCAGACAATGTGGGGCGAACCCTGGAATTCTCTACAGCTAAAGGTCTGGTGGATACCTTAATAATACCTTAACAACCCACGTTATATATGCTATAACATTAGATTAAGGCTACGTTTGGATGGACACAGGTCAGCCATTAATACTGCATACAGGTATAAAAAATAAATAAAACCAGAAGCAAAACCTTATCCCGAATATGGTCACACTACACAGGATTTAAAATGTATGGGACATGCCCTTCTTTCCCCCATAAGGGAAGACAGAAAAAAGACTAGCCCAAAGAGAGACTTTCTGGATTATGTACCGTCCACCGAATGGACTCAATGGATACTGTTCATTTAAATGTTTTTTGAGTAATATATATATATATATATATATTTTTTTTTTTTTTTTTTTTATTCTAATATGGTAAAAAAAAGTTACATGCAATAATACTCCTGATTCTGAGCCATAAAATAAGTTTTAGTATAATGTGATCCTTAGCAAGCTACCACAAAGGGATTAAAGGACAACAATATAAAAAAAAAACAGCACCCCCATTACATGTCCACACTTCCAGTAGCTGAAATCACTTACTCACGTTTACAGCCGTGCTGTCCTCTCTTAAGCTAGGTACACACCAAGCGATCTAGCGATTTTTCCTCCTGACCGACCGTTCGATACTTTCGAACGGTCGGCCAGGAGGAAGGACTGTCGGTCGCGGCAAAAGCAGCCGCGTCCGATAGTCACCGCGACCTATCGTGCGGTCCATAGAGGACCGCACGATCGGACGAGGTTTTCCACCCTGTCCGATCGTCCTTTCGTCCGATTTGGACGAATGGTCGATCGGACATGGGCACATTCGAATGCGATAATTTCGGTCCGATCGACCGATACACTGAACTATCGGTCGATCGGACTGAAATATCTAATCGTGTGTACCCAGCTTTAGATATCACACAGCAAAGATGAGTGCTATGAGTGCTTGTCATTGGCTGGTGGGAATGTCTTTTACAACTTCTCTCCTCCTCCTCTGCCAGTTAAACATACCTGAAATGTCCTGTTGCTAGGATACTGCCTGCATAATCAAGCTGATCAAGGATGGGTGGAGAAATGTTTTCTCGCATGCTAGCTTTGAATGACAGTTACAGGCAGACCGAATCGTTACGCCCCCTTCACAGCATGGCTAATTGAAGGCAGAGAGAGGCTCGAAATGAGGAATAAAATATATGGGGAGGGCTGCATACCTTTACTCTTTTTAAAGCAATTATAAAAAAAAAAAAAAAGCATTGAGGCAATACAGTTATCCTTTAAGATCTATAGTCATTATTTGTAGTCAATATTTTGTTAATATATAGTTAATTAGGTCCTGCGAGGAGTTAGGTACCTATAGCACATAGGCACTTTTAATGTGTTTATAAAGCAATAAATTCGGAGAAGAAGCACACTGCAGGTCAAACTTTATCTCTATTTTTTTTTTATTTTACCCTGCGGAGCCCTATTGGAGAGACTGCACCTGCCTTTTGCATGCATTTCCCTATGTTTACAGGTATTCTGTGACTGCACTTTAAATGTGACATGATTTTTAAATTATGAAGCACTTTTTATTATGTAGCACCTTTATCTTAGCACTTTATATACCGTATATAATAGAGTATAAGCTCACCTAAGTATACTTCTATCATTTGTTTCCCATTTCTCTTGCAGTCTGGGCTGAGTCAGTCTGGGCTGAGTCAGGACAACAATTGCCTAACCTACCAAAATTACAAGGATTGCATGTGTTACATGGTACAGTTTTTGTTTTCCCAGGGCTGTGATTTTGTCCAAGTATTCAAATCAGCCCAGACCCAAGTATAAGCCGAGGGGACACTTTCAGGATGATTTTTTTCGCGGCTGAAAGTGCGGAATTGATTGATCGGAATTAATCAACACGTCCGATCGAGGTCGGTTCCACACCAGCAGATGTCGAAAATATCTGCTTGTGTGTACCCAGCCTTAGCCACATGGTTATTTATGTGAGGTTCTGATCTAATGGGGAGGGATTTGAAGATGGATAAGCAGCATTTGTTAAAGGGCATGTCCACCTCTTTTAACATTTTTTGATAATGGGTCTCCCTCCCCCAGCCCCAACCGCTATAATAGGTTTTCCAGAAACTCCCCTAATCGTTACTTACCTTCCCTCTTTCCTCCGATGCACTGTCCCGGCCCTCTGCTTGCATGAAGCTGCAAGCAGGGGGCCGGACTGGCAGCCTCGTCTGTGAGGAGAACCATTTGGAGCTAGGATGTAAGGTAAGGATTTTTGTGCACTACACAGTGAGGCCAGTAGTGGGTGAAATTATAGTTTTTCAGGGTGGACATGCCTTTGTAAAGAACATTGTTTTAGTTGGTTTGAGAGGTCCTAGGACAGGACCGAAATGTTGCCCAGATTTTTTCACATAATATATCCTATGTAATAAAACCCTAACTGCTGTGTCCTTGCCTCCGTGTGTGTGTTACTGCAGTTCCTATGGACACACCACTAGAGAGAGATAGTGAGAGAGTCCCTGCAGTTTCAATTGATTCACCACTAGAGGGAGAAATGAAAAAAACACACGGAAGCGTGGAGACACAGCAGATAAGGCAGATTCCTTTGGGGTGTGTGTGGGGGGGGGGGCTCTGCCTTTTGGGACAGAGGGGGGGGCTCTGCCTTTTGGGACAGAGGGGGGAGGGCCTCTGCCTTTTGGGACAGGAGGGGAGGGCCTCTGCCTTGGGACAGAGGGGGAGGGCCTCTGCCTTTTGGGACAGAGGGGGAGGGCCTCTGCCTTTTGGGACAGAGGGGGGGGGCCTCTGCCTTTTGGGACAGAGGGGGAGGGCCTCTGCCTTTTGGGACAGAGGGTAAGGTCCTCTGCCTTTTGGGACAGAGGGGGAGGGCCTCTGCCTTTTGGGACAGAGGCCCTCCCCCAGTCAGCTATATAGCTGACTGGTATCTTGTGCTCCCAACTCCTGTCCCATAGAAGCCATGAACCTGTGTCCTGTACTGATAAAATCTAATAAGATTGAAACATTGTAGGATAGTATGTTTTTTCTTTTTTGTAGACCTCAGATTTACCAATAGTGATCCCTCACTAACATACCTGGTGACAGCTATGAGTTAATGGAGAGGTTGAGTATTGAAAGACAGATTGATAACTTAAAGGAGAACTAAACTTCAGTTTTTTAGATCCTAATGTGAAAGTTTTTCTCCCCAGAACACCTACTCGTTGAAAGATTTTTCTCTAGTTATTTGCATTTAGTAGATATAAGTAATAGATTCTGTAACAAAGGAGGCTTCCATCTTGTTGCCAGTACAACTCATAGCCCATGTTGGCTTCAAAGAGCCACGCCCCCTGACCCCAGGATTCACTATCTATGTGCAGAGTTTCTAGCATCTCTTTCTAGTTGCTGGTGGTGCACCATGTAAATGCTGTGTGTTTAGGAACAAACAGACCAAGAAGTCACAAGTTCAAATCCCCTAGTTTACTTATGAAACAATATAACATGGTGTACTGCCTGAGTTTAGTGCTTTTTCTGTTTGTTTGTTTCCATGTTTCTAGAAAAATATGAAGTTTCTACATATGTACATACTTTATATATAGCAGCTCTGTTATTTATTTACCAACCAACATGAATTGCTGACAGTCTTCCAGTAGCAATACAAAATAGTGTACTGATTTTACTTGCATTTATTTCTATCGATGGAGAGTTCACCTGTGGCGTGTTCTGCTAAAGTGCTGGGTTAGGAAAAAAATCAGACTATTGGGACACAGGTTCGATTCCCTATGTTCCCTTTTTTTGTTTCTATTATGTGTCTAGCAAAAGATAAAGACTCTTCATGTACAGGTTCATTCCCTTGTGGCCTAGTGGTAGAAAGCTTTCTTTTTAGAAAGACACAGTATAGAAGGTTGCTGGTTCGATTCCCCATACTGAATGCTGAAATGTTAAATGTTCTGTTTCTTCCATCCGTGCTAGCAAAGACATACACTGCAAAGATTACTTTTCTTTTTTGTATGTAAAGCATAGGAATTTATCATTGTTAGGGACAGGAGCATTTCTAATGTGTTTACACAAAAACTGCACTGATATCTGTGTTCTGTGTCAGAGGGAGGGATCTATGAGCTGTAACATGATTGGCTGTCAGCTTCCAGGAACCAAGAATGCAGTTTCCTGTGAAGTGTCCGGCGGACACTTAGCTGGGTGTTCCCAGATAAGGTGAATTATGGTAGCTGACCCTTAGTACACACAGGTTATTTTCATAAATCACCCAGCATCCACAGCAAAGGGAGATATGAGACACAGCTTGTTGTTCGTTTGTGAATGTGCTCTCTCTATTGGGACAATGTTTTCTTGGGACTTTAGTTCTCCTTTAATTACCGGTATAGAAAGATCCAGTGGATCTCCTTTTTGAGCTATTATTTGTTGGCAATTTGAGGGGGAAGATTGATAGATTCAAGCTCTGCACAGCAGTTGTAATTTACTGTGGTGTTTCTACTGAACTATAACATTCTAACAATGTTACAATAAATATATTAAGAAGACAAAACCCTGGATATAAATATCTCACTGTATAGATTTAACAAAACAAATGGATAAAGAAAACAAAAAAGTAATAGTGTTATACAACAAATATATGATGAATATGTCCATCTTATCTAGATCTTAGGTTGGAATTTATGTATATTTAACATGATTTTCTAAAGCACTGACACTTCCAGTACAAACCAAAAGGTGGTGGTGCTGTTTGAATGTTGTTAGCTTAAAAAAGGTCCAAGACACGGACAAACGTCACTGTTAGTTTGCACATGTTTCATTAAAGCTTTTAAAGTCCCTAGAGTGCACCTTTTCTTCATGTGACTTGGATACTTTTATTAAGGTAGCACCTGGGCCATTTGAGAAGTGGTAAAGCGAGTGCCCATTTTCTTCAAATCCCTTATCCCTTATCATATATATATATATATATATAATATAAAAATATTAATATCTTCATAGGAGCTACCAATGTGGTGGGGGGTATATGATATTACATATAGGAAAGGTGTGTATGTATGTGTGTACCATTTATGACCATCAGTAAATGTATATAAAGTATAGCACTGACTAATATTAGGTACAACACAAAATACATAAACTTACTTACAGAGCTGAGATCCCTATTTGAAAATAGAATGGTCCAATGGCAGCTTAAACCACGCCCCTGTGTCTGCTCCATGTGTCTGCTAAACAGGATGTGATGTGTATTGTAATGGACATACACATCAAGGCTCCTTATATACCACCTCCAGCTTGCAGGTGGTGTCAGTGAGTAATAAGTCATCCCTGCTCTATATGGCTAGGAGGACAGAAAGTGAAAGTAGGTTGTGGTGTGTGTTATGGAGAGTTATTGACTGCAACACAATATCCTGTGTATAAGATCCTGTTACCACCTGTTGGGAGGACAGATTATTGGACAGACAATTTACCTTATTGGATACAAACTCTGAGGTAACAGATAAGTGTACACCAACTTACAAGGACATACAATATACAGGCCTGGTCAATATTGAAAGTGGTGCACCATAGACTGTGACACCCCTGATTACTACATATGTTGTGTGGGGAATCTGTTTATGTGCACTGTCTGCTTTGTGCTAGACCACCAGAGTAACCCACTGTGTGCCATGCTACCCATACTCCTTCCATAAAGCAGTGATCTGGTACAAATTGGTGTTGCTGCAGTGCTGGTAATACCATTTCTTCTCCCTGATTTCTCTGTATATTTGTTCTCTGTGTTAAAGGACATCTATACCAAAAAATAGGTTATTTTTAATTGACCATAACTGGAAACTATAATTATTCCCAACCACCACTGTATCATTTTTTGTTGATCTACCCGCTATTTCTTCAGATATCCAATCTAAAACTTCTTATATTTCAGCTGTCAATCAATTCCCTTGCTCTCAAAAACTATTCTTCTGTGAGTAGTTTTACTGTAGCTGGAATGGGGACAGAGTTTTGACCGTTGGAATGCTGTGTGCAGGCTTGACAGTTGGTTTGTAGGAAAAAGTCAGGTCAAATGGAAGTGGGAGTGGTTAAAAAAATGGAGGGAGATACTGCTCCTAAACAAAATGTGTGCTGGATTGAAGGCATGCAGCAACACACACATGTGCTACCAACATGTAATCAATTATAACTAAAGAGGGATTTTTTTCAGTATAGTGTCCCTTTACGCTATGGTGGCTGCTACTGATAGTATTGATTTAAATCCTCCTGTCCTGGTACCTGCAGATGAAATTCCCCAATAAGACATGTACCTCTACCAGGCCCAATTGCCAAACCTATTTTTAAACCTGTTCCATTTGATAGGGTAACTAGGGAGTGGACTGATTGGCTAGAACAATTTGAATTGGCAGCCACTATTAATGGTTGGGATGAAGGTGCTCACTTGCAAGTCCCTAGCCTTTTGCTTAGTGGTAAACCCAGGCAGGTATACCAAGGATTAACTGTAACACTGAAATAAAAAGCAGTTATCAGCTATTAAAAATTTCTCTGAAGCAATTTTTTTCAATTAGATCTGTATAAAATAGTATATAAAGTATAAATCCATTTCTTTAGGTAAACTGGGAATGATAAATATTTTATATGTCAGAATATTAGGGCTATGCTATTATAATAACATGATGCTTTTAGGTACCTTCTGTTATAATATGAGGAACCATCACCACTTTCCATTGTGAATACTAATAAGTATGAACATAGCATGTTTAGTTTCAACCACACAGTGTGGCAGGATTGCCTGGGTCTATTCTCAGACCTACAGGATTATCCTATTTGGTTCCTCTGGAAGCTGGTGACTGTCTGAGTAACAGTTTCAAATATACCTGTGTAAAGATTCTATATCCACTATATCCACACATAAAAAAACACACACATATAATTTCCATTGTGCACCAACGGGCACACTTTTGCTAGTGTGTATATGTATGTGTGTATATATATATATATATATATATATATATATATATATATATATATATATATATATATATATATTATTATCTGCAAACTTTAGCAAACTTTTGCATTTCTCATTCTTACACACTGGATCCATATAACAGGCTCCCTTCCCCCTCAGCACTTTGGCTTTTTAAAATGAGGGAAGAGAGTGTGTAAGAATTTGAAATGCAAAAGTTTGTTAATCGTAATTGAAGTAAAAGTAATTGAAAAGGTTAGACGTTAGGACCTTCCAGACTGGGGTTACCTTGACGTGGTTGGAAGGCTTTTCATTCATGTGATCACAGTAATGTATACTAAAACCCCTTTGTTTATAAAGTATGCCAGTGTGCAGATAATATGATATTGTATGGGGCCTAGGAATATGCATTGATTATCTTCTCTGGTTGTATAAATGTTTGACCAGATCTGTAGTAATTCTGTATTGTGTGTGTATATGTGTTTTTTTTATATATATATATATATATATATATATATATATATATATATATATATATATATATATAATAGTTGGTTGTATCCAGTGCACCACTAAGGTCTTTTCTTTATATAAACAAAACGATTTTTATTCACACATAATTTAGTGCTACAGCGACGTTTCGGTCGTGGTTTATGACCTTTTCAAGCCGCTTGAAAAAGGTCAAAACCACGACCGAAACGTCGCTGTATGCACAAAATTATGTGTGAATAAAAATCGTTTGTTTATATAAAGAAAAGACCTTATGTGTGCACTGGATACAACCAACTATTATAAACTCCATCCCTCAGTAGCACCAAGGCAATACAACCTGTGAAGTGAGTGCCTGACTTTAGCACAAATATATATATATATATATATAATGGCACAGGGCGCTTTGAGGCACAATAAATTTTGAATTGTTTGTTAATGGAAGATGGAAGTCCCTCAGAGTGCTCTTTATTGAAATTTATGGTTTATGTATTTATAATTTTTGTCACCTATGTATGGCTTTTTGTATTTTGATATTGTACGGTGATGCGCCCCAAGTGGCACTTTATAAATAAAAATCTTACTGGTTGCCATTGGAGTCTTGGAATTTTTTCACCTGTTTCTCTACTTTTGGGTAGGGGTAAATGAGTAGGTTTTAAAACTTGGACTAGATGGACAGGGGCATACCTGAAGGGGCCCGGGGACCCCACTTGAGTTTGGGGGCCTGGCCCCTGACTCCCAACTCCGCAGACTTCCAAGATCCCTGTAGTATCGAGCCTTTTTAAAAAGCTGATCGTGCGTGTGAAGAAAACATACGTGCAATCAGCTGTTTAAAACCGGACCCGAACTTCCGTTCAGTTCCGGAAGTTCGGGTCCAGTTTTAACCCTTTCAGTGCCAGCAGAATTCACCACTTTGCGTGCATCAAATGCCAGAAGAATTTTCAGGATTTTAGACAAATTTGGTTCAGTCAAAGTTTACAGTAGGAAACCCCCCAGTAAATCAGGATTATTATACATTGTTTTTTCAGCACAAAGTGTACTTTAACATGGTAACAATTTTGTAACTTTTCTGGAAATTTTACTGGAATTATGGGTAAAACATGTCAAAAAAATGTAAAATTTACACATTTTCATGGATTTTCCCATTTTTACTTATAGTTATCTTAAGGTTACACACAAAAATCTTACTCTGATACTCCCGAGTACAATGATACCAGATATATGTAGGGTAACTTTTCCTGTACAGGAGACCCCCCCCCAAACTAAAACTGCACCTTCAAGAATATTACACCAAATTAAAATATATAACCACTTCTGACGGTTAACATAGAATATCTTCCAGATTAACTATTCAGCTAAACTATTCAGTTTTTCAGCTAAAAACTGCAGAGGAAAGTTCAAATTCATCTTAAATATGAAAGCCTAACCCCTCCCGAGTAAAATGGTATGCCACATTTATGGGTGTACCCAACGACATGGCTACGAACTAACCTAGAGCGGGACCAATGCCAAATGTCCGTAGCCGCAAAAATAAAACGTAGCCAGCTTTGCATTTGAACAGTCTGCAGTTTTTCCCAGAAAACACCCCCCTAACTCAGAATTACCCCCCACAAACTATATACTGAAATCTACACACCTTCAGCTATGTAATGCTGTAGTTTTTTCATTCATACCACCAATGGTGTGGGCGCAGTTCTTTGTAGAAGTTCAAACTTTTCACAGATTTTCTAAACAAAATTAACATCAAACATTCAAAAGTTAGAAATCATGCCAAATTCCAATGGAATGTAAAAAAAGTTACCAAATATAAATCTCCCAAATGTCCAAAATTTAAACGGTATGCCATATGCATGGTTACACGCGAACGTGGAAGCGAAAAGCCACGAAGTGAGACATTGCACAATGGCTCAGAAAAAGCAAAAATATTTAGCCAACTCCGAATTTGAACAGTCTGCAGTTTTTTCCACAAAATAACGGCATAACTCAGAAATACCCCTATATATTCCTGAAATCTACACACCTTCAGCTATGTAACGCTGTTTTTCGTTTATTCATACAATCAATGGTGTGGATGCAGTTCGTCATAGAAGGTTTCACTTTTCTGAAAAAATTAACAAAAAACAACTTCTAAAGGTAAAAATCATGCCAAAACCTCATGGAATGTGAAAAAAAGTTACCAAATATCAATCTCCCAAATGTCCTGAATCAAACGGTATGCCATATGCATGGTTACCCACACGCAACACTGAATTTGAACAGTCTGCAGTTTTTCCCACAAAACACCCCCCACAAACTATATATTCCTTAAATCTACACTCCTTCAGCAATGTAACACTGTAGTTTGTTCATTCATACCATCAATTGTGTGGGCGCAGTTTGTCGTAGAAGGTCGCACTTTTCTGAGATTTTCTGAAAAAATTTACAAAAATACACTTTCAAAGGTAGAAATCATCATCAAAACCTCATGGAATGTAAGAAAAAGTTACCAAATGTCAATCTCCCCAATGTCCTGAATCAAACGTTATGCCATATGCGTGGTTGTGCACGTGGAAGCGACTAGCCACGAAGTGAGACAAAAAGTTACCAAATATCAATCTCCCAAATGTCCCAAATCAAACGATATGCCATATGCATGGTTACACATGCGTATGTGGAATTGACTAGCCACAAAGTGAGCCAAATCACAGTGGCCCAATTACAGCAACTTTTCAGATTTGTCAGACTAAACGCCCCTCTATATTAGAAATACCCCCCCAAACTATATATTCTTGGAATCTACATGCCTTCAGCTATGCAACGGTGTCATTCTTTTATGCGGTGCACACAGAGACGTGGCCAAAAACTAGCTCAAATGGGACTCCTTCAGCTACGTTACGATGCCAAGCTTTCATACATACATGAAGAATTCCAGACGCAGTAATCCAAAGAACTCTGTGTTTTTAGGAGATTTTGTGAAAAATTTAAATTATATGATTCAAAGGTTGAAATCCTATATAAACCCACTTGACAAGCAAAAAACCCCACTAAATGTCAGTCTCCCACATGTGCTGAATCAAACGGTATGCCATATGCGTGGGTGCATACAGAGACATGGCAACCAACTAGCTCAAATAAGACACATGCCCAAGTATAATTATAAGAAAAAATCAAAGTTTCTGTAGTTTGAACAGCCTACGCTTTTTCAAAGGAAACAGCCCCGAAACTTGGAAATACCCCCCCACAAAACTATATTATATTTTTAGAATCTACACACCTTCAGCTACGTAACGATGTCATGCTTTCGTATATACATGAAGAATTCCAGACACTGTTATTCATAGAACTCCGTGCTTTTAGGAGATTTTGTGAAAAAATAAAATAAGAGGACTCAAAGGTTGAAATCCTACCTAAACCCACTTGGCAAGTAAAAAAACCCACTAAATGGCAATCTGCCACATGTCCTGAATCAAACGGTATGCCATATGGGTGGGTGCAAACAGAGACGGGGCCACCAACTAGCTCAAATGGGACTGATGCGCAATTGCAATTACAAGAAAAAAATTAAACGCCACAACCCACCACCACCCCCACACACTCCCTCTTTTAGTGGTATTTAATTGAAAACCAGTTAGTACGGAGAGTCACACAAGTGTTTGCACATATAACTGATCCTATAAATTCAATCCGGTCTCTTTTTGGTACCTCTGCAAAATTTCCTACCAACAGGCTTAGTTTCTCTTGAAATCGAACAAATAATGATCTGCGTTTACTTAACCAATATCACTGGGGATATTGGGAAGCTTAAAGACGAAGTTTTTTGCTAATTTATAGTTTTAAGGTAAAAAAAAAAAAAAGGTTGTGTGTATCACTTTAAGAATTTTTTTGTGTGCATTTTTTTCTTTTTTGGGGGGGGGGTCATTCCCAAAGATGATCATCAAATCATCTTAGGGAATGATAACTGACTTGGAATATGGGCATAAATGCCCATTTTCCAATTCGAAATCCGATCGGAAAAATCACTTCCCGGAAATCATTTTTCAGGAAGTGATTTTTCATTCATTGGCAAAGATCAATAATTTGGTGATCAGCAGTGATCACCAAATTTTGATCTCTGTCCCCATTTTGTTTCTAAGTTTTTGCTAAGTAGCAAAGACTTAGAAAAAATCCTATTTGTGAATGGAACTTTGAGTTCCATTCACAAAAATTATAGTAAAGCTGTCACACTGACAGCTTTACTATACCAGGTACTGCAATGTGATCTGAATGGAGATCGCAGTGCAGTACCTCCACTAGCATTGTACCTCTCTATGGGAAGACCCCGGTGAAGGAGGAAGCTCCATGACGTCACCGGGTCTCCCTTTCCGCTCTGAACTTCCTCCTCGTGGGACTAACTTGCTGCTATACGGTCACGGCATTTGAGGTATGATATCTCCCGATCATACACAGATGGTATATATTGGTTCTTTACTGCACAGATCGTATATATACGATCTGTGGCACTTAAAGGGTTAAAGAGCTGATCGTACGTATGTTTTCTTCATACACGCGATAAGCTCTTTAAAAATGCTCGATACTGCAGGGATTTGGGCTTGTGGCAGGCCCTACTACCGTCAGGGCCGTCTCTAGACTTTTTGCTACCTGACGCAAAATTCCAAATGCCGCCCCCCTTGCCGCCGGTGTGGTTTTATAATTTAAAGTGGGTGGTGCTTTGTCTGGAAGTGGGCTGTGGCTTGTCCAGAAGTGGGAGGGGCTTTATACACGTTGATTTAACTTGTGTCATTATCATTGTATTTACATATCATTCCTCCATTTATTTACAATACATTAAAGGACCCACCCTCTAGAATATCTATCTCTCTAACTATCATCTATCTATCATCTATCTATCTATCTCCCCCTCTCTTTCTTTATCTATCTATCTATGTATCTCTCTATCTATCTATCTATCTATCTATTTATCTATCTATCTATGTATCTGTCTATATCATCTCCCTATCTGTCTATATCATCTCTCTATCATCTATCTATCTATCATCTATCTATCTGTCTATATCATCTATCTGTCTATATCATCTATCTGTCTATATCATCTGTTAATCTGTTTATATCATCTATCTATCTATCATCTATCTATCTGCCTATCATCTATCTATCTGTCTATCATCTATCTATCTGTCTATCATCTATCTATCTGTCTATATCATCTATCTATCTGTCTATAACATCTATCTATCCTGTCTAATAATACTATCTATCTGTCTATATCATCTATATCTATCGGTCATATCATCTAGCATCGGTCTAATCATCTATCTATCCTGTCTATATCATCTATCTATCTGTCCTATATCATCTATCTATCTGTCATACATCTATCTATCTGTCTATATTCATCTATCTGTCTATCATCCCCCCCTCTTTCTTTATCTCTCTTCGTATCTATCTATCTATCTCTCTATGTATCTCTCTAGTCATCTCTATATCCTGTCCTATATCATCTCTCTATCTGTCTCCATCATCTCTCTCTATCTGTCTATCATCTCTCTATCTGTCCTATCTCTATCTATTTCTATCTCTATCTATCTTCTATCATCTAGTCTATCATCCTATCTATCTGTCTATATCATCTATCTATCTGTCTATATCATCTATCTATCTGTCTATATCATCTATCTATCTGTCTATATCATCTATCTATCTGTCTATCATCTATCTATCTGTCTATCATCTATCTATCATCTATCTATCTGTCTATCTATCATCTATCTATCTGTCTATCATCTATCTATCTGTCTATCTATCATCTATCTATCTATCTGTCTATCATCTATCTATCTGTCTATATCTATCTATCTATCTGTCTATATCATCATTCTCTCTGTCTATATCCATCTATCTATCTGTCTATATCATCTCTCTGTCCATCCCTCATCTCTCTATCTCCCCCCCTCTTTCTTTATCTATCTATCCATCTATGTATCTCTCTATCTATCATCTATCTATCTGTCCTATTCAACTCTCTCTATCTGTCTATATCATCTCTGTAATCTATCTATCTATCTCCCCTCTCTTTCTTTATCTATCTATCCATCTATGTATCTCTCTCTATCTACTCATCTCTCATCTGTCTATTCATCTCTCTATCTTCTATATCATCCCTCTCTCTCTTCTTGTCTTAATCATCTCTCTATCTCTTATCATCTCTCTCTATCATCTCTCTATCTGTCTATATCATCTCTCTATCTGTCTATAATCATCTCTCTATCAATCTCTCTATCTGTCTATATCATCTCTCTATCATCTCTCTATCTGTCCTATATCATCTCTATCTATATCATCTCTCTATCTGTCTATATCATCTCTCTAATCATCTCTCTATCTCTCTATCATCTATCTATCTGTCTATCATCTATCTATCTGTCTATCATCTATCTATCTGTCTATCATCTATCTATCTGTCTATATCATCTATCTATCTGTCTATATCATCTATCTATCTGTCTATATCTCTATCTATCTGTCTATTCATCTATCTATCTGCTATCATCATATTCTTCTATGTCATTCATCTATCATCTTCTATCTCATCTGTCTTATCATTTTATCTATCTCTATCATCTATCTATCATCTATCTATCTATCTATGTATCTCTCTATCATCTCTCTATCTGTCTATATCATCTCTCTATCTGTCTATATCATCTCTATCTGTCTATATACATCTCTCTATCTGTCTATATCATCTCTCTATCTGTCTATAATCATCTCTCTGTCTATCATCTCATCTATCTGTCTATCCTATCATCTACTATTTGTCTATCTATCATCTATCTATCTGTCTATCTATCATCTATCTATCTGTCTATATCCTCTCTCTATCTGTCTATATCATCTCTCTATCTGTCTATATCTCTCTTTCGTCTATATCATCTCTCTGTCAATATCATCTCTCTATCTGTCTATATCATCTCTCTATCTCCCCCCTCTCTTTCTTTTCTATCTATCTATCCATCTATGTATTCATCTGTCTATATCATATCTCTATCTGTCTATATTCATCTCTCTATCTGTCTATATCATCTCTCTATCTGTCATCTGTCTATATCATCTCTCTCCATATCATCTCTCTATCTGTCTATATCATCTCTCTATCTCCCCCCTCTCTTTCTTTATCTATCTATCCATCTATGTATCTCTCTATCTATCATCTATCTATCTGTCTATATCATCTCTCTATCTGTCCTATCATCTCTCTATCTGTCTATATCATCTCTCTTATCTCGTTCGATACTCTCTCTCTTATCTGTCTATATCATTCTCTATCTGTCTATATCATCTCTCTATCTGTCTATATCATCTCTGTACTCTATCTATCTCCTCCCCCCCTCTCTTCTTTATCTATCTATCCTCTATGTATCTCTCTATCTATATGTCTATATCATCTCTCTATCTGTCTATATCATCCTGTTATCTCTATCTATCCTCACCCCCCCTCCTTCTTCTTTATCTATCTATCCATCATATGTACCCTTCTATACTATCTATCATCTCTCTATCTGTCTATATCATCTCTCTATCATCTCTCTATCTGTCTATATCATCTCTCTATCATCTCTCTATCTGTCTCTATTATACGTCTCTATCTATCATCTATCTGTCTATACATCTATCTATCTGTCTATATCATCTATCTATCTGTCTATATCATCTATCTATCTGTCTATATCATCTATCTACTGTCTATATCATCTATCTATCTGTCTATATCATCTCTCTATCTGTCTATATCATCTCTCTATCTGTCTATATCATCTCTCTATCTGTCATATTCATCTCTCTATCTGTCCTATATCATCTCTCATCTGTCTATATCATCTCTCTATCTGTCTATATCATCTCTCTATCTGTCTATATCATCTCTCTGTCTATATCATCTTCTCATCTCTCTCTTCTGTCTTATCATCTCTCTATCTGTCTATATCATCTCTCTATCTCCCCCCTCTCTTTCTTTTTACTATCTCTCCATCTATGTATCTCTCTATCTATCATCTATCTCTCTATCTGTCTATCATCTCTCCTATCTGTCCATATCATCTCTCTATCTGTCTATATCATCTCTCTATCTGTCTATATCCATCTCTGTATCTATCTATCCTCCCACCCCTATTACCCTTATATCCTAACATGATAACTCTCTAACTCTACTATCTGTCTATATCATCTATCTATCATCTATCTATCTGTCTATATCATCTATCTATCTATCATCTATCTATCTGTCTATCTATCATCTATCTATCTGTCTATAATCATCTATCTATCTGTCTATATCATCTATCTATCTGTCTATAATCATCATCTCTGTTTATATCATCTATCTATACTGTCTATATCATCTATCTATCTGTCTATATACATAGTAACATAGTAACATAGTAACATAGTAACATAGTAATTAAGGAATAAGACTTCGTCCATCAAGTCCAACCTATTCCCTTTTTTTTTTTTTTTTTAAACCCTACCTAACAGTTGATCCAGAGGAAGGCAAAAAACCCCAGCTAAAAAAGGGGGGAAAATTCCTTCCTGACTCCAAACGCACATCGGAAAGTATCCCTGGATCAACCAGATCTATATGCATTAATACCAGTAATTCTCAATATTTTTAGTTTTAGAAACTTATCCAGGCCTTTTTTAAAGTTATTCAATGAACTTGCCATTACCACCTCTGCTGGAAGACAGTTCCACAGTTTCACACCGTTCTCACTGTAAAGAAACCTCTCCTAACTTGAAGATGAAACTTCTTTTCTTCCAACCTTAAGGATGTCCACGAGTCCTCTGATTGACCTATTAGTGAACAATGCACCAGAGAGTTCACTGTATGGGCCATTATATATTTGTATAAGGTTATCATGTCCCCACGCAACCGCCGCTTCTCCATGTAACAGCCCCAACTTGTCTAATCTGCCTGCATTTCAAGCCCCTCCATTCCCCTTATTAATTTAGTTGCCCTTCTCTGAACTGCCTCATTTCCAGATGTCCCTTTTGTATATGGGATTCCAAAACCTGCACCGCATATTCCAAATGTGGCCTTACCAGTGCCTTGTAAAGAGGGAGAATAATATTTTTCTCTCTTGATTCCATTCCCCTCTTTATACAGACATATCTTGCTAGCTCTAGCTGTTGCTACCTGGCATTGTTTCCTACAGCTAAGTCTGTTATCTACCAGAACCCCCAAATCTTTTTCCATTTCAGATGCACTTAACACAGAGTTATTTATGGTGTAGTGGCACAGGATTATTAAATCCCAAATGCATCACCTTACATTTATCAACATTGAATCTCATCTGCCATTCTGCTGCCCATTTTGATAATCTATCTAGGTCTGCTTGCAGCACTTGCACATCATTGGAAGTTTCCAAAGCTCTGCATAATTTAGTGTCAGCAAACACAGAACCTTGCTCTCAATGCCCCCTTCTAAGTCATTTATAAACAGATTAAACAGAAGCGGCCCCAGTACAGAACCCTGAGGAACTCCGCTTAGAACTTTAGCCCACATAGATGTAGCTCCATTAACACCACCACTCTCTGTTTTGCGGTCCAATAACCAGTTCTCTATCCATGAACAAATGTTTTCTTCAAGGCCACGTCCTCAGTTTATACATTAGTCGCCATGTGGCACAGTATCAAAGGCTTTTGCAAAATCCAAATATACCACATCCACACTGTGCCTGAATCTATTACTTCTTACTCACTTCTTCATAAAAACCAATTAAATTTGTCGGCATAATCTATTTCTCATAAATCCATGCTGACTACTACTAATAAAGAGATGATCTCTGGAGACAAAGTCAAGGATATGATCCCTTAACAAGTTTCCATCACCTCCCTACCACTGATGTTAGGCTTACAGGTCTAAGTTACCAGGCTGTGAACGACTACTTACCTTTTTTGAATTGGTATTACATTGGTTTTTTTTTCCAATCCAGCGGCACATCCCCAGACAAAAGCGAATCTGAAAAGATGAGAAACGTGGTCTTGCTAGAACTGACTAAGCTCTTTTAAAATCCTAGGATGCAATCCATCTGGTCCTGGCGCTTTTGATATTAACTTTGTCTAATTGATTCCTTACCATATCCTCTGTTATCCAATGTGAAGACTCTTCATTTCCTCCCTGCACATGGTTACAATCCCTACTGTAAGGATTCTCAACAGTAAAACTGATGTAAAAAAACGGTTTAGCAGATTAGCCTTTCGGCATCCTCTACAACCACCTCAGCTCCATTATTTAATGGTCCCACATTCTCAGTCCTCATTTTTTTACCATTTATATACTTAAAAAACATCTTGGGTTGGACTTGCTTTTGTTCGCCAATCCGTTTTTCATTTTCTATTTTAGTAGTTTAATTGCTTTCTTGCACTCTTTATTACAACTTTTGAAGTCCCTGTAAGCCTGTTCTGTGCCTTCTGCTTTCAAAATTTTAAAAGCCCTTTTCTTTTTTTCCATTTCCCTTTTTACCTGAGCATTAAGCCATGCAGGAGTGGACCTAATTTTTTACACTTTTTTCCTAAAGGTACCGATTTGGAAATGTTATAGTTTATATCCTTTAAAAGTGGTCCACATCTGCTCAGTATCTTTACCTAGAAACAGTTCCCCCCAGTCTATGAGCAGGAGCGATTCCTTAAAAGCATAAAATTAGCTTTCCTAAAGTTAAAGTTTTTGTTAAGCCATGCACTTTAGTTTCTGCACCCTATATTAAATGACACTATACATGGTCACTATTCCCTAAGCTTCCCATTACCTTCATCTCCAAAATGAGCTCTGGGTTATTAGATATCACCAGATCCAACAACGCATTCTTTCTAGTAAACTTCTACCATCTGTGAAAGAAAATGCTCATATGGAAATTTAGAACTTTATCCTTTTGAGGTGCTGGCAGTTCCATTACTCCAATCTATTTCAGGGTAGTTAAAATCCCCCACACCAGAACATGCCCCATACAAGCAGCCTTCGCCAACTGCATATGGAGATTCATTTCCACCTCTTCCCCGGCATTTGCGGCTATAACACACTCCAACAATTAATTTACCTACCTCTTCTTGCTTCCTGTACACAGTTCCACCCATAATGTTTTCTGCCGCATCGTTTGCTCCCCCATCTATTCCATCTTTTAAATTTGGCTTCAATTCCTGTTTAACATACATACATACTCCTCCTCCTTTCTTATTAACTCGGTCATGTCTAATTAAGGAGTACCCTTCAATATTTACTGTCCAGTGTGTGAATCATTAAGCCATGATTCTGCTATACCAATTACATCATACACTCCTTTCCTTTACCGCTATTATTTCAAGTTCGCCGGTTTTTCCAGCCAGACTCCTTGCATTTGTAAACATACATTTTAGATTATCAATTGATTTACTTCCATACATGGTCGACATGCCTCCTTATCCTCTATGCTCCCCCCTCCTCCTCTCCCTCCCTCCGTTGTGTTACTAGCCCCCAGATCCCTAACTCTCTATCTACCCCTGTGTAGTTAAACGTTCCTCCTCCCCCCATATCTAGTTTAAAATCTCCTCCAACCCCCTAGCCATCTTCTCCCCCAAAACAGTTGCACCACCACCATTGAGGTGCAATCCGTCACTACTAAAGACCTGTAGCCACAGAAAGTCAGCCCAGTTCTCTAAAAACCCAAACCCCATCTCCTTACTCTACACACACCACTCTCTTAGCCACGCATTTATACTCCTGAGCTCCCTTTGCCTCCCTAGCGTAGCACGTGTCTGCGGTAGTATTTCTGAAATCACTACCCTGGAGGTCCTTGCTTTTAACTTGGCCCCTAATTCTCGGAAATCATTTTAAGGACCTCACCTCCACCTCTAACTTTGTCATTGGCACCAATTGAACCAAGACCGCCCGGTCACTCCCAGCCCCACCCAATAATCTGTCTACAACATCCACCACATGTCGAACCCTACACCAGGCAGACACCACACTGTTCGCATGCAGGGTCCTGGCGACGATTACCCTATCTACCCTTCTAAAATAGAATCCCCTACCACTACCACCTGTCTATCCTTCCTAGCCCCCAGTTTCTCCCTCCCTTGTTTGGAGATGGCCGTCCCCTGGGTGCTCAAGGAAAGGCCCGCTCCATACATGCTGCTGCTTCCGAGCCATCGTCTCCACATCTTCACCTAAAATGGCAAATCTGTTGGGATCGACCAGCTGGGAAGAAGCCCCCCTATCCTTCCGTCCCCTACTTCCCCTGGTGACCCTTACAAATCTATCTTCCTTCTCCACCTTATCTGCCCATCTCCACCCACCAGTTTACTGGCCCCTGCCAGTACCTGCATTTCCCCCAGGTTTGCCAAGTCCTGCAATGCTGCAAGTTTACCCCTTAGACTCTACCTCAGATTCCAAATGGGCAACCCACTCACACCTGACCATACATAGGTCCCCTGGGGCGGCTGCTCCAAGATCCCATACATGCGGCAGAATGCACATTGCGCGGGCCCCAACAAAACTGTCCATACTAAACAGCAATACACAGCAGAGACACAGCAATACACAGCAGAGAAATAGTGTTGTATATCATCTATCTATCTGTCTATATCATCTATCTATCGTCCATATCATCTCTCTATCTGTCTATATCATCTCTCTGTCCATATCATCTCTCTATCTGTCTATATCATCTCTCTATCTCCCCCCTCTCTTTCTTTATCTATCATCCATCTATGTATCTCTCTATATCACTATCTATCTGTCTATATCTCTCTATCTGTCTATATCATCTCTGTATCTATCTATCTATCTCCTCTCCCTCTCTTTCTTTATCTATCTATCCTCTATGTACCTCTCATCTATCATCTCTCTATCTGTCTAATCATCTCTCTATCTGTCTATATCATCTCTCTATCATCTCTCTATCTGTCTATATCTTCTACTATCACTATCTGTCTATCATCTATCTATCATCTATCTATCTGTCTATATCATCTATCTATCTGTCTATATCATCTATCTATCTGTCTAATCACTATCTATCTGTCTATATCATCTCTCTATCATCTATCTATCTGTCTATTCATCTATCTATCTGTCTATATCATCTATCATCTGTCTATATCTCTACTATCTGTCTATATCATCTATCATCTCTATACATCTATCTATCTGTCTATCTATCTGTCTATATCATCTATCTATCTGTCTATTCATCTATCTATCTGTCTATATCATCTATCTATCTGTCTCTATCATCATCTTCTGTCTATACATCTATCTATCTGTCTATATCATCTATCTATCTGTCTATATCATCTATCTATCTGTCTATCATCATCTATCTATGTCATATCATCTATCTTCTGTCTATATCATCTATCTATCTGTCTATATCATCTATCTATCTCCCCCCTCTTTCTTTATCTATCATCTATCTATCTATCTATTGTATCTCTTCTATCATCTCTCTATCTGTCTATATCATCTCTCTATCTGTCTATCATCTCTCTATCTGTCTATCATCTATCTATCTGTCTATCATCTATCTATCTGTCTATATCATCTATCTATCTGTCTATTCTATCATCTATCTATACTGTCTATCTAATCATCTATCTATCTGTCTATATCATCTATCTATCTGTCTATATCATCTATCTCTATCTGTCTATATCATCTATCTATCTGTCTATATCATCTATCTATCTGTCTATCTATCATCTATCTATCTGTCTTCTATCATCTATCTATCTGTCTATCTATCTCTATCTATCTGTCTATATCATCTCTCTATCTGTCTATATCATCTATCTGTCATATCATCTCTCTATCTGTCTATATCATCTCTCTGTCCATATCATCTCTCTATCTGTCTATATCATCTCTCTGTCCATATCATCTCTCTATCTGTCTATATCATCTCTCTATCTCCCCTCTCCCCTCTCTTTCTTTTATCTATCTATCCATCTATGTATCTCTCTATCTATCATCTATCTATCTGTCTAATATCATCTATCTATCTGTCTATATCATCTCTCTATCTGTCATATCATCTCTCTATCATCGTCTCTATCATCTATCGATACTATCTGTCTATATCATCTATCTATCATCTATCTATCTGTCTATAATCATCTATCTATCTATCATCTATCTATCTGTCTATGCTTCATCAATCTATCATCTATCTATCTGTCTATATCATCTATCTATCTATCTATATCATCTATCTATCTGTCTATCTCTATCTATCTGTCTATAACATCTATCTATCTGTCTATATCTCTATCTATCTGTCTATATCATCTATCTATCTGTCTATATCATCTATCTATCTATATCTGTCTTATATCAATCTATCTATCGGTCTTATCATCTTCTTATCTCTATATCATCTATCATCTGTCTATCTCATCTATCTGTCTATATCATCTATCTGTCTTTCATCTACTGCTATATCATCTATCTTCTATATCATCTATCTATCGTCTATCTTCATCTATCTATCATCTCTATCATCTCTCTATCTGTCTATCTTCTGTCTATCATCTATCTATCATCTATCTATCTGTCTATATCATCTATCTATCTGTCTATCATCATCTATCTATCTGTCTATATCATCTATCTATCTGTCTATATCATCATCTATACTATCTGTCTATATCATCTCTCTATCTGTCTATATCATCTATCTGTCTCTATCATTTCTCTATCTGTCTATATCATCTCCTATCTGTCTATATCATCTCTCTATCTGTCTATATCATCTCTCTATCTGTCTATATCATCTCTCATCTATCATCTATCTATCTGTCTATATCTCTTCTATCAATCTATCATCTATCTATCTGTCTATATCATCTATCTATCTATCATCTATCTATCTATCTATCATTCATCTCTCATATATCATCTACATCTATCATTCTATCTATCTGTCTATATCATCTATCTATCTGTCTATATCTTCTATCACTCTAATCATCTATCTAATCTGTCTATATCACTATCTATCTATCTACATCTATCTATCTATCTATCATCTATCTATCTATCTATCATCTATCTATCTATCATCTATCTATCTGTCTATATCATCTATCTATCTGTCTATATCTATCTATCTGTCTATATATCATCTATCTATCTGTCTATATCATCTATCTATCATCTATCTATCTATCATCTATCTATCATCTATCTATCTGTCTCATATCATCTATCTATCTATCTGTCTATATCATCTATCTATCTATCTTCTGTCTATCTCATCTATCTATCTGTCTATATCATCTATCTGTCTATCTGTCTGCTTCTGTCTATCTGTCTATATCATCTATCTATCTTCTGTCTATATCATCTATCTATCTATCTGTCTATATCATCTATCTATCTGTCTATATCATCTTATCTTATCATCTATCTGTCTATATCATCATCATCTTCTGTCTAATCTCTATCTCTATCATCTATCTGTCTATATCATCTCTATCTCTATCATCTATCTGTCTATATCTTCTATCATCTATCTATCTATTGTCTATATCATCTATCATCTATCTATCTATCTGTCATATCATCTATCATCTAATCTATCTATCTGTCTATATCATCTATCATCTATCTATCTATCTGTCTATCATCTTATCTCTATCTATCTATCTGTCTATATCATCTATCATCATCTATCTATCTATCTGTCTCTATCATCTATCATCATAATCTATCTATATCATCTATCATCTATCTATCTATCTGTCTATATCATCTATCTACTCTCCTATCATCTATCATCTATCTATTATCTGTCTATATCATCTATCATCTATCTGTCTATATCATCTATCATCTATCTATCTATCTGTCTATATCATCTATCATCTATCTATCTATCTGTCTATATCATCTAATCATCTATCTATCTATCTGTCTATATCATCTATCATCTATCTATCTATCTGTCTATAATCATCTATCATCTTCTATCTATCTGTCTATATCATCTATCTATCTGTCTATATCATCTATCTCTATCTATCTATCTGTCTATATCATCTATCATCTATCTATCTATCTATCTGTCTATATCATCTATCATCTATCTATCTATCTGTCTATATCATCTATCATCTATCTATCTTCTGTCTATATATCATCTATCATCTATCTATCTATCTGTCTATAATCATCTATCATCTATCTATCTATCTGTCTATATCATCTATCATCTATCTATCTATCTGTCTATATCATCTATCTATCTATATCATCTATCATCTATCTATCTATCTGTCTATATCATCTATCATCTATCTATCTATCTGTCTATACATCTATCTATCTATCTATCTGTCTATATCATCTATCTATCTATCTGTCTATATCATCTATCTATCTATCATCTGTCTATATCACTATCTATCTATCTGTCATATAATCATCTATCTATCTATCTGTCTATATCATCTATCTATCTGTCTATATCCTCTATCTGTCTATCTTGTCTGTCCTGTCTATCTGTCTATATCATCTATCTATCTGTCTATATCATCTATCTATCTATCTGTCTATATCATCTATCTATCTGTCTATATCATCTATCATCTATCTATCTATCTATCTGTCTATATCCTCTATCATCTATCTGTCTATATCATCTATCTATCATCTACTGTCTATATCATCTATCATCATCTATCTATCTGTCTTATCATCTATCAATCTATCTATCTATCTATCTGTCTATATCATCTATCTCTCTATCTATCTATCTGTCTATATCATCAAAATCATCTATCTATCATCTATCTGTCTAATATCATCTATCACTATTTGTCTTATCATCTATCATCTATCTGTCTATACATTCCTATCTCTATCTGTCTATATCATCTATATCATCTATCTAATCTGTCTATATCATCTATCTCATCTATCATCTTCTATAATCATCTATCATCTCTCTTCTATCTGTCTATATCACTATCATCATATCTATCTATCTGTCTATATCAATCTATCATCTATCTATCTGTCTATATCATCTATCATCTATCTATCTATCTGTCTATATCATCTATCTATCTATCTGTCTATATCATCTATCATCTATCTATCTATATATCTATCATCTATCTATCTATCTGTCTATATCATCTATCTATCTATATCATCTATCTATCTATCTGTCTATATCATCTATCTATCTATCTGTCTATATCATCTATCATCTATCTATCTATCTGTCTATATCATCTATCTATCTATCTGTCTATATCATCTATCATCTATCTATCTATCTGTCTATATCATCTATCATCTATCTATCTATCTGTCTATATCATCTATCTATCTATCATCTGTCTATATCACTATCTCTATCTATCTATCTATCTGTCATATCATCTATCTCTATCTTCTATCTGTCTATATCACTTCATCTATCTATCTATCTGTCTATATCATCTATCATCTATCTCTATCTATCTGTCTATATCATCTATCTATATCATCTAATTCTATCTATCTGTCTATATCAATCTATCTATCTATCTGTCTTATCATCTATCTAATCTATCTATTGTCTATATCTATATCATCATCTATCTATCATCTGTCTATATCATCTATCTATCTATCATCTGTCTATATCATCTATCTATCTATCATCTGTCTATATCATCTATCTATCTATCTATCGTCTATATCATCTATCTATCTATCTGTCTATATCATCTATCTATCTATCTGTCTATATCATCTATCTATCTATCTGTCCTATATCTCATCTATCTATCTGTCTATATCTCATCTATCTGTCTATCTTCTGTCTTCTATCTGTCTATATCATCTATCTATCTGTCTATATCATCTATCTATCTATCTATATCATCTATCACATCTATCTATCTATCTGTCTATATCATCTATCATCTATCTGTCTATATCAATCTCTATCATCTATCATCTATCTGTCTATATCATCTAATCCTATCATCTATCTGTCTATATCATCTATCATCTATCATCTATCTGTCTATATCATCTATCATCATCTATCTATCTGTCTATATCATCTATCATCTATCTATCTATCTATCTGTCTATATCATCTATCATCTATCTGTCTATATCATCTATCATCTCTCTATCTATCTGTCTATATCATCTATCATCTATCTATCTATCTGTCTATATCATCTATCATCATCTATCTATCTGTCTATATCATCTATCATCTATCTATCTATCTATATCATCTATCATCTATCTATCTATCTGTCTATATCATCTATCATCTATCTATCTATCTGTCTATATCATCTATCATCTATCTATCTATCTGTCTAATATCACATCACTATCTATCTATCGTCTATATCATCTATCATCTATCTATCTATCATGCTCTATATCTCCTTATCATCTATCTATCTATCTGTCTATATCATCTATCTCTATCTACTATCTGTCTATATCATCTATCATCTATCTCTCTATCTGTCTTATATCTATCATCTATCTATCTATCATCTGTCTATATCATCTATCATCTATCTATCTATCTGTCTATAATCATCTATCATCTATCTTCTATCTGTCTATACATCTATCAACACTATCTTCATCTGTCTATATCACTATCTCTATCTATCTACTGTCTATATCATCTATCATCTATCTATCTATTGTCTATATCATCTATCATCTATCTATCTATCTGTCTATATATCATCTATCTATCATCTATCTATCTATCTGTCTATACAATCTATCATCTATCTTATCTATCTGCTCTATCTCATCTATCTATCTATCTATCTATCTGTCTACTATCATCTATCTATCTATCTATCTATCTGTCTTATATCATCTATCTTCTTTATCTATCTGTCTATTCATCTACTATCTATCTATCTTCTGTCTATCTCATCTATCTATCTGTCTATATTATCTATCTATCTATCTTATTATCTATCTATCATCTATCATATCATCATCTATCTATCTGCTCTATCTTCTATCATCTATCTATCTGTCTATATCATCTATCATCTATCTATCTATCTGTCTATATCATCTATCATCTTTCTATCTATCTGTCTATATCATCTATCTGTCTGTCTGTCTGTGTCGTCTGTCTATATCATCTATCTGTCTGTCTGTGTCTGTGTCGTCTGTCTATATCATCTATCTATCATCTATCTATCTATCATCTATCTATCTATCATCTATATCATCTCTATCTCGTCATCTGGCTATAATTATTTATGCTAGGCCTGCTGCCTGGGCACATTATGTTATTGGTTGCTGCCTGCAGGCTGCAACTTAGTCACTGGGCCCTCAGAAAGAGAACAGAACACAAACCCCTCCCCAGGCCCAGCCATCCCTTTAAAAGTTGTTTGTTGGTTGGCTGTTGCCTATTAGGATAGGAAGGAGGATTCAATTAAATTCATAATTTCTAATTTATTTTTATATCTCTCACTCACTGTCTTTGAATGACTGAATCCGAATCACTCAGTCAGATGACGAGATCATTCACTTGTCTCGGACACACGGGAGTCGGACCGGACGGGACGGACAGTGGACACACACAAGACAAGACTGTCAGTCAGTGAAGACACTGTCACTGTGTTACTGACACAACAGGCCAAGCGCAGGCGGGCGGCGCAGTGCAGCTCCAGCAGCCTGTCCTGGTCTGCGCGGGCTGAACTTGTGCTCTTACAGAGTTGAGGTCAGATGGATTGTTCGGTTCGGGATGGAGGCGGAGTCAGATCGGACTTTAGTCTTCTCTTCGGAGTCCGGACAGTTGTTGCTGAACACTTGCAAGTTGCTGGTGCTGTGCTGGTAATGTAACAGGTCTGGTCCGGCGCTCACCCCCCCGCAACAGATTAGGCAGGGAGTTGGGCAGCCGGTGGATGCCGGCCTCCATTTAAAAAAAATAAAAATACAGTGTGTGACAGTGCGGCAGTGCCGCTTCTCTGCAGTGTGCTGCACCCTGCATCATTAGCGAGATGGCCCTGACTACCGTCCTGGCCCCCCCGGCCTCCATTACTATGAATTAAAACATTACTAGCAAGAGATATGCCTGGCATGCTCAGTGTGCCTTACATAGGAAAATAATTTTCTAATTAAAGGACAACTTTACTGTAAATAACTTTGTAAAAACAAAAAATACCTAGGACAGGGAGGTAGGATTGATTATTCCCACCTCTTAATATTGTTTTGTTGAGGAACTACAGCACATACAGTTTTCATCTGCCAGGTTATGGCCCTGGGCCATTCTATATTAAAGATCGTGCTGAAGCATACAGGAAGACTGGCAGAAGCAGTTTTCTTCGTCCTACTGCTCCTCATCGAAATTATATTGGGAGGTAAAAAGCACCAATCCTACCTCCTTGCCTCGGGTACTTTTTATTTTAACTGTTTTTAAAAAAACTTTATACGCACTATAATTTCCCTTTAATTTGGCTTGAAAAAGACAAATTACTGTTTTTTCTATTTCTTCTTCTTCCTCTTTTTCTTCTTCTGCTTTTTTAGACCGTATCTCCTCCCACAGTTTTTGACCTAGAGACATGAAATTCGGTACAGTGTGCTATCGTCTAGCTAAGGAATCCGCTGAAGTGTTACGGTGTAATCGGACATTTTTTCCCATAGACTATAATGGTAACAATCATCAAATGTGGGTGGTCATAAATACAAATCGTGATGGTGATACCCCCAACCCCTCACACAGATACAGGTACACCCACCTACTGACCTACCTTTCCATTCCCATGAAAGCCATACTTAAAGGGTAACTAAAGTCATAAAAAATAATTTAGATTTTTCCTCAATTAGATAGTTTTATGGTTGTAAACACAAAAAAGTCATACCCCTCAACCAGACCCAGGTACACACCCCTACTGATCTACTTATCCATTACTGTGGCAGCCATGCTTAAAGGGTAACTAAAGTTAAAATAAATTTAGATTTATCCTCAATAAAAGATAGTTTTATGGTTGTAAACATAAAAAAGACATACCCCCTTAACCAGACCAAGGTACACACACCTACTGATCTACTTTTCCATTACTGTGGCAGCCCTACTTAAAGGGTAGGTAAAGTCAAAAAAGCAAATTTTGATCAATAATCAAAAAGGTTTGTTTTTTTAACCCCCAACGTTATACAGGTATACACACCTACTGACCTACCCCTCCATTACTGTTGCAGCCATACTTATAGGGTAGCTAAAGTCAAAAAAACTAATTTTGACCAATCATCAAAAAAGTTGGTTTTTTTAACACCCAACCAGACACAGGTACACACACCTACTGATCTACTTATCCATTACTATGGCAGCCAAACATTAAGGGTAACTAGAGTAAAAAAACTAATTTTGATCAATAATCAAAAGTTTGTTTTTTTAACTTCCAACCTGATCCAGGTACACACACCTACTGACCCACCCTTCTATTTCCATGGCCATATTTAAAGGGTAACTAAAGTCAAAAAACACATTTTGACCAATCATCAAAAAAGTTTTTATTTTATCCCCCAACCTGATGAACACACACACCAACTGACCTACCTTTAATGCATGTGACATATTTAAAGCGTAAGTAAAAAAACAACAATGTCCTCTTCATTGGCATTATTGATTTTTAAAGTCTGCAGCACAAACACACAAATTCCCTTCCAAAAGTCTTTCAGGTCAAATTCAAAGTTTATACTTAAACTTTCCCTTTCTAGTTTTAGGTTTGTTGTCCTGAAGATGCCATGTGAGTCGTTGAAATGTTAAAATAAAAAAAATTGGTTTGATTAAAGCATTCCAGCTGGATATAGGGAGCCCACAGCTGGTGATAATCGAAAGGAGATGGTCAGCCTTTGGAGTAAAAACATAGAAAAGCTGTTGGGCTGTACAACAATGCATTGTGTAAAGAATGTTTGTAAAAAATAAATTGGATCTGTAAATCGATGTTGTAGGCTTCTTGTGCTCTTATTTCCACTGTACCCAGCACATAGTTTTATCTTGTTAAAATAACAAGCAAATCCCTCTGGACCTTCTATTTAACAACAGTCAGTGAAGACACTGTCACTGTGTTACTGACACAACAGGCCAAGCGCAGCGGGGCGGCGCAGTGCAGCTCCAGCAGCCTGTCCTGGTCTGCGCGGGCTGAACTGTGCTCTTACAGAGTTGAGGTCAGATGGATTGTTCGGTTCGGGATGGAGGCGGAGTCAGATCGGACTTTAGTCTTCTCTTCGGAGTCGGACAGTTGTTGCTGAACACTTGCAAGTTGCTGGTGCTTGTGCTGGTAATGTAACAGGTCTGGTCCGGGCCTCACCCCCCCCCGCAACAGATTAGGCAGGGAGTTGGGGCAGCCGGTGGATGCCGCCTCCATTTAAAAAAATAAAAATACAGTGTGTGACAGTGCGGCAGTGCCGCTTCTCTCGCAGTGTGCTGCACCCTGCATCATTAGCGAGATGGCCCTGACTACCGTCCTGGCCCCCCCCCTCCTTACTATGAATTAAAACATTACTAGCAAGATATGCCTGGCATGCTCAGTGTGCCTTACATAGGAAAATTTTCAATTAAGACAACTTTACTAAATAACTTTGTAAAAACAAAAAATACCTAGGACGGGAGGTAGGATTGATTATTCCCACCTCTTAATATTGTTTTGTTGAGGAACTACAGCACATACAGTTTTTCATCTGCCAGGTTATGGCCCTGGGCCATTCTATATTAAAGATCGTGCTGAAGCATACTGAAGACTGGCAGAAGCAGTTTTCTTCGTCCTACTGCTCCTCATCGAAATTATATTGGGAGGTAAAAAGCACCAATCCTACCTCCTTGCCTCGGGTACTTTTATTTTAACTGTTTTTAAAAAAACTTTATACGCACTTAATTTCCCTTTAATTTGGCTTGAAAAGACAAATTACTGTTTTTTCTATTTCTTCTTCTTCCTCTTTTTCTTCTTCTGCTTTTTAGACCGTATCTCCTCCCACAGTTTTGACCTAGAGACATGAAATTCGGTACAGTGTGCTATCGTCTAGCTAAGGAATCCGCTGAAGTGTTACGGTGTAATCGGACATTTTTCCATAGACTATAATGGTAACAATCATCAAATGTGGGTGGTCATAAAATACAAATCGTGTGGTGATACCCCCACCCCTCACACAGATACAGGTACCACACCACCTACTGACCTACCTTTCCATTCCCATGAAAGCCATACTTAAAGGGTAACTAAAGTCATAAAAAATAATTTAGATTTTTCCTCAATTAGATAGTTTTATGGTTTGAACACACAAAAAGTCATACCCCTCAACCAGACCCAGGTACACACCCCTACTGATCTACTTATCCATTCTGTGGCACCCATGCTTAAGGGTAACTAAAGTTAAAATAAATTTAGATTTATCCTCAATAAAGATAGTTTTATTGGTTGTAAACATAAAAAAGACATACCCCCTTAACCAGACCAAGGTACACACACCTACTGATCTACTTTTCCATTACTGTGGCAGCCCTACTTAAAGGGTAGGTAAAGTCAAAAAAGCAAATTTTGATCAATAATCAAAAAGGTTTGTTTTTTTAACACCCCAACGTTATACAGGTATACACACCACTGACCTACCCCTCCATTACTGTTGCAGCCATACTTATAGGGTAGCTAAAGTCAAAAACATAATTTTGACCAATCATCAAAAAAGTTGGTTTTTTTAACACCCAACCGACACAGGTACACACACCTACTGACTACTTATCCTTACTTGGCAGCCAACATTAGGGTACTAGAGTAAAAAAAACTAATTTGATCAATAATCAAAAGTTTGTTTTTTTAACTTCAACCTGATCCGGTACACACACCCTACTGACCCACCTTCTATTTCCATGGCCATATTTAAAGGGTAACTAAAGTCAAAAAACACATTTTGACCAATCATCAAAAAAGTTTTTATTTTATCCCCCAACCTGATGAACACACCCCCAACTGACCTACCTTTAATGCATGTGACTATTTAAAGCGTAAGTAAAAAACAACAATGTCCTCTTCATTGATTATTGATTTTTAATCTGCAGCAAACACACACAAATTCCTTCCAAAATCTTTCAGGTCAAATTCAAAGTTTATACTTAAACTTCCCTTTCTAGTTTTAGGTTTGTTGTCCTGAAGATGCCATGTGAGTCCTTGAAATGTTAAAATAAAAAAAATTGGTTTGATTAAGCATTCCACTGGATATAGGGACCCACAGCTGGTGATAATCGAAAGGAGATGGTCGCCTTTGGAGTAAAAACAAAAAGCTGTTGGGCTGTACAACAATGCATTGTGTAAGAATGTTTTAAAAAATAAATTGGATCTGTAAATCGATGTTGTAGGCTTCTTGTGCTCTTATTTCCACTGTACCCAGCACATAGTTTTATCTTGTTAAAATAACAAGCAAATCCCTCTGGACCTTCTATTTAACAACAACTTGCTGAAGGCAATAGGACACTGAAGCCTTATATTCCCAGTTTGCACAAACTAACAATTTAAAACACAAGGGTCCTCTTATCTATCTGCTCTCTGTTCATTGTTAGTAACCAGGAGACTGATGTTTTTCACAATTAATTAGCTTTCACATAATAAGAGGAACTGCCGGTACCAGCAATCTACATGTTACCATTCTGAGACAGCTTTTTAAAATTTTTATTTAAGTATATTTAATGCATGGTGTAATATTGCTGGTCACGCTTTTCAAAGTTCAATGTATAAGCCTAAATACACTGTGCTTGATAGCAGGTGTCCAAGAACACCAAAAGGTTTGGTAACCCTAAAACACCTGCCCACGTCATCAAAAAAAATGAAAGACCGAAAAAATGAATGTGCAAGCAGTAAAAAAAAATCTGTTGTAGTGTATATGTCATATAAACTATAATTTCTATAATGCAGAGGTGCCCAACCCATTCAACCTCAAGGTCCTTATGTGTGTCCCCTGACCACCTTTGAGGGCTGCATACTCCTCACGCAGACGCAGGCACTGTTATGTGCAGACACAGGCACTCACGCATGCTCAGACAGGCAGACTCTCGTGCAGACGCACTGGCGCAGGCGGGCACTCTGGCAAACACAGGCAGACAGACACTCAAATGCACAGACTGCAGCAGTTTGACAGGGTCCAGAACAGGTAGGGGAAGTGTGCCACCACCCCTGGGTATTTCCTGGCCTTACCTGAGGCAGGGTGTAGTGGATTGTGGCAGGTTAAGGCCAGGCAGGCTGGGAACCGAGGAGGAGGTTTAGGGAGGATCACAAGTAGAAGATTCAAAGGGGCGGTCTCGGCTTTCCCCTAAAGCAGCGGAGACAGCCCAGAATCTTTCTCTCCCTCAACACCAGGAACAAAATCTGGCTGCGAGCAAGGGGCAAAAAAAATTCTGTCAGTCAGCAAGGGGGGCCGCTACTGATCACGATCGGGCTGCGTGTTGAGCACCTTTGCTATAATGTATGCACTACTATTTATTTATACTCTAGCTTTACAAGCTGGTGAAGGATGGTATGTTCCCATGAAATGTCTTTTTGGCAACAAATAATCTCCCGCCTCACTTCAATTTTGAAATATTCTTCTTGAGTCTGCCCTATTAAACAGAGAGGAGCCACCTCACCTGACTAGCTATATCTACACAAGCTCTATGACTAATTAAAGCTAGCCATACAATTTGTTTTATTGTTTTACAATTTGATTGACTTATTGGAAAACACGATTGTTTAAAAATCAAGAACAGAGCCACAAGAAATTTCAGTAAGACATGTTGGTAAATCTCCTATGGACTGCAAGATTGGTTGTGCCAAAATTTCGGCTGTAACAATTTTGGCACGGCCAACCGGTTGATAACAGTGGTCTGTTAGTTGGGCCAAAAGATCAACCTGTGTGTACCTGGCCTAATAGCTCAGTTAACCTTGTGCACCCAATGAATGCATTGTCTTATTAAGCTGCTGAACTATATATTCTGCTTTAAGTAAAAATTCATAAACTTGTTTTTGTGTACGTACCTGTAATACAATTTGATATATTTGTGATAAGGCTAGGGCCATACATCATCTTAAAACAAATAGGTATAAATAGGTATATAAACAAATAAAATATATATAATGTAATAATTATATGTAGAATCTTTCTTTGCAATGATCACGCTTTAATTTTCATTGCAAATTAGATCAATAGGCACCAACAATTTACACACCTGAAGATGCTGTCTTTAAAACTATGTGGAATATACATACCACAGCTGAAATATAAAAGCCTGTTGTAGTTGGTAGATATGTACAGGGAGATTCAATAAAAGTTATCTGTTAAAATGGTGCTAATTTTGCCCCAACCAATCAGATATTATTTAACATTTGAAAGCTAACATATGATTGGTTGGGGCAAAATGAGCACTTTTAGAACTATTATTGAATAACCCTGTATGTTTTTTAAGTGTCTTAAAGCTTATAAATAAGACTACTTTCCTCCTACTTGGTTTGAACACAAAACATGCCATTAGTCCAACAATTCAATGTTTGGAGATTTTTTTTCAAAATACCTGAATGTCCAGCTTTTAAATGAAATAGGTCATATTTTTAAATTATTTTTTTTTGCAACTGTTGCAGTGACACTCCCCTTAGAGGAGTATGAGACAGTTAGGGCAAAGCCACACTTTTTCATAAGAGATAACAATTGCGCTTACTATTCTTTAGCGAGCGAGAATCTCTCTGTAATTGTGGAATATAGCTTGGGTCTCATTCTTAATTATACTATTTCATACCCTAAAGAGAATTTTTCACTACAGATGCACTTTAAAATCTGTTATTTATATAAATATGAAAATGTATAAGTGTTTAAATGAAGACTGTCATGCTTTGTTCTTATTAAACAGTTATTTTCCATATTTTCTTATAGAATAATGGAAAATCCCAGTTCTCCCTCTGAACCAAGATGAAAGTAGCTACTTTCATGCTAAAGTGTTTGTTGTTGCAGCTGAGGGCTTTAAAAAATTCTATTTCTGTTGGCCAGTCAGGAAAGACTTGTGTGCATGCCAAATATTCAGGGCAGTTCTGATAGCTCTCAGAGGAAGTACACTCCAAAGTTCCTGATAGCTCACTAATTATGGGGCATAATTTAAAGGAACTGTAAACCTAAAAAAAAAGTGTTTGCCAATAGTTTCTATTATTCACAGGGAGGTGAGAACCCTTATTCTCACCTCCCTGTGAATAATAGTTTGCTCAGGGGACACAGCAGCACTTACCTTACCTGGCGCTCCGCTCGCTCCTTCTGAACTGACAGCCGCGTTGCCCCTGTCTCCCGACCACGCGCCTATCTTTGGCACATGCATGCCAATACAAAAGATAGGCGCACGATCAGGAGAGAAGGACAGCGCGGCTGTCAGTTCAGAAGGACCTGCGAGTGGAGCGCCAGGTAAGGCTGTGTCCCATGAGCAAACTATTATTCACAGGGAGGTGAGAATAAGCGTTCTCACCTCCCTGTGAATAATAGAAACGATTGGCAAACACTTATTTCACTTATTTTTTTAGGTTTACAGTTCCTTTAAGAACAAATGACTAATAAGCTGCATAAATAAGGAATACACTAACAGGGTTTAAAATGGTGCTAATTTTGCCCCAACCAATCATATGTTAGCTTTCAAATCTGATTGGTTGGGGCAAAATTAGCACCATTTTGAACGATAAGAACTTTTATTGAATCTCCCTGTTAGGCGTTAAAGCACTGATGCATTTACCCCCCTCCCTCTTTTTTTGTTCCGGATGTTTTCTCCATGAGAAATGATTTAATGTAAGGCTGGGCAGTCCAAAAATCAATGGAGGGCTGCAGAGTTTCATATGTTTTCTTCATAATGTTGCTGATTTGAGAGGGAGTGATATCTGCTAACTATGAATTAAAGGAGAAGTTCAGTGCAAATACATATGCTTTTTAGAAAAAAGAGCAGTATTTTTTCATCCCAATGACCTTAATCTGCCAATTCAGAATTTTGTCTGTGTATAAATAACTGCAACCGAAATACTGACTTCCTGTTTGTATGACCCCTAGGTAGAGACTGTTATGTTCTTGCCCTTGACCCAGAACCTGGTTTGATTCAGTTGCTCAGTAGAGATCTGAGCATCTTTGACCCATCCAACAGCCAATCAGTAGAAATTACTGTTAGGAACATTCCAAGGAAGTGGTGCATCCTGTGAAGAAGGACTGTTAGTACCTGAAATGTCAGCTCACTAATGTCAACAGCAGGGAACAGCAAAGTGTATGAAATCAACTGATTTTTCAAAATGGGAGAAAATATGTAGAATAACTAAGAAGGCATTACACAAACAAACAATTTAACAAATATTGATTATTTCCACTGAACTGTCCCTTTAAAGGACCACTACACTGTTAAATTAATTTTAAAAAGAAAAAGTACCATGGGCTTTCCAGTATAAAAGATGGTGTGGAAGCTTGGCAGAAACCGTTTTTCTTTCATGCTGGCTCTCCATACAAAGTCTATATTGGGAAGTAGGAATTATTGATCAGTCATTTGCAATGTAGGAATTACTGATCAGTCATTTGCAATGACCTATTAAAAAAAAAAACTTTATCTTCATATGTGCTATATTTCTCCTTTTAATAGAATCAATTTAAATTTTGACATTACTGTTACTTGACATAGGTGCCCTTAGATGTATAGCTATTTCTGTCACAAAGAAAATCCCATGCATGCACTGCATTCCTAACGCTACTTTTTACACAGTTTTTCTCCAGCATTTCCATATGCTCATCAGCTGAAATACATTTAGCATTTCTCCATTTTCTGTAAATAAAAAAAACAATTGTGGGAAAGTAGCCTCTTGACTTGTTTGCCTGATGGATCTGCCTGTGTTTGGTTTTGATATGGTTGTCTAGGTGGATTTTCTGTTTGGGCTTATGTATAGTGGCAATGCAATAGTTGGAAATCAAGTATTATCTTCAAAAGAAAACTAAAGGCTAACAGAGACACTTGCTAGAAACCATGCATCGGCATTTTATACCAACACCGCGTCCTAATAGCCCCAGTGTAGGCTTGAATATGGGCTAAAAATGTTCTGAGGATTCAATAGAATTTTTTAGATGTTATAGATTAGATTTTTCATTTAATTTTTGTTTAGCATACAGCACTTCCTCATCACCCACCTGATGAGGAATGATGAATTTTATCTTTCCCGTCTGAAAGCATGCCTGTATCAACCAGAATAATATGTATTAATACCAGTAATTTTCAGTATTTTAAGTTTTTTTTGTTTTATCCAGCAAATTAACGCAAATTAACTTGCAGTTATTTTTTTTCACATAAATGGCCTCCTTAACACCTCTCTTGAACCAGTCACCATCACATAAATGGCCTCCTTAAGATGGTGTTAAAGAGGGCATTTATGTGAAAATAAAGAAACCAAGCCTAAATAGAGGTGGGGGGGTTCGACACCAACTGTCTGCCATGTACAATGCTTTTTTGACACCTTACTCTGGGCGTTCCTATAATACCTCTTAGCCACTCTCCAATCATGCCCTTAACATCTGGCTGTGATACGCTAATTGGGATTTTCCAGGGTACATAATTGCCACAGATTCTTGTACAAGTCATTCTGAATTGAGAAAGCCAGTCGGATGACTAGCGAAACGTCTTCAAGAACTAAACTTCAAGTCCAGTTGATCTAATTGAATACAACCGATATACCATGACCATGATGAATGAGAACCTTCACAAGCATAAGGAACAGTGGTCTAGATAAAACTAAAACTGAAGTAAGCTCTCTTAAAGGGTATCTATACTCAAAAAAAAAAAAAAAAATTAAAAAAATCCTCATTTGAAATAACAGCATTTACAGGGAAAGAACTGTCACTCCAAAAACATAACTTATAATATGTTCCCTATCACTGAACTCTTTCTTTGGCTGCGTGAGGGAGGGGGAGATGTGTAAGCAGAGCAGTGTCCATGGTGAGGCTGTGCTGAACTTATGAGTGTCGTAGACCCTACAAGAAGGCATGGAGTTAGGGAGGTGGGGGAAATTGGGGGAACTCTCTAAACATTAAAAATTTAATAACAAAGCAAGCACAGATAAATATTTGAGTACCACCATTTCACTTCTCTCAAATTGTAGTTTCAGAAAATGTAATGTTGTTTGAGTGAGTATAGTGACCCTTTAAAGGATAATTATACTCTCCTCAACTCTTATCCACACCTAAATAGTTCCCATGGTGAGAACCCAAACAGCTAAGTCCTCACCTCCTGAGTACTTTACAGATCATCTGTAATCCCTACTTAAAGGTTCCTTCATCACACTGGTCCAATCCTCTCGTCTTCTGACTGTTGCATGGGGCTAATGGGAAGTCGAAGTCTGTCTTCTCCTTGGCTACAGATGGTCTGTAAAGTACCCAGAGTCCAGGACTTAGCCTTTTAGTGAAACAAATTAGAAACAGGGCACTGCTTGTATGTATTAGATCTAATAGAATGTGCCTAGCAAAGAAAAGGGATACTTTTCGATTGCCGTTTGGAGTCAGGAAGGAATCCCCCCCCCCCCTTTTTAGCTGGTTTTTTTTTTTGCCTTCCTCTGGATAAACTGTTAATAGCGCTAAAAAAAACGGTGAATATGTTGGACTTGATGGATGTATGTCTTTATTCAACCTTAATTACTATGTACTATGTAAAGTTAAATATAACAAACTACAGAAAAGAAAAAGCATTTGAGGCACTCAACATGATAGTAATAATAATATCCCTTTATTGGAGAATACTAGGGGAGTATTCTCTAATAAAGGGCTTTTATTATTACTATCATGTTGAGTGCCTCAAATGCTTTTTCTTTTCTGTAGTTTGTTATATTTAACTTTACATAGTACATAGTAATTAAGGTTGAATAAAGACATACATCCATCAAGTCCAACATATTCACCGTTTTTTTTAGCGCTATTAACAGTGTGTGTGTGTGTGTGTGTGTGTGTGTGTGTGTGTGTAGTTTAAAATAGAGATAAGTTGAAGTTTTTAAAGTGAAAATTGTTTAGGATTACATCCTGACTATCTTTAAGCAACCTTATAGATGGATGCGACCCCTAAGATCTATGTAGGGTGGTTTTAATCCCCCATTTCCTAGGAAGCTCAGCTCCATATTAACAGCAGATCCTTAAGGATTCCAAAGTCCAAAATATGCTATGATACTGTTTTTTTTTTGTTCTACACATGGTATAATTGGGACATGTAGGTTTATGCGTGTAATACGCTTATGGATCTACGCGTTTATACACCTAGCTAATATATGCGTGTATAATATACTCGTACATTACTTCTTTTTTTTTTTTATGCAACAATATCATACCTTATTATATGTTGACCAATATTGTTATAAACAAGTTCTTAATGACTGTTATTATTCATACTTTATCTTTTTTTTCTAATGTAAATATTAATGTACGAAACTATACTATTGCCTTTATTTGGCTGTAATATTTGAAAAGCCCCAATAAAAAAACCTATTGAAACATAATAATACATGTAGGACTGTTCTTTTCCCTCTGATTTAAACATATTAAATGCCCTTTTATTTCTTTCCGTTTACCTTTTTACCTGAGAGTTAGCCATGCAGGAGCAGACCTAATTTTTTTTTACACTTGTTCCCTTTACCTATATTAAATTACAATATTCCTTAAGCTTTGCATTATTTTCATCATCATAATAAGCTCAGGTTTATTAAATACTACCAGATCCAACAAAGTATAATTTCCAGTAGGAACTTCTACATTCTGTGAAAGAAAATGCTCATTTAGCAAATTTAGGAACTTGATCTCTTTTGAGGTACTGGCACCTCCAATCAGGGTAATTGAAAACCCCCACTGCAGAACATGCCCCAAACCTAAAACCTTTGCCAAATGTATATAGGGTTGAATATTCACCTCTTCACTGGCATTTAGAATCTTGTAACGGACACCTACAATTAACTTACCCAGTCTTGCCTACTGTGCTCAGCTCCGCCTTATAGTTTATAACTCAAACTATTCCATCTTTAAAATTTGATGTTAGATTTTGTTTAATATACATACATGCCCCTTCTTTCTTATTTACTTTATCATGTCTAAACAAGGAGTAATTGCGGATATTAACCAGTAGGTGTGTTAACCTGCATAGAAAGTTACAGGAGCTGTTCTTGCCTTTACAATCGTTCCTCCTTCCTGTAGTCTGGCTGCTGAACTCACTCAGCACTGTCACTGCTCATCTGGATGCTGTAAATCTGATGGGTCTCCTCAGTTTGGGGCAAAAAACAGCTGCTAGTACAGTGCAAATGACAGCTTGAAACCACAACTCTCAGGTGACATTTTTTACTATTGGGATCAGAGAGTCCTTTACTATATGGGGGTCAGAGGGCCCTTTACAATATGGGGTTCAAGAGCATTGTAAATGATGGTAAGCTTAATTAAAAGTTTACTGAACCTCACCACTCCACATGTTTAGAAACTGTAGTTAGAACTGTAGTTTCCAAACATCTGGAGTGCCAAGGAATTGTGGGTTACTGGTACTGGATTTGGCTATTACTGTATGGGATTCATGTATGGGAATTCTGCTGTCCATTTAAAGGGCAACTAATTTCTACCCTCGGCTTATACTCGAGTCAATTAGTTTTTACAAATTTTTCAGGTAAAAATAGGTACCTCGACTTATACTCGGATCAAGTATGTTAATCATTTAGCCATGTTTATCTTTTGCTGATCACATCATACTTTTCTTTTAAAGCTATTGGTTCTAGACTTTGATTAGATTATTACTTAATATTGGAGAGATACTTGTTTAGAAATTTTCTTAGAACCAGATTGCAAAGCACTTGTGCCTGACCTAGCCTAAGTAATTTCTCAAGATTATATTCCATCCCCAGTAATTGTTCATGGAGGAAGGAGGAAATCCTGTTTCCTTCAACATGGGAGCAAAAACAAAGCAGTCCTATTCTATCTGGGCAGCTCTATTGTAACCCTTGGGGTTGGGTTACTCCAATGCCAGTCAGTGTAATGTACCTGGCACACAACCATCCACAATATTTCTTGCGATGTAAGAATGTGTTTATTGCATGTATTATTGTAAATAAACCACTGTTTCACTTACAAAGCTGGGCAAAAATGAGAGCAAAAACTGTCAGATCCTGTTGTATCCCAAGGAGAGCTTGTGGGGATCTTGTTTATGGACTTCATATTTTCCTCTTCTGCTGCAGTTGACAGGTGCATAAAACTGTTAGGGCTAAGCCACACTAGCGTGTTTTGGATCACTATAAGCATATGTAATAGCCTATTGGAGCGGCCCTGCTACATGCACTGCACTATTGGAGTGCATGGGACCACCATTTTTGATCTGTATTGTATGCACTCTGATAGGGTAGTATAAAAGTAGGCACCGCACACACAGGAGCTCTGAAAAGGGTCCTTAACCCATTTATTAAGTGAAACATAGCAAGACAGGATGTTTTGTTTGTTTCACTTAATAAATGGGTTAAGGACCCTTTTCACAGCTCCTGTGTGTGCGGTGTCTACTTTTATACTGTTGTCATCGTGGACGTGGCAGGACGTGCGGATACCATCACCACAATTTGAAGCATTGAAGCACATGCTAGTGCCTTAAATTTTGGACTCCGATAGGGTTACATTTCAGAAGTGCAGCGCATGGAAGACCGTACAATCACGTGCCATTGCAATTGTGTGTTCTTCTGTGTGTCCTAGTGGGGCCTAGCCCTTAGAGTCAGGGAAGGCATTTTCCACTCCTGTGGGGCCTAGAAAATACAAAGCTCAGCAATGCCAGCTTACCTGTGGCCCTCCAGATGTTTAAAAACTACAATTTCCAGCATTCTCCGACTGCCTATTGCTGTTGTAGCATACTTGTAGCATAATGCTATTTGCATTTTGGGGCCTGCAGGTTGAAGATCCTGTTGAACGTTATTACCCTTACATATTTTTAAAATCCACTATAGGGCAAGGCCACGCTACATCAATCAGGATTGCGTGTGTGATTTTTGTGCCATTGTCCCATTTTCATTATGAAAACACATGAGATTGCTGAAAAAAATGGTGACGGCATGCGCTTCAAAAACATATCCGCAATTGCATGCACATTGGAAATCGCAGGAACTTTTGTATTCCCACGATTTTCATTCTATTATTATTATTATTATTATTATGGATTTATATAGCGCCAACATCTTCCGTGGCCTTTTACAATTAAATAGTCATACATTACATACAGGGTAATACATGTTATACATAGTCATAAATATTACATATGCAGGTAATACGTAATATAAGTAAACAGAGTGATAAGTTTCTTAGGCTGGGTACACATGGAGGGACAATTTGTCCCGACCGAGCGCTCGCTATGAACAAATGTCTGTCGGTCACGGCAAATTCGTCCCCGGCCGAATTTGCAAACGATCGACCATGCGACCAATCATGATTTTCTGGCACGTCCAATCCGAACGGACGAGGTCAGTCGCGGCTGCCTGCCCCACACCAGACAATATTTTCTGCCGGTCGACCGAAAGTGCCGTGAATCGGTCGAAATTATTGGTTGGTGTGTACCCAGCCTTACAGTAATACCGTAATACAATAGTAACAATAGTAGAGAAAATGTCTAGAGGAAATGGGGGTGAGACATAAGGTTGTGGGAATCAGTAGGCTGTAAATAGATTGGCAGTGGAGTGTGAAAGGCTTGCTTGAAAAGGTGGGGTTTAAAGGGACAGTTCAGTGGAAATTATTAATATTTGTTAAATTGTTAGTTTGTGTAATGCATACTTGGTTATTCTACATATCCTCTCCCATTTTGAAAAATCAGTTGATTTCATACCCCTTGCTATTTCCTACTGTTGATATTAGTGAGCTGACATTTCAGTTCTAACTGTCCTTCTTCTTCCCAGGATGCACCACGTCCTTGGAATGTTCCTAACAGTAATTTCTACTGATTGGCTGTTGGATGGGTCAAACGTGCTCAGATCTCTACTGAAAATGAATCAACCCAGGCACTGGGTCAAGGGCAAGACCATAACGGTCTCTACTAGGGGTCCTGCAAACAGGAAGTCAGTATTTCGGTTGCATTTATTTATACACAGAAGAAATGCTGAATTGGCAGATTAAGGTCATTGGGATGGACAAATACTTATATTTTTTCTGAAAAGCATATGTATTTGCACTGAACTTCCCCTTTAAGGTTACGTTTGAAGGTATTAAATATCGTATGCGAAAACGCACAAAAAGTGTGTAAGTGAGGCTTAGCCCATAGTAATCCTTTAACTTTCCCTTGCTGTATTTAAAAAATGTGTTCTTTTCATTTCTTTTGTGCTATAGCAACCTCTGTATACAAACATTGCAACATAAGGAATGTTTTCTTTATAGTCATTGCAGCACTGCAGGGCAGCAGCAAATATTGTTAAAGGAAAAGAAGTTCTGTTTAAAAATTGGGGTAAATGCATACATTTCTTCCTAAAAACCTATTCTATTTATTGAATAATCATTTTAACACTTTCAGGCCTAGGTCTCACTGCCAGTTTCTTGTTCAGTATAAATGTGGTTGTCTGCATTTTCCAGTGTGTTCCATCATTGCATGAACCTTGGAAAATAGATAGTGTGTAGTAAGACCTGGACACAACAATTTACATGTTATTGTGGTATCCATGCAATCACATACACACAATGAAATATTGCAATGGTACCTAGCCTTCAGAGCCATTGGATTTTCAAAAAATGTATGTACAATACCAGACATTTGTAGAAAACCAAAACTTTTCCTGTATTAGAAAGCATTTAAAAAAAAATGCAGGGTTTTCATGCAAAACATCCCTTTTCCTGTGACACACTCCCAAGTAGGTTTAAAAGAATTGTACTCTAGAAAAATACTTTGCCTCATTTCAATCTATAAATTAATACATGTAAGCAGCACTGATGTGTTTATGTTGCTGCATGACTTTAATTCAATATTTTTTTGCTCAAGCACAGTCCCTCTGCTGGCTACCAGACTATCTTACTCTCTGTGAGGGAAAGCATGCTCATTAATACCTTGTGAGGCAGCATTGGGGAAGGGAATTTCCCACCATGAAGTTCACATACCAACTGTCATTATTCCAACTACAGCAAAACTGTACATAACAGAAGATATCTGTTGTATTCAGTTAGATCAACTGGACTTAAAGGGCAATTATAGTGAGAAAATTGTTTTTTTTTAAATTTCTTCTAATGTATCCTATAAGTCATCCTATCCACCAGGGTACCTTTAGTTTCTTTAAATTCTACATAGTCCCCGAGATATAAGCCTTTGAATATGCTGTGATTTGTAGGAGCTGCTACACCTCATCTGTCACTCAAACGCACACACCCACACAATCCAAAGCTCCCCTGCAGTACTGTCACACACTCTCTCACCCACACTATATGTACCATGTGCAACATATAGTCAAATGCTGTAGTGCTAAACACAATCAATAAACCATTAACCCAGCAATATGAGCATAACACACTATAAAACAGCCCCTCCCTCCCCAAAAAATCTTATATACATACAAAACCAGTGACTCAAATGGAACACTAATACAGTATATATAATACAGTAATACAGACTATATACCAAACAAGACACACAGTGCAATCTATGCTATGAAATATATAGACTAAAGCAACTGAAATGTAACAGGACAACAAGCAGTGTCACTGTGTTTGTGAAGGTCTCACTACAAGCTGCTGTTACACTGACTCTCTCTTCAATGATTATGATCTCAGCTAAGCAGGGGGAGAGATATGAACTTTAGGTAAAAAGTAAATAACAATTAGCAAAGTTAGAGAACAGGCAGAGTTCAGTAACTTACTTGTAAAGAATCTCAGCACCACTTGTCCTCCTCTCTCCCCCTCTGCCCCTCCCTTCAGCATATTGCTACTTTATTCCACACTGATTGCTTGCAGTCTAGCTCTGGAAGGGAGGGGTCAACAGGATGTCAGCACTTCATTTAAAGTCCTTTCAACTGACAATGCACGGACTCTGTATACAGCCCGTCACTGCTTGAGGGGGAGTAGACAGAGAGGGGAGGGGGACTACACAGCTTGGTACAAACTTCTGCCAGTGTGAAGAAACGAAGCCACACAGAAACATGAAAGTAAGGCAGCTTATACTAAGTGATCTATACATTGTATACAGACAAAGTTTTTTTTTTCACTATAGTTGCCCTTTAAAGTTTAGTTCTTGAAGATGTTTCGCTAGTCATCCGGCTTTCTCAATTCAGGATGACCTGTACAAGAATCTGTTGGCAATTAAGTACCCTGAAAAAGTCCTAATTAGCATAGAACAGCCAGGTGTTAGGGACTTTCTGATGCAAAGTGTGATTACATTGTGGCTAAGGCTGAGATCACACTACAACAAACAAAATTGCGAAATCGCGGGAATTTTTGCGTTTCCGCAATTTACGGTTTAGCAGAAATCAGACGCAATCGCGAGCTAAAACGCGTGTGCAAACACACTAAAAACGCGCTAGTGTGTCTTAGTCCTAAGAGATGTTATCGAAACTACCCAGGGTAAGGTGTCAAAAAATTTGTGCATAGTAGACAGTTGGTGTTGTACCCCCCACTTCTATATTGGTTTCTTTATTTTCACATAAATCGCCTCCTTGACACATCTCTTGAACCAGTCATGTTCCTTCGCCAAGATGCTGACATTACAATCTTAAAAGGTATGTCCATTTTCCTTTGGATGCACGACCTGAGGAATTGGCTCTTCTGTGCTGGGCCATACATTGGTGCAGCTACTTTGGTCTCCCCCACATACAAATCAGAGCACACCTTACCCTTGGCAGTTTCAATAACACCTCTTATGGGGCCCATACACGCACCAATCCTGGTCGTATTATATCTGGATATCTCAATATCGTACGACTGACGGTTCATGTATGGACGATCGTATGTTTTTTAAACAAAAGTTTTATTACAATGGGAGTTTTTTTTCCTGCACGACCAGGATTTGTCATTGTATGGGCCCCATTAGCCACAATGCAATCACAAGAACTATACTTTAAGTCCAGTTGATCTAACTCTATACCAAAACCTGGATGAATGGGAACCTTCACAAGCACATAATAAAAGAGTTTGATACTAATGGGGCCCAAACAAGCACCAATCCTGGTCATAAGATATCGGGATATACCAATATCGAACAATCAGCGTTTTGTGTATGGAGATTCGTATGATCATCGTATGGAAATTTTATTATCGGTCCAATGGGAAAATGTTTGGCGTAAGATCGCTCGATCGTACGACCAGGATTTGTTAGTGTATGGGCCCCATAAGCTCAGTCTCTCAGCCCCCTGCCAGACTTTGACTCTTTGCAAGGGCAAGCATGTTCAGTAATCCCTAAGAGGCAGCATTTCTCATCATGCATTTCACATACCAACTGTCACTATTCGAGCTACTGCAAAACTATGCATAACAGAAAATACTGTGATGCTAAGGCACTTAATTGACAGCTGAAATGTGAGATGTTTCAGACTGGATATCTAAAGAAATTGGGGATAGACAAACAAAAAAATGGTACAGTGATAGTTGGGAAGAAATATAGTTTTCAGTAAAGGGCAATTAAAAAAATCGAATTTCCCAATGTACATATCATTTAAATCTGCCATTTTCATACCCTCCAAATGTACCATTTTTGGGTATTAAGATTCTACTGCATCGTACTGAAAAACGTAGTGAGTTTGTATTTGTTTCCCCATTTGTTTGTGTTTCCTATTTATTACTTGAGGGTAGTAGTGCATTTGCATCTGCTTGTCTGCGTATTGTCTATGCTTGTCTATGCTATTGTCTTCTGCGTTTTTTTTTTTTTAGACTTCAATTAAAGGCCAAAGCAGACAGAAATAGACACAAACGGACTAAAAGTTGTGCACGCATGTGGCTGATAAAATGTTTAGAAAGCGACACACATATTGGGAACTGGTTCCTGTGATTTTCCATTTAAATAGTGTCATTTCAGATCTGAAAAACGCAAGCGGACATAAAAGCGCATAGTGGGACCCGTTGGTCCCTTTTTGCTCTGCCTGTCATGACCTCCTGAACTGCTTCCTATTCTTCTAATACAAAGCTGCTCAAAACAGTCACACTCCCACCTCCCAGACCTTCCAATAATAGCAACATTGTATTGTCTGCTTCAGGAGTTGATTAGCTAGATCTGCTTCTGCAGCAGAGGATACAATGTTGCCATTACGAGAAAGTCTGGGAGGGGTTTAGAGAAATGCAAGCTGTGTAGAAGTTTGGTTAAAAAAAAAAATGGCCAGTCTGCAAAACGTTCCAGCTTCTTGGATTAAGTGTAGTCGGCACAGCCAGCCACGCATGCATGCGTTAGTTTACTTACAGCCGGAAGTGGTTGGGACCTGTCAGGAGCCAGCTGTGGATTGCGCTGCGGGTAATTTTGCTCATCTCTCCTGGTACATTAAGTGAAGTGTAGCTAATTTGTCCCCCGTTCTTCACTTGCCAATGTTCACTTTGAGAGTGAACTAACCCTTTTAGTAGGCCGCATGAGCGATTTGGTTGAAATATCAAAATGTAATTTTGACCAACAGACTACTAATCTATATACAAAAACTGTCGGCTGAAATTATTGGGACAGAATTGTCCAGTATTTATCTGTATGGTCTAAGTTTGTAAATTTCCAGTTCTCTTTAAACCACAAAAGAAGACTAAATTATTAGAAGCTTGCAATTTGTACATATCTAAAAGTTAATTATTAATTGCAGTTCCTAGTATTAATTAGTTCAGGGGCAGAACTGAGCAAATATAAAAAGGCCATGCCCAAATCCTGGCTGTTATCTTCTTAAGCTTTGGAAGAATCGAGGTGCAGTTTGCCATTTGCAATTGTTATTTAATATTTTGTTATTTAAAGGGCATGTCCACCCCCAAAACTACATTTTAACCCACTACTGGCCCTACTGTGTAGTGTTGTAAAATCCTTACCTTACATCCCTGCTCCAAATGGCTGCCCTGCAATGGCTCTTCAAAGTCCCAAAAAACGAAGTGCAGGAGCCTGCCTGTGTCCCAAATAGTGTCTGCCCCCCCCCTCCCTCTCTCTCCTGTTTTTCTCTCCCTCCCCCTAGCTCCAAACCCCTTTTCTGTAGTGTAGGGCTCACTCACCCACCCCCAACCACCATAGTTATTTGCAGAAAAACTTAGTCGATCTATACTTACACTGCCTGTTTCCCCCGGCATTCTGTACAGCTGGCAGACACATTTGTGATTGGCTGCCTAACAGCCAATCACAGACGTGTCTGCCAGTCTGACCCCTGCTTGCAGTTTCATGCAAACAGAGGGCCGTGTCAGATCGCCGGGGGAAAGAGGAAGTGTAAATAACTATGGCGGTTTGGGGGTGGGTGAGGGAGCCCTACACTACAGAAAAATTTGTAAATAGGGGTGGACATGCCCTTTAATATTATTTTACAGTGATATCGCTACTAACCCATGGCATGCTTATAATCTGAAGCCAGGGAGTCGCATTTAACAACCTGTTTCTGTTACCCAACAACAAACTGTAATAGCTCCGTACAGTTAATTAACAATTGCTGTAAGCTTTCATTTCCAGCATTTTTATTTTGCACAGAGCAGGGCTTTCCTTTCCACTCCTCTTTACTGTGGTTACAGTCTCGCTCATATTTTCCAGTGGAAACATATTTTCCCCTTAAAAGGAAACAGAGGTGCCTTGCAGGGCAGGCACACAAAACAGGAAAGTAACTGCTCCTATCCAGCCAAAAGACGTGCACAGCAGCTTAGCTCATGCAACTGGGGCTGTGTTAATATTTAGCAGAGGTTATCATTTGTGTTGGTGATACTGTGCTTTTTTCTGAATATAATCATAAAAAAAGAATATGAAGTTGGGGCAAACCCTACAGTGAACTAACATTTAAAAATGCAGTGTCCCACTAAATCTCTTGATATGAACATGCATTCTAATATTCCAGATATGTTTAATGTAGAATATCTATAGGATGGTTATACGTCACAAACCCCATCCAAACCACCGCTCTTCGGATTTGAGTACTTGGGGTGAGGAAATAAATTATAGGTCCTCACTCTAGGGATTATTTTAGATCACTGGGAATATACTGATTTTGCCCTGGCCTATGGAAAGATACGCTTCAAATCTTATGAAATGCCCCTGGGTTTCCTGATATAGTCTTTTGGTGAACAATGCGCCATTTTATTGTAAAACCCATGCAAGTCTTTTCCATTGTGAATAACCCTGACTTTCTCGTCTGTCTACATCGTCACGCTGTGTGTGGTGTTCCGCAGCTTGTGTATGAGATTGGTTGTTGTAGGTTCTTCTGTGTGATATTGAGTTTTTTTCTCCTACTGTATACTGTCATATACAGTTTCAGAAGTTGTGTGTTATTGTTGTATATAGTGATCCTTTATCAATGCTATACTAGTCCACTCGTCTTCCTTTAATTAGGCTCTTTTGCTTTGAACTTTTTACAGCATAAGCTCATTCAGCCTTTAGTGGGATATATGTTTTGTCATACGATACAGAAATTCATCAGACGCATTCATTACGCCCACAGATAAAAAATAAAAATAAATTCTTATAAAAGAATTATGGTTTACAATCAAGTTAGGGTTTAATAAAAGCCTGCTGCCTTGTCTTTAAATCAAGACCTGTTCGCTTCTATATCTGCAGGCAGTTCCTAGTAAATCAGATATTGTCTTTTTACTGGGTAACTGCAGTTAGATAACATCTGATTGGTTGGTGCAGATTATGGCTGTGTACACACAAGCAGATATTTTACATTACTAAGTTTTTCTTGCCAAATCTAATGAAAGAATGATTGGACATGGCAGAAAACTATAGCTGATTGTGCAGTCCTCTATGGACACGGTGCCTTTTAGTAAGGTTCAATTTATAGATTTGTTGGTCTCAGTGGAAATTTACGCTGATGTTTTGACCTAGCCCAATTTGGTTAAAATATCTGCCTGTTTACTGGGCCGTAACTTGACATGTTACTCTATCTGTAATATTTTATCAACCCAATAATGTAAGTATCAGTCTGTCCATGTTTCTCAATAAGCAAAATGTGTGTCAATGTTTTGCTAGGCTATTTCCTAAGGATCAGATACTTCCTTTGCTTGCTCTGTAATTGTCTCTTCTACGTTGTATAGCCAGCCATAAACTTGTTACTCAGAGGCTTAAGGTTCGTAGACACGTGCAATCGTTTGTGCCGACCCACAACGCACAATGCCGGTCGTGAATCGTTGCCTGACCGGCCAGGGCAGATCTTATATCGAGTGGCCTTGTCAGGCAAGAAGGTTCCCATACACGGCATGATTATTGTCCCGAAATGGACGTTCAAACACACCAGGGGTCGGCAACCGCGATTGCATGTGTGTACGAACTTTTACTTTGAAGCCAATCAATAAAAGTTCTTATTTTTATTCAAAGTATAAATAAGATTTGATTGGTTGGAGCAAAATTAGCACCATTTTTAACTATTAAATTTAAAGGATAATGATTTTATGTTGTTACTTGTTCTGGAGTATGAAGTCCATTATGTAGACCTTTCATGCCTCCTCACCAAATAATTGAAAAAGCAAGTGTTACATTTCAAGTGAATCTGTAAATTGTTTTCTTGAATGTGTGAAAAAAATATTCTAGTTACTGTATGTAATTCTGATTGAATATATGAATTTCTTGTGTAGGCATAATGCAATTATGATATAATCACTTTCTTTTTAGAAGTACTTAAAGGTTCCCTCTCCCAGTGCTGCCTCATAGTTGTTACTGAGCATGCTTGCCCTTGTAAAGTCTGGTCAGCTGAAAGGGGGAGAGGTTAAACAGTTATTTTTGTTTTAGTATCCAGCCTCACTTCTGTAACCGATTAGTTGCTGGGATATGCAAAGGGAGTGGGTGATGACAGTTCTTTACTGCCTAGCTGTACCCTTACTACTTTAAAAATTAAAACTTGCAGGGCTACAAAATAAGGGGGGAAGCAGATTTTAAATTTACTGTGTAATTAGTTGGAAAATGATTTGGCACAGTTCACATGTCCTAATTAGTTCTCAATTGTTTGGTAATTTCAAATATCTGTAGTGCAATATGTACTTTAGAACAATGAGACATTTCAGGGAGATTTAATAAAAGTTCTTATCGCTAAAAATTGTGCTAATTTTGCCCCAACCAATCAGATGTTAGCTTTCAAATGTTAAATAATATCTAATTGATTGAGGCAAAATTAGAACTTTTATTGAATAACCCTGTATGTTTTTAGCAATATTTAAAAATTATAACCCCAAACTTAAAAATCTATTTAGACAACTTTGCTTTTTCTCACCTGTTTGCCATTACTTGACTCATTGGCTTTAGAATTTTTTTTGTATTTATCCTGTAAAACATGTCATTAAGGCTGTATTCATAAAGGTTTGTTATGGGCAATTTCTGATAAGAAACCTGTATAGTTATAGTGAAAACGACTAGTAGCAGTCATTTTTGTGATGGCGATACAGCTTTTTGGCCACGAAAAAAAAAATTTTGCTGCGATTGAAAAGTGGATACTGCACGGTTTTGAAGTTAATGGTTCGATACCAGTTGGTATTAAAAAAATGTCCAGTATCAACTTTTTAGCCACAGCAACATTTTTTTAAGCAGTCAAAAGCAATAAAGCGCTTATATGCAGGTTGTCGCAACATCTTTCATATTGATTTTTTTGGCCTTTTATTTTTGGTACCTTATGTTCCCTTTTTTCCCTTATGTAACTCTGGATGTGTCCAGAACCGCTGGCTAATAACATGCAATATAGCTTAATATATAGAGCCAATCATCTGACCTTCAGACACAACGTGTTTGCATGTTATTAGCCAGCGGTTCTGGACACATGCATGAGCTAAGGGACATGAAGGAGTATTTTGCATATCTCCGCCCCTTACTCTGGGAAACATGGGAGTAAGAAATTCCTTCTTGTTTCTTAGGCTTTGTGGGCAGTGCTATTCATATAGCATGATACTGCAAGATGCCTTCTGTTATAAGAAGGTGTTTTCTCCACTTTTATGCTCAGTGAAGGGCTTTTTGCCCCTTTTGGCCCCTTTCTCCCTAAGCTTTCTAGCTGCCTTTTCTACTGAGCAAAGAGTTAAAGTCTGGCAGGGGGCTGAGGGACTGAGCTTGAGCAAATCAAGTATTTCAAGATTGAAGTCCTTTTGGCTAAGATCAAGTGTAGTATCTGTTCTTATCAGCTGGGAACGGTAGGGGCATCCCTTTGCTGGGGGGGTGTCCTCCTAGTACTACTGATGGGGGCAGGTCTGCACACTACATGCTATGAAGCCTAAAGCTGGAAGCATCACTTCCCTGTCTTTCGGAATAAGACTAGGCGAAGTACCTCCCCCGAACGTTAGTTCCAGGTCGAGTGAGGGACCCTCGGTATGGGTGAGTCACCATGTCCATGGTAGGCCAGTACGGGGAGCTACGGAACCAGGTCGAAGCCTTGAGGCAGGGGGGTGTGAAAGCTCGGGCTTCCCAATAGCACTACTGTGCACTGGGAGCACGTGTGTATAGCACTCCTTCACTTTCCTGCCATAGCTGCGGCTATGGCGGAATAATTTTTTATCCCCGACCGAAAGGTTGGGGCCTATTTGGCCCACTCCCCTGATTAATTGTGCACTAGGCACCCTTATTTATTTAATTGGCACTATTCACGTGCACTTTTTGTTTGTGTGTTTCACGTATTGTGGCGGGATTGCCTGGGTCCTTTGTGGGACCTTCAGGCTCTTCCCATGTGAACCCCCCCTGGAAGCTTCCTGGTGGCAGCTGGGAGCAGAAAGGGAGGGTAAGTATGGTGGTTCCTGACGCCTACCGGCTGATGGGACCAATGTAGCCTCCTCCTAGCCCTACGGCTTAACAGCTATGGGCATAAGGGGGAGGCAGATGGATCCCGATCCACTTGCACGTTTGTTGCACTGTGGTGACGATCACAGAAAGCACGTAACCCCGAGCTTTCAATAAAAAAATAAAAAATAAAAAAAAAGATTGAAGTCATGCAGCAACACAAACACATCGGAGTAAGTGCTGCTTACATGTATTCATTTATAGATTTAAATGAGGCAAAGTAATTTTTTTCAGTGTACAATTCCTTTAAAGGGAACTAAAGCCCTCCCTATCATTAGTTGTACACTGGCATGCAGATTTAAATTGGTATAATGAATTAACATCCTACTAGGAAATGTTTTAAAAACTCCTCACACATTGGTGCATTCTCAATGTGTGGTTTTTTTGGACACCAAATGTCAATCTGGTACTTAGGTTAAAATAATCAACCAAATTATTGGTTAGACAAGTGTTCTGCCTCCTGGAATACAAGAAGGTGGAGGTGTGGTGGGCAGAGAGTTAAATCCTTCTGTTCACTTTTAAATTATTTACATCTGAATATTGCTTTTAATTTGATCTAATCATATGAGGCGATCAATTGATTTGTGTTTCCCCTGCTGTGTGGAGACATCACGGATTGTTAGCAAGTATTTGTCTGGCTTCAGGAAAATTTGCATCTGACATGTGGAGACAAGTCTTAAGGGTTGACAGATGAAAAAATAGACTTTAAAATTTACCAGGTGACAAAAATGGGTTCTGTATACGTGCAGTTAGATGTTTTACTTTCTATTTACTTTTTTCATTTATATATGGTATGGTATATATTTAGTCTAGCAAAGTTCCAGATGTACTATGGCACACTGTTGTTGGCTAATAAGCCAGACAAGTTGGTAGGTACAGATCTGCTCAGCCCCCTACTTCCAGAGCTGCACAATCCAAGCACTGTATAGAGCAGAATCCTTGAGAATATAGAGAATTTATCCTTGCTAAAGCAGAACATACAACGTTTTGGAACTCACAGGAAGGGACCTGTGAGTCCCGAAACGTTGTATGTTATGCTTTTGCACAAATAAATGAATTCAACACCTAAGTAGTGTGCTCCTCTACTCTATACTTTTGCTTATGTATTTAGTCTAACATTCTATTTCACATTAGGTTTACCAGTTATGGGACCAGTTGTATCTTGATGTTTGCACAATAAATCGTGAATCACAAATGTAATGTGCTCCTCCATCTTTCTTTGCTATGGTATTCTACCTGCCTCCTCTGCTCACCCAGAGGCCCACTTCTTTCAGTCTGAGGGCTCGTTCACACTACATCAGTTTGTATCCTATTTTGAAACGCAGGTGCATTTAAAAAAAACGAACAGACATTAAAACTCCATAGGATTTCATAATATCGTTCACACTTGCTGCGTTATATTCCGTTCCGCTCCAGTGCATTTTAAAAACACACTGCAGCACACATTTTAAATGCATGAAAATGCTGTACAACGGATAACAAAGGATAACAACGCACGCGTTTGTGTCCGTTTTTCGAAAAGGATGCCTGGGAGTTCCTGTGATGTCATTTCCCACACTCCCAGGAAGTGACAACATGATTTTGTGTTCTGTCCTGCCCCCTTCAAAATTAGAAAAAAGCGGGCAAAAACATATGTAAACGTAACGGACACAAACGGATAATAACGCACATTCAAACGGGCAGCAATGGATGCAAAAATGGTTTGAAACGTCACTTAACGCAATGCGTTTTTAAGTTGCATTTTTTTCCATTCCTATTGTGAACGAGCCCTGACAGTGGGCTAATTAGCATGTTGCCCTTGGAATTCACAATTAATTTTAAAGATAAAAGAGAATTGTGAAAAAGGTGTTTGCAATGGCAAAGAGATATTTTTCAAGTCCTGCCTCTCTCTAGGAACAATTAATTCTAACTGCGGTCTCTGGTGATGTCAGTATGCTAATTAGCTGTCCATCATCAGCTAGCCTGGAGGAGGGGAGGGGGCCCATTCCTATTTGTTCCAGCAGTAATGGCAGCCATACAAGAACAATATTTTTGGATGATACGCAGTATAGTTGATAATTTACCCACTAATGGGAGTGTGGGCTTAAAGGGTATGTCCACCCTTTCAAAATTTTTTTGGCATATAGCAGGGCTTCCCCCCCCCCCCAGCCCCAACCGCTATAATAAAATCATTAGAAACTCCCCCGATCTCTACTTACCTTACCTCTTTCCTCCGCCGCATTCTCCCTGCACTCTGTTTGCACGGAACTACAAGCAGGGGACGGGACCAGCAGCTGCATCTGTGATTGGCTGAAAGGCAGCCAATCACGGATGCGGCTGCCGGCTGCTTAGAACAACGGGGGAAAGAGGTAAGGTAAGTAGAGTTTGGGGGAGCCTCTGATAATTTTATTATAGCGGTTGGGGCTAGGGAGGGAGGGAATAACTGGCAGCAAAGGGGTTTCACGCTGGGGGGTGGGAGTCCAAAACGGGAGGGAGAGGGAGGGGGGAGAGGGCTCTTCTGCGCATGGCAAATTTCTCCCGGAGAGACAGGAGGCAGAGTCCTATATGGACTCTGCAGTACTCCTGGTGGGCAGTTTTTTGGACTTTGCGGGGGGATTACTGGAGAACCATTTGGAGCTGGGATGTAAGGTAAGGATTTTACTACACTACACAGTGGGGCCAGTAGTGGGGGGGGGATTATAGTTTTGGGGTGGACATGCCCTTTAAGGATCCACAGGAGGCAGTTTCTTTTGAAGAGATATTTTTTGTTTTCCTTCCACAGAAACTGACCCTGTGTTCATGGAAAAGAGAAGCACTTTATTCTCAAGGACTACGGTATATGCCTTTTAGAATTAAAAAAAGTTTCACTTAAAAACCCAGACATGTTTTTTTTTATAAATACATTTGAAAAGATACATTAAAATCTCTGTTCCATCTTCCCACCACTGTAATGATTTCCAAAGAGAATAGTTTGTTAAAATGATTGTGCTGAGAAGAAAATCTGCTTTAGTGTGCAGAAACTGGAGGAGTGAGTGGCCCACCAATCACAAGCCTCTGTTCTTTATGTTGTGTTTATTAGGTTTGGGCTCCAGACCAAGATTCCCTGCCCATTTTTCTTCATTCCTTCTTCTTTTCATTCCTGTCTTCTCCTGCTTGTGACGCTTAAAGCTAGCCTGGAAACAGGAAAAAATATTTTCTGTAGAATTTTACATATTTATTTTGATAATTTTAACATAAAATGATGGTACTACAGTTTTTGTTAGAGGCTTTTACAAAAATGACTGATCTTTGCTGAAGCTTGCTTGGATTTAACATGGATTTTTACAAAGGAGCTTCATTTTGGATTGTTTCTACCATTTTCTAGTGCTGGCATTTCATATTTCTACCTGATGAAATAAAAAAAAATTTATTTGGGGTACCTGCTTGTGAAGATGAAGTACAGAGCTGCGGTGAGCTTATATTCTTTTAAAACTTGAATGGGGATGTTTCTTGTATGGGAAATCTTTCTGAAGTTAAAACTGCACCCAAATGTCTTTTAATAAGCAGCAGCAGTTATGAGAATAACAGCTAATACAATTTCTTTGAGATATGTTACCACAGTCACAAGTTTGTTGGCTAAGGACCCTTGGAAGAAACAGAAATATGGTGATTATGATGATTTCTAATACCCCATTCAATGAATAGGAGTATATGTGTTTTACTCTTATATAACAGAAGAAAAAAAAACACCTAAAATCAAACGTTTCTCTTCACAAAGTCCAGGTTATTGGAATAGCTAGGGAATATCAGACATATTCAAATGTGTGCTATTTATTCATTGGATATTTAATTGTTTAGTGTGGCTTTATCCATCTACTGGACTAGAATTTTTTATTGGTTTTGGGATAATACTTCATTTACTTGCTTATTGATGCACAGTGACCAGTTGATGCTTTCTACCTATATCCACACTGATTTAAGAAGTGCATGCTAAGTATGATGATCAGAGGAAGAGTATAGAAAACTACTATTCAAACCAAGGAAGAGTATTCAGTCTGTATTGTATGTTCATTATAACCTTGATGAATACAGCAGAGGTAAAAGGGAAACTTCCAACATTTCCAATTTGTTACTTAAAGGACATGTCCACCTCCAAAACTAAAATTTAACCCCGTACTGGCCCCACTGTGTAGTATAAAACATAATTTCCTTAAATCTCTGCTCCTTGTAGTTGTCCTGCAGTGCTTATCCAAAGTCCAGGAAAGTGAAAAGTATGAGCTGTCTTCCTGTCCAAAGGTCTCTGCCTCCTGTCTTGACTCCAGGAGGGATGGTGACATGTGCAGTGGAGCCCCCCCCCCCCCCTCCCTCCCACCATCCGCATCCATCCTCTGCAGCCCTTGCACCTAGCGTGAAATGCTTTTAAAATGGCTTAGCTTACTCCTGCCCACCCCAACCACCACATTAGTTCTTTAAAAAAAGAAGCGGAATCATACTTGCAGCCCTTCTCTCCCATGGCGTATCTATTGCCGGTAGCCACGTCTGTGATTGGCTGCCTCCAAACGGAGCCGGGAGAAGATACCGCAGGAGTGAAGGGCTGTAAGTTTGATTTGGCTTCTTTGTGTATACAAGCCCATAGACTTTGTTCCACTAGATTTTTCTGTGCACAATATTCTGTGTGCATGCATCAAGTTATGTATGAGCACACATCTCATGCTGGGTACACACAGTACAGATATTCAAAAGATGACCGACAGGATCTTGCAGATCCTGTGTGACATTTTTTAAAAATCTACATACGCACAGTTTCAAGCGTTCTCTCTATAGGAGAAAGCTCGGGACTGTGTTTCCCTTGGCCGCAGCAGGCTACCTCTATAGGAACTTGTCGCCAGTGAGGGAAATTTACTAACTTTTCCGAACAAGCGCTCGGCTGACCCGAATGTTTGGAGGCTGCTCACTCCTTCGGAAAAGCGCCCGCGCATAGTGCCGATAAAGCCCTGATACCGTCGGATCTGACGGTATCGGGGCTTTATCGTTACTGTGTGTACCTAGCTTTAGGCTGTGTACAAACCATAAAATTTTTATGTTAGATTTTCAATTATTAAACCCAATCAATAGTCCTTCTGATGTGAATGAAAGAGGTGCTGCCGATATTTTAGTTTCACCAATCTGCCACATGCCACACAATCCATGCCATCTAAAACCATGACATGGCTTTGACCAATCTTGGCTGAAATATCTGAGAGACACAACAGAGCTTTTCTACTGATTCTTTTGCCAAAATGTGGTTGGATTTTTTGATCGTATTGGCAGATAGGGATAATAAATTGTTCGATCGGCAGCCAATCGCGTATACACAGGCATGTATAGCCACCTTTAAAAGGGAACAGTGCTGGGCTGCCCTATTTGAATTCCTGGGAAAATCCCATAGTTTCCTTGTTTCTACAGGTAAACTTTTCCCAGCAATAATAATGTAGCAGTCTGCTCCAATTTAGACTATGAATACCTGTTCATCATGTGGCTTTTTGTTGCATGTAAACAAATTCTAGATTTAAAGGTGAGGCTAGTAGCTGGGGGAAAAGTATGTGTGTGTGTATGTACACATGCAGTAGAAAGGAGAGAATGGTTGCAGCTAGTGACCTCATCCTAGGCTTCCTTTAAGTATGAGAAAGCTCTTTGCTATTGAGGGCTCTTAAAGCCCACAGGGTACAGCTGATAGTAAGTAGTAGGTAGTAACCTCCTAGGTGCTCTCGCCGCTCCATGCAGGACTGGCCCTGCCCCGTTCACAAGCAAGCGTTTGCTTTGCAAAAAGGGTGTCCTCCCATGTGCAATTTTTAAAAAAAAGTATTTTAAAAATGTATTTGTCACCTGAACAGTAGAATGAAGCACATTTGGCCATGCATTATTTAATTAGGTTGGTTGTGTTGGTAACCTGTTTCACCAGCATCCCCATTCTCTAACAGTTATACCAAACAGTAGTACTGACCTGTGTTTCTCAAATGGTGTGATGGATCCCACTATTGTAAGGCCAGAGGTGCACCTCTAAATTTTGAAAGTAAATATATATATTTTGCTAGACTAATTTTCATTTTTTTTTTTTTACATCTTGCTATAAAAAATATATATTGTAATAGAGTAGAACCACTGGTTTTGACTATTCTGACAGTTTCAGCATGCAACAGGGCCCTGGGTTTTCAAAATCATCTTCAGGTAACTTTTTGATGGTTTGTTTTATTCATTTGTGTATTCCGTTTCTTTATCTAGCATGTGATTTTTTTTTTTAAATTTTTTGTGATGGGAAATTTGTTAGCTATTTTAAGACAGGGTGTGGCTGTAATTGGCCACATGTCTGTAAGGAGGAAAAAAAATCTCAGGCAAAGATTATGACCAATATTCTTTAACTGAATGTCATTGTTTTTTAGTGCTAGATATGTGATGACCTCTTTAGAAGCAATAGTAGATTTTAAATTGGCGCAGAATGTTTTCCCTTTATTATGCTAAAATAACTAGGTTGAGTACATCTGCTGCTTTATATTCTTTCTACGCTCCGCTTTACTGGCAGTATTGCTGTTCAGTATGCTGGGCGTACAGACTCACTGGCATTCTGCATACACCCACACTACGTGGAAGAAATTGTTTACCAAGAGACAAATACAGTTTTTATGTTTTTTTGGTCCGGATCCTTACCAGTAAAAAAAATCAGAAATGCAGGCTAGACCAAATATAACACGAACATTCTACAGTATTTAACATTTCCTAAATGTTCACATACAGTGTCAGGCTAAACTACACGCTGCATTTGTTTTCCACTTGACCATTGTTCCACTTTTTGTCCATCATTGTAGCACAGATAGGACTGTACCATGTGCAAACTCTGAGGTACTTTGTTACATACATTTTTGTGTTTTGAATTTCAGTTTATGTTGTTAATTATAGTGTGTAATCTTTAGCCTGATGAAAGGTTTGTTTCCCTGAGGAAGATAAAATAATTTCTGATTGGTTGTTATACTGCCTTGGGAATTCTTAACCTTAGTGCAGAAGGAACTCTTCACATCATATCAGGTTACATAGCACTTTAAAGGTGAGCTTGATAACCAGAGCATGGATACTAAAGAGCTTTGGGCACTGGTGCAGGAGAAAAAACGAACATTGATTCCAAAGGGCTACCATCTGTCTCAGCACGAAGATACGATCTCTGAACCTTCTAGTGACGAGGAAACAATGCAAAATATTCAGTGTATTCCTAAAATACAAGTGATTGTCACTATAGAACCTGAGGTAACCTTTTACTTATCTGAACAGAACTCTGGCTGCAGGACAATATTTGCAAAAAGAATTTGTAAAAAAGGGGCTGGTCATTTTTTAGTAACCCTTGAGAATTTGCATTTTTTTGCTAATATTTTGGGTTCATTTAGCATATATAGAATTTTGATTTGACTTTTTGCTGCTGCAATACTGATGAAAACTAATTGTAATTGAAAGTGAATTACCTCAGTCAAATATACTTTTTTCCGCCTTTTAGCACAAAGCTTTAATAATCAAAAATCCTGAATCATTTTTGCAGAAGGTTTGTAAGCGACTATTTGTGCGTTTTTAAGGAATACGGAAGAGGTCTCTAATATTGGCATCAGTGAGCATATATTTAAAGGAACCCTTTTATTTTTCCCCAAAAAGAGCTTAAATTGTCTTTCTAGCAAATATTATCTGCTTATACTGAAGCCAATTCTTGTGACATTCAGATGTTATTGGTATTAGACTGCTATCCCATGTGTCTCATGGTGACAAAAGCAGTACATTTTACATCCTGTATTTTCTGACATTTTTACTTTTCCTTTGAGTGTTCTTGGCATGGCTTTGACTTCACTAACTAAACACTTTCAAGTGCCGTTCTTTGCAGTGAAAGTGACTTGTTGGACATAAGGATGATTTAAAAAACCCAATAGAGTCAACTTATTGGAGGCATTAACCATTTTGACCTTCCATAACACCACCTGATTTTACTATAAAGTATATACCTAGATAAGTGAAAATGTGTCCCCTTATAGTTGTTTTTAGCCTAGATCTTTCTTTTGTAATAACTCTAAAAGAGGTATTAAGGGCTAGGCCACACTAGCGCGATTTTGATGCATTTGTACGTGCGTTTTTTTTCCCCCGAACATTGCAATTGCGGCAATGCACTGAAAATGCTTGATTTTGGGTGCTATGCAATTGTGAATCCGTTTGCGATACAATCTGCATTTTTATCTCCAAAGAAAAAAGCGCAGCAAAACTGCACTGGAATTGGTGTGGCCGTGCCCTCAGAGAGAAATGATTAAGGCATTTGTCATTTTTTTTGCCCGCAACCCCAACTGCTATTTTTAGTTTTTTATTACATGCATTTAGAACCAGATGAATAAGTTATCTTCCTTTCTTGCATTTACCTCCTCCCTTTGCCTAATGAGATTTATTTTATAAGCTTAAAGGATAACTGTGTTGCCTCAATGCATTTTTTTTATAATTGCTTTATAAAGAGTAATGGTATGCAGCCCTCCCCATACATATTTTTTCCTGATTTCGAGCCTCTCTCTGCCTTCAATTAGCCATGCTGTGAAGGGGGCATAGCAATTCTGTCTGCCTGTAACTGTCATTCAAATCTAGCATGCGAGAAAACACTCCTCCACCCACCCTTGATCAGCTTGATTATGTAGGCTGTATCCTAGCAACTGGGCATTTCAAGTTTGTTTTACTGGCAGAGGAGGAGGAGAGAGGTTGTAACAGACATTCCCACCAGCCAGTGAGAAGTGTTATGTTAATCATGGCCATGGGCCGTCTAGGAGGCGGGCTTTTAGCACTCATCTTTGCTGTGTGATATCTGAGAGGGCAACACAGCTGTAAATGTGAGTAAGTGATTTCAGCTGCTGAAGGTGTGGACATGTAATGGCGGTGATGTTGTTTTTTTATATTGTTGTCCTTTAAGCATGTGCAGAGGAGGCAGCAGGGGCAGCAGCAGTCAATCATTGGCTGTGATGTCAGCAACCACAGCCTTGATTGACTGCATGGGGTAATGAAGCCAGCTTACTTTTCCAGAACAGAGGCCATACTTATCCTAATGGGCTGAGTATATGGGTTGAGGGCAGATAACTGACAATATACCATTTTTTGTTTTAAGGGTGGAGACTCCCTTTAACCTTTAGGAACAAAAATTAATGTGGGCTGAGCTTTGTGTGGAGTAACAATATTTTAGTCTTTTATACTACGATATTTTTCCATTTTTCAAAGTAAGTAAACTTATTAACAATTTTTAATGTTTTTCTTTTACAGGCTCCAGCAATTGACGGAATCCGAGTCACCATGGAAAGTGCCTTAACGGCCCGTGATCGGGTCGGTGTCCAGGACTTTGTGCTGTTGGAAAACTATACGAGTGAAGCAGCATTCATAGAAAACCTAAAGAAAAGGTTTAAGGAGAACCTAATTTATGTACGTTTCTGATTTGTTTACTAAAATATGAGCAGAAACATTCTAGAAGGATTAGAGCTGGGCCATCTCAACGAAAGGCAACTTAAATACATTTTAAGGGACATCACAGTGTAAATGTTAGCTTGATATAATTATATCATATATAATTATATGTGGTAGGGTTGTGTCTGTCACTGTCTTTGGGTTGCTCTCCTTTCTGCTTAAAGTAAGAAATTGAAAGGCACAGCAACCACCGTAATAACTAGAATACTAGAGCCTACCTCCAATAGAATTCTAAAATCAAGCTGTATATTTTCTATGAATGGTGATTTAAATAACAATTAAGAACTTTTATAAATTGCACCTTTTATGCAGTACATTCTTTTAAATTTTAGCCCCAGAGTCTTAAGGTCCGTACACATGTCCGACCCGTGACGCATGATGTGTATGAATGGCCATTTTGGCTGATAATCATGCAATGTATGGGCACTTTCTCGGGCGATACGGCCACTTGTTCGAAGATCTGCCCGGCTCGCCCGATCGGACGGTTTGACCGAGAAAGTGCCCATACACGGCACAATTCATACACATCTGTGTACGAACCTTTAGAATAGGGAAGATAGCTTAGTCTTGGTATGCTTTGCACAAAGGACCATAATTTGTATATGTAAATTAAGTTGAGGCATGTTCCCTTGGCTTTAAAGGACAACTCCACCCTCATAAGAACATCTTTTAGAAAGAATGGCCTCTTTAAAATATGTTGATATTTCATCGTTTGTTCTCTGAATTCATTACTATATGCCTGCTATGCTTCTGGAGGCCTCATGGAAACTGAGCAATTTAGAAACCTGTACTGAGCCTGGGCATGTTCAGAAGAGGCAGACAGGGGATTAACATTCAGTCATTGGCTGTGTCAACTGTCAAATCCATAACTGACAGTTGCTAACTGGAAGAACCAGGAAGCAGAAACAGGGGAAACAGGGCATTGTGCAGGATTTCAGATTATACTTGTATATTTCAGATTTTAAACTATTACTGTTTAGGGATTTTGGGGGGTGATTAACCTGTATGTAAGTTTGCCCTTTAAGCATTACCGGTGGCAACAATATTCCTAAAGTCACCATACTTTAAAAGGCATCTATAGTGGGAAAATGAACTTTTTTTTTCTTTCTTTCCATGTGTTCTATAATTCCCCACAACCCCCAGAGTGTCTTTACTTTTTCCAGATTCCCTCTCTGTACTGAGATACACCAGTTAGAATAGTGATTGCATTCCTCTACTCCTACTTGGACTGTCAATCGTATCCCTGTGACGTGATCCCCCCTCCCGGCTCTGTAATAAACATAGAGATTAGAGCATTAGCAGGGGGAAAGAGGTATGTTTGATAGTAGATATAAGGCTGCACTTGACCCCCTTCTTAATAGCTTTCACTGATTGATGATGGGTCACAAAGAGAGAGATCGTAAACTGTACTGATCTCCTTCTTCCGTGTCTCCAGGACAGCTTGCTTTCTATTTGCCACTGTGCTTGGGTGTGTTTTTCAGGATGTTGAACTTTTAACTCCTACTGCACATGATAAGCTTGTCGGTTAGCCGGAGTTGAGACGTGCAGGAGGTAACAAGGGGGAAGGGGGGAGTGCTGCACAGAGATCTGACACCATGGTTAAACAAAGTCACTGACAGAGATAGGATTAAGGCAGCACAGAGTACATGAATTTAACTTTGCAAAGGGGCAATTGTTTTTTTCACTATAGATGCCCTTTAACCTGTTGACGTTTGATTATTTGGCCTTCAAGAATGGATCAGGATTTTGTCTTTATCCAGGTCTAACGTTTGCTTTATTGGCCAAGTTATAGCATACTATAGTATTTGAGGTTGAATAAAGACACACGTCCATCCAGTTCAACCCATCTAGCAATATCCTCATTTCCTGCCTAACTGTTGATCCAGAGGAAGGCAAAAAAAACCCACCAAATTTATGAAGGGGGAAAAAATTCCTTCCTGACTCCAAGTGGCAATCGGAAATTTCCCTGGATCAACTCTACTTTATGTATCAATACCAGTAACTTGTAACATTCCTTGTTTGCAGAAACTCATCCAGCTTTTTTTTGAAAATGGCCAATGAACCTGCCATAACAACGTCCAGTGGAAGACCGTTCCATAGCTTTACCGTTCTCACAGTGAAAAACCCTTTCCGAGCTTGAAGCCTAAACCTTTTTTCTTCAAGTCTTAAGGGATGTCCACGTGTCCTTTGACATGTTCTATTGGTGAACAATGCCCCAGATAGTTTATTTTATGGCCCGTTAATGTATTTATACACAGTAATCATATCCCCACGCAAGCGCCTTTTCTCCAGCGTACATAATTGTAACTTTTCCAGTCTCTCTTCATATTCAAGCTCCCCCAATCCCCTTATTAATTTAGTTGTCCTTCTCTGAACCCTTGCCATTTCAAAGATGTCCTTTTTGTACACAGGATTCCAAAATTGCACTGCATATTCCAAATGAGGCCTTACCAATGCTTTGTAAAGAGGGAGAATTACATTTTCCTCCCTTGAATCCATACCTCTCTTTATACAAGACAATACCATGCTGGCTCTGGCTGTTACCGCCTGGCACTGCTTGCTACCTTTAAGTTTGTTATCCACCAAAACTCCAAGATCCCTTTCCATCAGGGATTCACTTAACACAGAGCCATTTATAGTATAAGTAGCACAAGGATTTTTAAGTCCAAAATGCATCACCTTACATTTATCAACATTGAATTTCATCTGCCACTTAGCAGCCCAATGTGACAATCTATCTAGATCCCCTTGCAACGATTGCACATCCTCTGAAGTTTTTAATGGTCGACAAAGTTTTGTGTCGTCAGCAAACACAGAAACCTTGCTGACAATACCCACTTCCAAATCATTAATAAATAGATTAAATAGAAGCGGCCCCAGCACAGAACCCTGTGGCACCCCACTTAGCACTTTAGTCCATAATGATGAAGCCCCATTAGCAACTACTCTCTGCATCCTATTCATTAACCAATTTTCTATCCATGTACAAATGTGACTCCCCAGACCAACAGACCTTAGCTTATACATTGACTGCATCAAAAGCCTTTGCAAAATCCAAAGGCTGTAGGTATATACCGTAGGTATAACCCGTTAGTTTGGCATACCAGATGATGTGATTACGGTATTTGAGAATCAAAGGAATATTTGGCAGGGCTCATACATGGCTACCAAATCTGTTTTTTTTTTTTTTCCCACTATATTTTTGTAAACTAATTGGTAAAAATAATTGAAATACAATACATCTGGTTTTACCTTTTTTAAAATACAATATCTGTTTAAGAAAATTGCAATCCATTGCAAGTTTATTTACCCAAAACTAACGGATACCAATGGTACATTGCAACACTGCAACATTTAATGGCACACATGGGCATTTGTTTGCTGTATTTTTACTAGTGTGTCTAAACACAGCTATTCTCATTAGCAAGGCAGGCAATATGTTGTAATTCCTGATATCTGTTTGCCACATTTTTTTATTTTCAGTGCATACTGCAGCATATCATCTAACAAACCTGAATCACATAAAATGGTCTGAAAAAAGACCCCTTATATATAGGCACACCTCATTTTAAAGTCCACACAAAAATCACAAATCGCTTAGGTTAGCTTCCCATCCAGTGTCAATCTAAAAGCAAACTTAAAGTGCACATGCATAATATAAACGTCACATTAAATACATCTTATAAATAACCAATCTAAAAAACCACACAGTAATGAGCGTTCAGGCATCCTTGACCACAATGAAAGATCAAGTGCTGTCCTGGGCCCTAGTCCCAAAGTTTACAAACTCCAGCACGGAGACACTGTCAAATAAATTGCTTGAACATCAACTGTATCCTCCAACTCATAACCCAAGGAGAAAGTCACAGTTCCTTATACAATGTAATCAAATGACACGTTCACTAGATATTTGCAACCTACAAGAATCCGTGCAGGTGTTGGAATCAACTATCCCTTTGGTTGGGTAAGTATGTCATTTGGCAATCCACAGGAAATTCACTAGCTGAGGCGACCCAGCGCCTAACTGTGAGAATATTAAGTCCAGAGTTCCCATTTGTGGACTTTTAAATGGGGTGTGCCTATATAATAAGGGGTCTTTTTTCTAACCACTCTATGTGATTCGGGTTTTGTTCCATGATATGTGTTTTTTCTCTTAAGGCACCACTATATTTTTAGAGTTCCCCAGTCTGTGCAATGAATTTGGTTTGCGCACTCTCAACACGGGTTTGATACTGCAGCATATGGCAGTGTGCTTAGTAACTTTTATGGAACCAAAGCTTATAAACATTAACAGTGCTTTTTTTTCTTTTCTTTTCAGACATATATTGGTTCAGTTTTAGTCTCTGTTAACCCCTACAAAGAGCTGGAGATCTACAGCAAGCAACATATGGAACGATACAGAGGGGTTAGCTTCTATGAAGTATCACCTCACATGTAAATGCTATTTAATATATTTACTTAAAATTAACAAGCTCCTAGTAATAACATAAAAGTGGTTATGTTTTACTGATTTGTGAAAATAGCAAGTAAACTAAATGCTACTCACTGTACCAGTTCCTGCTTTTACCAGCAGAAGCAGTAAATAGATTGACATGTACCAATAGCCGTAGACATCTACAAATCTACCGTAGACATCTAAAAATGGATCGTATGATCCACAGATCGTACGATCAGATTGGCCGAATATTTTTTTTTTCCCCAACTGGCCCGATGGGGGGAAACAGACGATGGTACAATATCAGGATATTCCATTATCGTATGACGGGGGTCTTGACGTCTATGATCTTAGCATCTGTTAGTCATTGTTGATTGCTTTGGTGGCAGGGGGAGTTAAAAAAAAACAAAAAACAAACAGCCTGCAGTTTTCTGTTGTTGATCATATGTTCCATCTAAAAGGTTGGAAAGGTAACACTATTGTAATTTTTCTTCCAATTCAGTTATAATTATATTATAACTGAATATTATTATATTATCTGTAAATATCTGGAAACCTTTTCTTGACCCGGCTCTGTTAATTTTATCGTATGTCTATACTATTTCACTTGTTGCTAAGCTGCGGTAAAACCGAGCACCAAATAATAAAAGTTACTACTGTCGGTATTTTAATGTAAAAAATGCCATATAATATTGGCCAAAATTAGCCAAACGTGCTTGCTACAGGAGATCAAAGCAGGATCAATATTGACTTGATGCTTTTATAGAATTTTTTTATGCTGGCATGAGTTACAGGTTTTTGCTAAAATTTGTGCAGGGTTTATTAAGTATTAATCTAGGAACCACTGTGGTTTAATTGCTGTTTAGATGGGAAAGCCTTGCATTCATGTGACAACTTATGTTCTTGTAAAATATTTTAAATGCTTAATTATTATTTTTTTTTAGTTATTCATTGGGTAAGGGGGTACAAATTAGGTGTCCAGTTGATTCTTCCCATAATTAACTGTTGACAGTTTGTGTCTAGGACAATGTTAATCAGAAAATACACGTTTTGGCCTCATACCAGGCACAGTGAGCTAGTTTATTTGTAATCTGGTGGTTTACTTTTACTTGCCATACATGCCATGTTATGTTTTCTAAGAGAATTATTAAAATTATAGAATTATAATTCTATAATTGGCAAAATCAGATTTGACAATTGGTCATGAACCCAGGAGGGTTCGTTCACACTAGATCAGTTTCTGTCCATTTCCAGGCAGAAATGCGCGTTGCAGCCCTTTTTTTAATAGATCGGATTGACCCGTTCCTTTAAAAAAAAAAGTATGGCTGTATGCATTTCTGTCCGGAAACAGACACGTTTTGATAAAAAATATAGAAAAAATGTAGCACTAAAAATGGATCAAAATGACAAAAAACATAGACCATCCCTTGTGGTCTGTTTTGTTCTGTGTGAACGCAGCCTAAAACAATTGCTTGTACATAGAATTTAATACCTGTGTCTTGTTATAGATTGGCTCAGTATGTGAGGCCCTTTGGAAGATTTTTGAATATTTGTTAAAGAATCTATAAGTTGTGGCTACATACAGTTACAAGTGTACTCCCTATATAATGCCACAAACCTAACAATCACGGACGACTCCGTATACTACAGTACAGGGAGCTGACCATGAACAAAGGAAATACCAATAGGATTGTCCCTTTATCACTAAGGTGCTTAAGGTGCTATCTACCACTGGTGAAGGTGTGTCCTACATTTAAACAAACAGCAAAGATAATCAATGCACATTCCAAGGCCCCATACAGTATAATATTATGTGTGCATTGCATACATTGTTTGCGTTACTGTGATCACATTAATGAAAAGACTTCCAACCATGTAAAGGTACAGTATATACTCGAGTATAAGCCAAGCTTTTTATTTTTTTTAAATGTATGTATAGTTTATTTATAAAGCTCCACTTGGGGACTCAGCGCTGTACAGTAATAAAATAAAATAGTCTTACAAGGGGGATAAATACATAGATAGTTAAATACATAAATATATAAATAATAAATAGAAGTGCTAGAGCTTTGCCACAAGAGTAAAGGAGGTCCCTGCCCCATAGAGCTTACAATCTAGTTAGGTGGGTAACATACAGATACAGTGGAATGGGTATAAGTGCTGGAGTGAGATGTATGCAGTGCAAATAAAACAATCATATACTGTGCTGGGTACCAGATAGGTAGGATGTAAGACTAGCTTTAAACCTGCTAATTGAGGTTTCTTGACGTAAAGAGAGAGGAATAGAATTCCAGGGAGCCACAACAGACAATGGCTTAAGGCTAGAGGAAGCAGTACGAGTGGGGGGGGGGGGGGTTGTCTGTACAGGAGATGTTTCTGTGATGAGCAGAGAGTACAGGCAGGAACATATGCAGACACTAGAGAAGAAATATAAGAAGCAGCAGCAGAGCGAAGGGCTTTAAATGTTAGGAGAATGATTTTGTATGCAATGCGCTGTTTAACAGGGAGCCAGGTTGTTTTCCAGTACAGAAGAGATTTGGGATATATAGACTGAAGGGGAGAGAGGTAGGAAGCAGGAAGACCAGTAAGTAGTAGATTGCAATAGTCCAGGCGCGATAGGATGAGAGCATGCATAAGCATAGCAGTGGTCGGGATTTATGTGGTTAGAAAAGGAGCAAGAGGAGTCAATAATTACCCCTAAGAAAGATGGGACAGGACCAGGTTTAGGTGGAAAAGCGATCAGTTCAGTTTTAGAAAGATTTAATCTGAGGTAGCATTGAGATATCCAGGAGGAGGTGGCAAGGAGACACGTGATTGGATGTCAGGAGTTAGTGTAGGTGTGGACAAGTAGATTTGTGTATAGTCTGCATATAAATGATAGTTGAAGCTAAAAGAGTGGATGACATCTCCCAAGGAGATAGTGTTGAGGGAGAACAATAAAGGTGGCCATACATCTATAAGATTTTACTTACCCGACCGAGCGCTCACCCGATGTTCCTTCGATCCTGCCGGAACCGCTTCTCCCGATCTTACATTCGACCGACATGCGATCGCAAAATGAATGGGATTTTGCGATCGCATGTCGGCCGAATGTAAGATCGGGAGAAGCGGTTCTGGCAGGCATCGATGAACATCGCGTGAGCGCTCGGTCGGTTAAGTAAAACCTTATAGATGTATGGGCACCTTAAGGGTCAGAACAGACCCCTGCAGTACCCCCACATGAAGAGGTGTTGTTAGCAAAAGATACAGAGTACGTTTGGTCAGAGAGATAGGATAGAAACCAGGATGCCACTTCATTGCGAATGCCCAAAGAGTGAAGTATCTGCATTAGAAGGGAATGAGCGACTGTCAAAAGCAGAGGATAGGTCAAGGAGGATAAGAATGGAAAAGTGACCGTTGGGCTTTGCAACCTGCAGATCATTCACAACCTTACTCAGGGCCGTCTCCATAGAATGCGCAGGACGGAATCCAGATTGCAAAGGATCCAATAGGTTATGAGCATGAAGGTAGATAGTGATACGGGAGAAGACTAATCGTTCTAGCAGTTTAGAGGCTATCGGTAACAGAGAAACCGGGCGGTAGTTAGCTAAACAAGAGGAGTTCAGTGAGGCCTTTTTAAGTTTGGGCTTAAGATAGGCATGCTTAAAGATGGAAGGGAAAATTCCAGCTGTAACCAGGGCATTGAATATGTGGACAATTATAAGGGTAAGCAAGTGATTACAGTGCTTCAGTAATCCAGAGGGCATGGGATCAAGAGGACATGTCGTGAGCGGACATGATAGAAGCAGGCGAGAGACTTCTGCATGGGTCACAGGAACAAAAGATCCAAGGGTAACTGCGGCAGTTAAGGGCAACATAATCTGAGAGTCATCCCGAGGACCAGAGATTCTGCATGCAGATGGACTCCACTTAATGTTAAAAGTAATGCGCAAAGTCCTGGGGAGATTGCAGAGAAAGGAGAGGGGCTCAAAAGGGAGTTGAAGATGGAGAATAGGCGACTTGAGTTAGATTTGTTGTTATTTATAAGTTTCCGGTAATAGTTCTGTTTTTCTAGCAGGAGCCCACAGCTGCACTGCAACATGAACTTGTAATGGAGAAAGTCAGCGTTTGTACGGGACTTTCTTCTCCATGCACGTTCAGCAGCATACATGCACCTGCATATAAATCGGGAAGTGGGGTTTAGCCACGGGCAAGGATTAGAGGTTCCTTGTCTGAGGGAATGCAGGGGGGCAAAAGAGTCTATTGTGTTAGTCAGAATAGAATTATAGAAATAAGCAAGAGAGTCAGGGTCATCAACTGTCAAAAAAAAAATTAACCTGAAAATCTAACCTCGGCTTATAAGCATGTTACAGCACTTTTGCTGCATACTGCCCCTTTAAGGCAGCTAGAGGCAATCGGGGGGGGCAGCATTCAAGTGTCCCCCTAGCCTCCTCGATCCCACATTTTTGATCCAAATCCGATGTGGGGATCAGGTGCTAGCAGCCTTGGCCACTTTTGCTGCATACTGCCCCTTGAATGCAACTAGGGGAAATCGGGGGGGGGTTTCAGCATTCAAGTGGCCCCCTCGATCCCCCATCGGTTTGGTCCAAATCTGATGTGGGGAGCGGGAGCTAGCAGCCTTAGAAGCCGTAATGGAAGCTGGCCCCATGAAGAGGAGTTCCACGATAAGGGAGACACCTCCGGTGATGTCACGGGACTTCCATTTTCACCGGGGTTTTCCCTTAGGCTTCCCCTGTGCTCAAGCGTCATACTCCAACCGTAAATGTATTTTCTGATGTGTGGTCACTAATAAATTTGGACATTTATGGTTGGAGTGCGACCCTTGATTTTCTTTTTACTTGATACTATGTATCCCAGTGAGGGGGGGGTACCTGAAGGAGTCAGCACCCAGAGCAGGTTAGAGTGCATTGGACTCTCCATTCAGATTGCAGTGTAGTACAAGCTGTAGTAAGCTGTCAGTAAACGGCAGCTTACTATATTATTTGTGAATGGAGTTTCATTCAGAATTAGGATTTGCTACTTATGGGTAGTCTTTGCTACTTATGGGAACAGAGATCAATATTATGTGATCAATTAATTATTGATCTTTGACAATGATTGAAAAATCACTTCCTGGAAATTTGTTCCAGGAAAAAAATTTTCTGATCAGATTTGGACTTGGAAACTGTAATTTATGCCTGTATTCCAAGTTCGTTATCATTCCCCAAGATGATCTAATGATTATCTTTTGGAATGCACATACAAAAAAATCTTAGTGATACACACCTCTTCCCCCCCCCCCCTACAATAAAGCTAAACCGTACGTGGTCATGGGGGGCAGTAGAGGTCATAATTTCTACCCTCTGTTTGTAATCAAGTCAATTAGTTTTACTTCTTTTTTAGGTAAATAAGTACCTCTGCTTATACTCATATTGACTTATATTCAAGTATATATGGTAACCCCAATCTAAAAAGGTCTTAACCTTTTTTACCTTAATTACTATTTCCTTTTTCTAAAACTTTTGCATTTCTCGGACTTGTACATTGCATTAGTCTAGCAGGTTTTCACTTCACCCTCCTCTGGCTATTTTTTGTGAGGGGAAAAGGCCTTCCTTCCAATGCTTTATATTAAAGGCACAAGACCTCCAATTAAAGATAGAGGTTGTGGGTGCTAATGCCACATGGAAGCTTGACCTATATTCCTAATAAAGTCCATAGGAGAGCGTTTCAACGGCCGTATCAATCAACGGCCGTAAAATTGCCTTGTGCCTTGCTTTTAGCTCATTCCCTGTAATATACTGTAATTTGAGACAATTATGTGGCCAAGCTTTTTACCTCTGTTTTACTTTTTGTAATGCAGCTTTCGTAATAAATGCCCATAACTCCCTTTAATATTGGGATTTTGCAGTAAAGAACCCCATTTAAGCTTTTGTACTAGTTTACATGTTTGTTGCAATTAATCCTGTCCAGCTGGCAGCAGAATTAGTATGACCTTTATTTAGCATACATTGGAGTTGGTTGGACAGTGTAGACTTTGTTTATGAAAATCCATTTGCATGTCACTTTAGTATAAGTGATTCTAATACATGTATTTATTACATTTGAATGCAGGATTCTTTTAAATAAATTACATTTGTTAATGCTAAAACATTTTGGGTCAGTACAAGGTGCAAAAATGTGCCTGTTATTAATTTGTATCAACGGTTATCCAACGCCAATAATCAAGTTAGTTAAAGCTGATTTCTTTATGGTAGTAAAGATTAAAAGAAGGATCTATATAGTTAGGCTAGGTACATACAGGCAGATGTTTTGGCCCAACCAATCGCCACCTCTAGACAGGCAAAACATTGTTGGTGGAGCCCATAGAAGACCACACGATCAGCCATGATTTGCTACCATGTCCAACCATTCTTTAATCCGTTTTGTCGGGAAAAACTATTGGGCAGCGTTGTTGCATTTCCTTTTCGTGGTAGATAGAAAACCCTATTCCTACCTCACTTGGTTGTCTGAATCAGACGAATGGATGCCCAGTTGTGCAGTTTGTTTTCAGAGCTCATGTGATCACCATTTTTTTTAATCGCATGATCTCTAATAACATATAATAGACGGAATTGCAGTGCAAACATACAGTAACAAGGGTGAAATCCACCGTGTGCTGTCAGTGTGGTTGTAGCCTAAGGGCCATATTTATCTTGTGATAATTAGTCCTTTCTCACTTCTTTCACTTCAGCCAGCAGAGACAGAGTATGAACTACAGCTAATTTTTTTTTTGGTTTTTATTTACAAAGAAGGCAGTGATATTTGAAGGCTCATTCATTCTGTTCCTTATAAAGAAGGAACAGAGATCTATTTTAAATCCGTACATTTAAAGCTAGCATTTTAGGGAAGCTTGTTAAAGTAAAATGTGTTTTAAGGAATTTATATTACCAGTCCCATAATTCATGTTTTAATAGCTGCAAAATTCCTTATCTAGCGACTCCATAAACTCTTTTCTTCTTAGGCCTGCTGTCTTTTATACGGAAATTTCACACCAAAAAGTTTAAATGTAAAAAATGTACAAAAAAAATTTTTTTTTTTTACTGCTTTTTTTATAATTTTAGAAATGTATTGATTTTTTTTTTTTTAAACATCTTTTACTTCTGTATAGCTATGCAATAGCAGATAACTCCTACCGGTCTTTGCGAACAGAACGGAAAGATCAGTGCATCCTCATATCTGGAGAAAGTGGTGCCGGAAAGACAGAAGCAAGCAAAAAAATCCTTCAGTACTATGCAGTAACCTGTCCTGCTAGTGATCAAGTTGAGACCGTGAAAGATCGTCTCCTTCAGTCCAATCCTGTTTTAGAGGTAATTGATACTAAAAAAGAAATTTTATGCTCTTAACAGTCAATCCATTTCCTTGTCTTTAACTCTTAACACAACTAGCAAGTCATGGTTAAAGAACCACTATACTAAAATTGTAAGTCCTCATTTGATACTGTGATTAGAGGGAAGATACAGGCAACATTTCTCTGGGTTGGCCTTACTCTCTTAGCAGCACACTGGAATCTGGATGCTCTCAGGAGAGTTGTTCAGGCTTCATTTGCATGGTTAAACTTTCAATGCTAAAATCTTAAAAAGTAAGGTACAAATTGAAGCCCCTAACTACCCGGTAGTTATAAAAGCATATAAAAAAAGTTATATTTGTTAGAACTAAAGCAGCACGTTGACATTTCATGCAATAATACATACTTTTGTGTTTAGGCATTTGGCAATGCAAAAACTTTACGGAATGACAACTCTAGTCGATTTGGAAAGTATATGGATGTACAGTTTGATTATAAGGTTAGTGGCATGGAATGGTCATTTTTGAAATGTATTTAGTAAATATTAACTTGTGCAAATGAAGGTAAATCATACCCCAAAGCTGTAATAGTTAGAAATCTGAGAGATGGAAATCTTACCTGAAATGCAAAATGGTATTCTGTAACCTCTTTCTGCTTGGTGTCACTCATAGATGTAACCAATGACATCACAGCCAATGACTGAATGTAATTCCCCTAGCTAACCTCCTCTGAGTTTGTAAAAGCTTGTAAAAAAGTTTGGAGAGGAGGTGAAAAACCTTTGAGAGACTTAAGGAAATGGGGGAGCATACTTTTGCTTTATAACATATTAGCCCTACTCCTGACAGCTTTCTAACTATTATAGTTTGGGGGGTATACCCATATATATAATTTTTCATTTGAGGGGTGAACATGCCCTTTAAGTGTGGTGCTGTCAATTTGTATGTTGTTTACCACATTTGTTTAGGTTTATTATGATGTATTCAACTACCAAATATTTTACCATTTTTAAGATTTTCAACATTCTTTATTTTTACATATATTTGCCAACACAGAACTAAAGGCTTTCATTTTATTAGCAGTTAAGTTTTGCATGTTAATCATCATTTATATACTGTATTATTCATTCTTGTGGTGAAAAGGCTGAATCCTTCTGACCTCTGATAACCTGTCTGTTCCTACATTTGAAGGGAGCCCCTGTGGGTGGGCACATTTTGAACTACCTCTTGGAGAAGTCACGTGTGGTTCATCAGAACCATGGGGAGAGGAACTTCCACATCTTTTACCAACTGTTAGAGGGCGGAGAAGAAGATCTGTTGCGCAGACTGGGACTAGATAAAAATGCCCAGAACTACCACTATCTGGTGAAGGTCAGTATCGGGTTAAAGGAGAACCACCCTCTCCATTGTTAGTACCCAGATTGAAGACCTAAACTGCTAGCTCCTCACAACTATATTCCAATTAGATGTGGCATACCAGGCTGTCAAAAACAGTTTTGTAATGCCAGACTAGACTGTTTAGAGTGAGGATCTATCGATTTAGGGCTTGAACCTGGGTAATATTGGGGGAGGGGGGTATTTTGGGAGTTATAATTGCCCTTTAAAGAAATATTTCACTACGAAAGTGAACTATTCCTTTAATGCATTGATTGAAGACCGGGAGGAAAAGGAGCTATGTCTTACCTCCCCTTCTTCAATCAATGCACGTGGAGCCAGGAACGAACTTAGAGCAAACTTACCTGTTATGCGATCCTCCGTAGCAGCACTGAAATCCCCAACCTCTTCCGGGTTCTGTTAAACTATAGCGTGCATTATCGTGCATGCACGCTATAGCTGTACAGAACCCGGAAATGGTTGGGACCTGTCAGTGCTGCTGTGGAGGATTGCGTAACAGGTAAGTTTGCTCAAAGTTCGTTCCTGTCTCCTCTTACATTGATTGAAGAATGGGAGGTAAGACATAGTTCCTTATCCTCCCAGTCTTCAATCAATGAATTAGAGGAATAGTTCACTTTGGTAGTGAACTATTCCTTTAAAAGAAAAAAAACAAGAACTCTTATCAGAAGATTCATACACAGGTTCGATCATGCAGTGCGACTCGCAATGCATGATGTGTATAAACGCCAGTTTCGGCCAACAATCTCTCCATGTATGGGCCCTTTGTTGGCCGAAACAAACGTTCGGTCTGGCGTTGTTGAAGATCTGCTAGGCGAATTGGTCAATGAGGCTCAACCGAACATCTGTTTCAGCCAACAAAGCACCCATTCACGGCACAATTATGCGGCGCTCATGAACATCGTGTGTCAGGGGTCGGCTCCCACGATCATATGTGTGTATGAAGCTTTAGTTTCTAAGTTTGGAGAGTGAATGCTTCTTTTTACAGGGCATAGGTCTGTAAATTATGCTTCTTTTTTTAGAACATGGTTCTCTGGCCAATCTTCGCATTTGTGGCAAAATTATTTATTTAAAAACGCACAATAATATTGTAATGCCCTTTAAAGCTGAGGCCACACTGTAGTGCTCACGAGCACAGCAGAAACTGGCACATAAGCACATGCACTGCGTTTGCGCAAAAAATGCATATCTAGTAGCACCAAAATTGGGCCACACTAGTGTGTGTTCAGATTGAGCTTAAAAGCGCACTAGTCTGGCCTAACCCTTAGAAGCAAGAATTTAAGTGAAATTATAATGGCCATTTTACCTTGTCTGCAGGGTCAGTGTGCCAAGGTGAGCTCAATCAATGATAAAAATGACTGGAAGACAGTAAGACGGGCTATGTCGGTCATCAATTTTAATGAAGATGATGTGGAGGTTAGTTTCTCAGCATAGAGACTTGTATAATTGTTTTGTGTATTGACTTATTTCATTTGCCGAGTAAATTACTGTTAACTATTGAAATAGTTATTCAAGTTTAATATGTAGACTCTTTCTAATGGCATTAAAAGAATGATTTTAAGGTATACCCAATTTGTTTATTTCAGGAATTGCTAAGTATTGTAGCCAGTGTCTTGCATTTAGGAAATGTGCAATTTGCAACAGATGAGCAGGGCCACGCTCAAGTCACGACTGAAAATCAAATAAAATACCTCGCCAGGGTAAGTATTTTTTGCATAAAAGTTATTGCAATGTCCAACAACTAGAATGTTGGTGAACTTAGGGCACTAATATTTGTCGATATATGTACTAATCTTGGATATAAAGCTCTGTGCAGTGTTCATTTCTTGGTGAATGTCTTTTGCACATTTGAATTTCATGGCATTAATCAGTATAAAGGTACAGAATTAGTAACAGAAAAGGTATTCTGATGCTCGTTGCTTTGCTTATATCTAGTCTAACATCAAAGTATGACAAATTGGAAACAATCTAAAAGTATCGATTGTAAATATTGTACTTAAATCCAAGCCTTGAAGTCATTAGGAGCTCATTTAGAGCTTGTAAGTGAAAGTAAATTAAAACCTGATATATTGATTACCTTCTTACTATACATGAGGTGGAAAAAAGGAAAGGTGAAGGTAAATGTAGTTCTTATTGTCTTTTATTAAAGAAATTTTATTTTGTTTTGGATTTGTTTTACAGCTTTTGTCAGTTGATGCTGCTATCTTGCGTGAATCACTCATACATAAAAAAATCATAGCTAAAGGAGAAGAAGTGAGTACAATCATACTTGGGATAGTGTTAAAAGGAAAAACATTTTTTAAACATAATTTTTGACACCTGTGTCTGATAGTATTTGTGCTGTTATTGTCACAGTAATTAGGGCTGTCGTTCCTCCTCCTATTTATATATTGGCTCCCTTACTTCTTCAAGTAAGTTAACGGTAATAGTTTGAAATCTGAAATATATGTCTAACCTGAAAATCTGCACAATGTCCTGTTTCTGCTTCCTGGTACTTCCAGTTAACAACTGTCAGTTATGGATTTGACAGTTGACATCACAGCCAATGACTGAATGTTAATCCCGTCTGCCTCTTCTGAGCATGCCCAGGCTCAGTACAGGTTTCTAAATTGCTCCGTTTCCATGAGGCATCCAGAAGCATAGCAGGCATACTGTAATGAATTCATAGGGCAAACTATGATATATCAACATATTTTAAAGAGGCCATTCTTTCTAAAAGATGTTCTTGTGAGGGTGGAGTTGTCCTTTAAACACTATTGATGTAGTGGTTTTAAATATTTGCTGCACATTGCAAAAAACACTTGTTTGAATTTCTAAAGCAACACTGGGTGTTTTTTGGATAAATGTGCTATCCTGTAGGTATAATTAGTTTATCTAATACATTTTTAGCTACTGGGGACTGATAGTAGTTGGGGTTCCTAAAGATTATTTAGAGGAACATTACCACCTAAATGTCACTAATAATAGCAGTTAGGTTTATTTTACACTGTTTAATTTACAAACTAACAGGGAGATTCAATAAAAGTTCTTATCATTTAAAATGGTGCTAATTTTGCCCCAACCAATCAGCTCTTATTTAATATTTGTAAGCTTACATCTGATTGGTTGGGGCAAAATTAGCACCATTTTAAACGATAAGAACTTTTATTGAATAACCCTGTAAGACTTTTTCTCCTTTCTCTTTTAGCTAAATAGCCCACTGAATCTTGAACAAGCTGCATATGCAAGGGATGCATTAGCAAAGGCGATTTATGGACGCACCTTCTCTTGGCTTGTCAGCAAGATTAACAAGTCACTTGCATACAAGGTACTTAGTGAGAAACTTTAAGTTCTGCTGTAATGGCAAGTTCACATTTATGTAATATGGATCGTTAAAAATAAATCCCATATCATATAAAACATTTTTTAGACTGATCACTGATGCAGAGGACACCATTTTAGAATTGTACAAACAATATTTTGCTCAAACTGGCAGAAACTCTAGAATGTTTTTTTTTTCTGCAGGGAGCAGATTACCATAGCCTTGGAAGTGCTTCGCTCATTGGGCTGCTGGATATATATGGTTTTGAAGTTTTCCAGCACAACAGGTAAGTGTATGCTTCCGTGCTCCAAAAGAATGGATCTTGCATTTTTAGGGACTTAGGGGGAGATTCAATATAGGGCTTTTCCGTCTAAAACCCACGTTAACCCAAAGAAATTTCGGGTTAACGTGGGTTTTAGACGGATTTTAGAGCACAGCGCCATTTCCGAATGTTTTTGGAAATAGCGCTGTGCTAACGATCCAAAACCAGTAGCGTAAAGTTTTGCGCTACTTCTTAGCACGAAACTTTACACTGACATAATCTCGTTTACGTCCGTTATTGTATCGCGGGATCGGGCTAAGGTAAGGAGCGGCAACTTCCCGTATTGAATCTCCCCGTTAGTTTTTTAACTCTTTCCGACATGTTTTTACACATATAGCCTGTGACTTATATGGATAATTGTTTCTGTGAATAGATTCATTTATACATGACTATTAACCTGTGATGGTAATTTTTCTTAAAATGCCATCTACTGGTCGTAAAGGGATTAAACTGCAACTGCAGTCTTAATTAGATGAAAACGCCCAGAAGTAAGCAATAAAATAGCTCACAACATCTTCGGATAATAAATTTAGTTAACTCGGGGAAATGGCATTATTAAAAAAAATATATTCAATTTAAACCCGCCTTTTAATTTTTACAGTTTTGAACAGTTTTGCATTAACTACTGTAATGAAAAGCTGCAGCAGCTTTTCATAGAGCTGACACTGAAGTCTGAACAAGATGAGTATGAATCTGAAGGAATTGCGGTAAGCACTTTCTTTCCTTTGACATTATTTAAAATGTTTTAATTCAATATTTAAATAATCTCCAGTACATATTGATGTGTTCATTGTCCCCTCCAGTTGGCAATACTTTTTCTCACTTAATTAGTAGTTCTAGAAAGAATCATTGGGTTAAAAGGAAATTCTTGGTGGCATCTGCTTTTCTCGAAAGACTGCTTGATATTGCTGCGTAGTTTATTTGAATCTATGAAATAAGCTGTAAAAAAAAAAAAAATTATGTATGACTGTCATAAATATGTAAGCACATACAGGGAGATTCAATAAAAGTTCTTATCGTTTAAAATGGTGCCAAATTTGCCCCAGCCAATCAGATCTTATTTAGCATTTGAAAGCTAACATCTGATTGGTTGAGACAAAATCAGCACCATTTTAAACGATAAGGACTTTTATTGAATAACCCTGATAGTTTACTCTTGGTCGAGTAAAAGCCTAAACATTTTTATATCTTATTGTTTGCATTATTAAAGGGAAAGTTCAGTGGAAAATATTATTTTTAAAATTATTAGTTTATATTTTGCATACCTAGTTACTCTAAATATTCTCTTCCATTTCGAAAAAACTGTTGAGTTTATACCCCTTGTTATTCCTTGCTGTTGACATTTAGTGAGCTGACATTCCAGGTTCTGTAACCATCCTTCTTCTTCTTCCCAGAATGCACACAACCTGAACCTTGGAATGTAGAGAAATTTCTACAGATTGGCTGTTGGATGGGTCAAACATGCTCAGATCTCTACTGAGAATCTGAATCAAAGGGCAAGGGCAAGACCATAATGGTCTCTATTAGGGGGTCCTGCAAACAGAAAAGTCAGTATTTCGAAAGTAATTATATATACACAGACAAAATGAATGAATGGGCAGGGTAAGGTCATTGTGATGGAAAAATACTGCTCTCTTTTCTTAAAAGTATATGCATTTGCACTGAACTTCCCCTTTAAATCTAAAGTATCATGATAACAAAAGAAAATTTGCATTTATTGCCTCATAATCAAACTGTTTTTCTTGTTCCTTTCAGTGGGAGCCTGTTCAGTACTTTAACAACAAGATAATATGTGATTTGGTGGAAGAAAAGCACAAAGGCATCATTTCAATATTAGTAAGTATGTTATCATATTAGGACAAAACACGTTTGTTCTCTGAAACAAAAAGTATGGCCACAAAAAGATACTGGAAATGGTAACAATTACTTCTGTTTTTAGGTTGTAAGTGCTCACTGTTAAGATGGCAATTAAGTTGCATTGTCTTGTTGAATTACAGTTTCTGGGCATCCATCTCTTTGTGTTTAGAAAAATGTCAAAGACTGTCTTTTCGTAGGTGTGGGCATGATCTAAAGCAAGTCATATACAGGGCTGACATTTTTTGGCCAATGCGACCATTTTAATGATTTATGCTTGTGAAGGTTCTCATTCATCCAGGTCATGGTATATCTGTTGTATTCAATTAGATCAACTGGACTTGAAGTTTAGTTCTTGAAGACGTTTCGCTAGTCATCCGACTGGCTTTCTCAATTCAGAATGACTCTGTGGCAATTATGTACCCTGGAAAATCCCAATTAGCATATCACAGCCAAGTGTTAAGGGCGTAATTGGATAGTGGCTAAGAGGTGTTATAGGAACGCCCAAAGTAAGGTGTCAAAACAGCATTGTACATGGCAGACAGTTGGTGTTGAACCCCCCCACCTCTATTTAGGCTTGGTTTCTTTATTTTCACATAAATGGCCTCCTTAACACCTCTCTTGAACCAGTCACGTTCCTTTGCCAATATGTTAACATTACAATCTTCAAAGGTGTGTCCTTTATCGTTAAGATGCAGGTACACGGCTGAGTCCTGACCCGAGGAATTGGCTCTTCTGTGCTGGGCCATACATTGATGCAGTTGCTGTTTGGTCTCCCCCACATACAAATCAGAGCATTCGTCACTGCACTGCACTGCATATATGATGTCGCTTTTCTTGTGTTTCGGTATTGGGTCTTTCGGATGTACCAATTGTTGCCTCAGTGTGTTGTTCAGTTTAAAGCAGACAGGGATACGGTGTTTTTTGAAAATTCTTCTTAATTTCTCGGAGACCCCTGCTACATATGGGATGACCATGTTCTTTCTCCTGTCTTGCTTTTCCCCTTCACTGTTGGTATTCGTGTTCTTTTCTTTCCTTCTACTTCTTTTGACAAAGGCCCAGTCTGGATATCCACAAGTTTTAAGGGCTCCTCTGAGATGTTTCATTTCTTTAGCCTTTGCCTCTGTGCTAGTGGGGATGTTTTCAGCTCTGTGTTGCAGGGTTCTGATGACACCCAGCTTGTGATCTAAAGGGTGGTGGGAGTGAAACATCAAATACTGTGTGTGTTGGTTTTCTGTAAACCTCTACTTCCAGTTTACCATTTTCCTTAACTTCTACCAAGCAGTCCAAGAAAGCCAGTTTGTTGTTTTGTACCTCTTCCCTTGTAAATTTGATGTTTTGGTCTACCGCATTGATGTGTTCTGTGACACACTGGTTCAAGAAAGGTGTTAAGGAGGCCATTTATGTGAAAATAAAGAAACCAAGCCTAAATAGAGGTGGGGGGGTTCGACACCAACTGTCTGCCATGTACAATGCTGTTTTGACACCTTACTCTGGGCGTTCCTATAACACCTTTTAGCCACTATCCAATCACGTCCTTAACACTTGGCTGTGATATGCTAATTGGGATTTTCCAGGGTACATAATTGCCACAGATGCTTGTACAAGTCATTCTGAATTGAGAAAGCCAGTCGAATGACTAGCGAAATGTCTTCAAGAACTAAACTTCAAGTCTAGTTGATCTAATTGAATACAACAGATACATTTTAATGATTATTCATTCAAATGATTGAAGATATCAAGCAGTCAATTGATCTTAAATCTGCTGAAGATCGATGGTGCAAGATGGTGTATTTCGGCTGATTCTTGGGAAGAATCGACACTAGTATGTCCTGCTTAACTGTCTGCACAGGAAGTCTCACTACGCCTTTACACTCACTGCTGAATTAATAGCCTGTCTACAGATGTATATGCCGAAGGCCTAGGCCCACTGCTGCAATTTTAGTCTTCTGCATTCTGTCTGCAATTCGCAATGACATTGAAATTATAATGTAAATTGCAAGAATTAGGCCTCGCTTTGTGCGTTGCGGTCTGTTGTGCTCTTCTAACGCTTTTTTTTGTGCTCTTCTAATCACTATTTTTGGTCTGTTTCTGTCCAATAGAAGTCTATGGAAGTGCATGAAAAAGCAGATACAAGCAGACACAAATGAATGGGCCATGCATTTTTTTAAAGGAATAGTTCACACAAAAAGTAAACTATTTCTTAAAAGTGCACATCCACCTCCAAAACTTTAGGGGTAAGGTAGGTAACCCCTACCCACCCCCAACCACCACAATATTTCTCTAAAAAAATACCCAGATTTCTACCTACACAGCCTTCTCTCCCGGAGCTATCTGATCCGGCTGCCTGCAGGGCAGGACTGTCAGCTGCTCAGCCAATCACAAACGCTTCTGACATTACTGAAGATGCCGCGTTCTATGTAAGTACAGATCTGGGGATTTTTTTAAACAAATATTGTGGCGATTGGTTGGGGGTGGGCAGGGGTTACCTACCTTACCCCCAAGGATTTTACACTAGGTGCAACAATGGCTGAGGATGGGTCCGGATAGTGTGTGTGTGTGTGGGGGGGGGGGGGCTGTGCATGTCACAGTCCTTGTTGCGGACGAGAAAGCAGCAAGGACCAGATACCTTACTGACAGCTTTGACTCTTCAGTTTTCAAGTTTGTTTTTTTTAAACTACAGAGTGGGTCCAGTATGGGGTTAAATCTTAGTTTTGGGGATGGACATGCCCTTTAAAGTATTGCTTGAAGACTGGGAGGAAAATGACATATTCCTTACCTTCCGTTTTTCAATGACTCCAGGAACGAAGGTGAGTATATTTACCTGGCGCACAATCCGCCGCCAGCTCCATTGAAAATTGCTGACTGCTTCCGGGAGCTATAAACTAGAAAGCATGAACCAAACAAAAAAATAAGCAGTGGAGACGGACCTCCTCCGCTACGGTACCCCAATACAGCACTCTCACACTTGTGCCATTAAAGTAATTTAAAGGGGAACTGTGGTCCAAAAATGACTTTGGGTAAATTGAGGTAAATTGATAGGATAGGATAGGATCCCCTGATAATTTTTGCAATTTATTTCCATTGTTTATTTTACATAGTTTTGAAGATATTTAAATTTTTGTGTGTGATATGGCAGCAGCATCACCAGGTCCCCTGCACTTCCTGCTCTGAAACTGTCAGTCAATCTGTCCTGTGTCTCCTCCTCCCCTTTGCAACACCCCTGGTCCTTCCCACACACTGAGGGAGTCTGAGGCTGTGCTCACTGGCACTGTGCAGGAGAAGCCTCAGGAATGTCACATGTCAGCCTCCCACCTATTAACTTTTTGGTCAGTCATTTCTGTATATCTTGGGCTGTGGAGCACGTAGAGAGGTGGTTGATGGCTCGTTTTAAAGGTAGGAAACTGGCCTTTCATTTTAACTTGTTTGGAGACCACAGTTCCCCTTTAATATATAAAACACATATCCACCAATACCTAACACCATATAAAAAATTGCAAAATAGACAGTATCACATAATATCAAACAATAGTAGTAAAATGTAGCCACAGTCTCATAAAAGTCCAACTCTTGGAAAAAACCCAAAAGATACTTAGTATTGTGTGGGAACTGATTCCAGGGTAATTGCCAGCTGTGCCTGAAAAGCTTTACTGTACAGTCTACAGCTCGGGGTTGTAGACTGTGCAGTAAAGCTTTTCAGGCACAGCTAGCATACTCCCCTTCGTTCCTGGCTTCTGGTCAAGTGATTGAAGAACATACTGTAAGACATAGGTCCTTTACCCAGTCTTCAATCACAACTTTAAAGGAATAGTTAACTTTTTATGTGAACTATTCCTTTAGGGTGTTGTTTTACCCATAAACCCCTTGTAAACGCATAGTGCTTTTTTGTGCATTGCAATGAGGCCTTAGCCTAAAGTGACAGTTGTGGTCCTTCAGTGGATGCCTTCAGATCTTTGATAGATTTGCTGTTTAGGGTTAACAATAGTTGGGAGGGTCTGGAAACAGGGTTATTCAATAAAAGTTCTTATTGTTTAAAATGGTGCTAATTTTGCCCTAACCAACCAGATCTTATTTAAAGGGCATGTCCACCCCCAAAACTCAAATTTAACCCCATACTGGCCCCACGCTGTAGTGTACAAAAATCCTTACCTTACATCCCAGCTCCTTATGGTTGCCATGCTGTGCCCCTCCAAAGCCAGGAAAATTGTAGTGTAGAAGCTCCCAGTGACTCATCCTGCGCTTGTCTCTGCCTCAACCTCGACAAGGTTGAGGCATGCGCAGGAGAGTCCTCCCCCCCCCCTCACTCACTCTCCCTCCCGTTTTCTTCTCCCTCCCCCTAGTGTAAAGTCCCCACTATATATTATATATATTTATCCCCCAGCCCTAACCGCCATAACAGATTTCATAGAAAGTGCCCCGATAGTTACTTACCTTCCCTCTATCCTCCGTCGTTCTGAGAATCCGGCAGCCGCATCCCTGATTGGCTGCCTCTCAGCCAATCAGGGACGTGGCTGCCGGTCCCGCCCCCTGCTTGCATTTCCGTGCAAGCAGAGGGCCTGGAGACTGCCGTGAAGCATAGAGGGAAGGTAAGTACATATCGGGGCACTTTCTAAGGATTTTATTATGGCGGTTGGGGCTTGGGAATCAATATGTATAATATATGAAAAGTTGAAAAAAGGGCTGGACATGCCCTCTAACATTTGAAATATAATATCTGATTGGTTGGGGCAAAATTATCACCATTTGTAACGATAAGAACTTTTATTGAATCTTCCTGAAAATCTGGTACCCTGGTATGTCCACCTTTAGTTTACAGCTTAATTTTGAGAGGGATTTTTGCTACATACATTCCATTTACATTGTCTAGAGTTTGTGAATTCTAGTTGCATCCTTTTAATGGAAACGCCCAGGGCAGTTTCTAGCTATTTTAGTGCCCAAGGCGCGCTCCCACCTGTGCTGGGTTTCTTCCTTCTGACACTGTCCACTGCTGCTTTTCTTTTTAGTGGGACTGCTTAAGTAGTTGGTAGGAGTTGCATACTGTACTTGGTTAGGTGGGTGTGTATATGTACGTTTGTGCGTATGCAGCGTCACTGGCAGCCCATCTGATTGGAAGGACAGGATAGGTTTCAGTGGATGCGTGATATGTGGCACCAGTCACATGTATGTAACCTGGCTTTCCAGCCAGGTTACATGAAAAAGTAGTCGGGTAGGGCAAAACAGGGAAATTTGGTGAGTTCTGAGATGTTTAACACTTTCAGTGCCAGCAGATTTTCCAAGAGTATTTGATTTAATACTTTCAGTGCCAACACTTTTCAGGGTACCGTATATACTCGAGTATAAGTCGAGGTTTTCAGGCTATAAAAACAGCCTGAAAACAGAACCTCGACTTATACTCGGGTCAGTCACTAACTTGTTAGAAGAATCCGGCTGCCGCATCTCCCGATCGTCGCATCCACTGACGTCACTACTCCGCGCCTGTCTTACTACCCAGCACCGAGTAGTCACGTCAGTGGGTGCGACGATCGGGAGATGCGGCAGCTGGATTCTTCTTGCAAGTTGCCAGTATTTCAGTTTTTAAGTTCAGTTCAGGTCAAGTTATTCAGTTATTATTATTTTTACTGGCAGGGAGGGAAGGGAAGGTTGGGTAGGGGGGTTTGCAGTTCCACTGCAGATGTTTGTAAACTACAACTCCCAGCAGCTAAAGCATGCTGCTTACATGCTGTTTACATGCTGTTTACAAAGACCTGAAGTGCCAAAGTGGTCATATTTTCTACCCTCGAGGCCCCCCATGGCCATATCTTACAGCCCCACGTGCCCGCCCTCGCAGGTGTAAGCCCCGCCCACTCTCGGATGCCGTGAGTTACTCAGACCCCCCTTACTTCTCTGTCAGGACTTCACACAGCAGAGAGGAGGAGGGACTTCCTCTCCCTCACACACTGAGGGAGTCTGAGCTCGCCGGCGGCACTGTGAAGGAGAAAACCTTAGGAATGTCACATGTCAGCCTCCCACCCATTAACTTTCTGTCAGTTCGTTTCTTTATATCTTGGGCTATGAAGCACATAGAGAGGTGGTTGATGGCTCGTTTTAAGGTTCTCATTTAAACTTAACTTGTTTGGAGACCACAGTTCCCCTTTAAAAACAAAATATATTCATGAGCAACTTCTTGAGCAAAAACTATTTTTTTGTTCAATGTAAGATTTGCCAAAGCAAGAATATCCAATCTAAAGGGCCAATAGTCGAATGAAAGAGGAATTGGGGGTAACTAAAGAAAGATGGAGCAAACTCCTCCTATTTCTCTTGCCTAGTTACTGAATCCACCATTTCCAGGGCAAGCGCAGGATTTTCAAGGGGGGATTCCTGAACGGGTTACCACCGAACAACCCCAGAAGGAAGTTCATGACCAAATACATCCATATATTCTATTATATGCATCATATAATAATAATATATATCTGTACTTGCCATAATTATCACGGTTAGCCAAATACACTTTTCTACAAGTATCTTCATTAAGGCTAGTACATCAAGCAGATTTTTCGCCCAACCTGTCGATATTTATGTGATCGGTTGTTGTTCTAAAAAATCTGAGTATTTCAGTGGCGGCAGCGACCAATGTCAGTAAATCACCGCAGATTGTGTAGTCCATAGGAGACACTTGCCGCGACTAACAGTGCTTTGTCCCAGCCAACTTCTGTAGTGGCGAATGGTCGAGATGAAAAATTTGGCCATTTGTTCCAAGCCTAATGTTCTCTTTTACCGAGAAATCCACAGTCAGAGCTGTGACACGACGGTGGATCTGACAGAATTTGCTGAAAATTGTCGGTATTGGGACCTATCGGACAAGACAGAAAATTTCCATTTCCAGTTCCTTTACTACAGTAGGGGAAGCTAATAACATTGGGCCATGTATGGCACACTGAACTATCATTCTGTATATGGAATATATGGAACAAATCACTCCTGTGTATATATAATAATATAATGAAATGTTAATAGTCAGCTACCACCTCCAGGATTCTTAATCACAGTGGGGTAAGTACAGTAAGTTCTGTATGTAAACCCAGTCTCAGCAATCACCTTCAGCAGCTGCAGGGTTAATATTGACAATTTTGTATCAATTTGATTAGTTATGGTGCTGTCAATCACAGGGCAGACTGGATACATTTTGAAACATACAAATTATGCTTCTTACTCACAGCCTCAATTAACAATGTAAACATCTATGTAACAGTCTATGTAACAGTCTATGGACACCAGGAAGCAGAATAGCAGACTGCTCTGAGCAGACAGAAAGGGTGGTTCCTGGAATTCCCCCCCCCCTAAACATGCCCCTGATTTCTCTGCTGCAGTGCTGACAGCTCTCCCCTCCAGCCCCCAACTCTTAACTAAATACAACATGTGTGCCTATGTTAAAGAGGACTGCGGATGAGTTGTCAAGCACCACACAAGCACTCTCTTAGCTACAGATAGCAGTTTATGTAAGCAAGAGAGTTGCAATTGCACCTGTCTCCTTTCAATTATGCTTTTTATTAATCCATGTTATTTTTTAAGGCTAGGCCACACTAGCACGTTTTTTGCGCACACGTCATTTCCGCTATTCTCGCTAAAATGGAAATCGCAGGAACGCAAAATTCACGCTATTCCAGTGCGCATGTTTCTGTTTTGGTAACGCATGCGTTCACTTTAATTAATTAATTGAGGTCAATCTTGTAGTTGTGAAAAACATTCTGTCGAAATCCGTGCAATAAATCCTTCATATAGGCTTTTTATCTGCTACAGTAGCAGTATAAAAGTATGATGGAAAAATGCTTTATGAAAAACATCTAAAATGAAAAAGTAATTATAACAATGCTAGTGGCATATCATGCTACTAAAACATTCTGCTTTAAAAGTGAAGGGGAAAAACACTGCTGTTGGGTAACTGGCTTTTGGTTGTTACGATTATAAATGTTACTGTAATATACTCTATGCAAAGATACACAGAATATTTGGACAATGGTTTGGTCAGATTGATAGCACAAGTTGACATTTGCAGGGCCATTTTTTGGCATAGGTCACCTAGGACACCTAGAACTAGGGTGCCATTGTTGTGCTAGGGCGCCTACCCTTCTCCCTGTCACGTTTTACTTCCAGTGTTAGAAACTGCTCTCCTTGTTCAGCTTTTATTTGCAACAGAGCTCACTCTACTTAGCAACAAATGTTGCAAATTAATGTGTGAAGGAAGGAGGGGGGGAGGATGAGCTCAGCTAATTAGTACTGAGGAGAGCAGTTCTAAAATGCCTGGTAAAAGCTGCTGCAGACTTTATAACAGTGGCCCCTGTGACTAGCAGCCATGTGATCCCTTTCCCTGCCTCTTTCTCTTCCACCCAACTCTCCAATTTGAATTGAGAGTAGGTGAGGAGTGAACAATTCAATGAGACATGAAAGCAGGTACTGTACATACTGTATATCATGTAAATGCTGGCAGCTGAAAGGTTAAAGGTAATACTTTGCTAGCACTGAAAGTGTTAATACCAATACTCTGGGGAAAGGTATGTCACAAAGTATTAATAACAAAGTCTGCTGGCACTACAGGTTAAGTAATATCCTTCTGCACTAAAAGTGGTGAAGACAATACTCTGGAGTAGTCTGCCGGCACTTAAGGGTTCATGGAAAATACCGTATATACTCGAATATAAGTCGATCCGAGTATAAGTCGAGGTACATATTTTACCTAAAACATTAGTAAAAGTGATTGACTCAAGTATAAGTCGACTGGATGAAGTTTAGTTCTGAAGACGTTTCGCTAGTCATCCGACTGGCTTTCTCAATTCAGAATGAATTGTACAAGAATCTGTGGCAATTATGTACCCTGGGAATCCCAATTAGCATATCACAGCCAGTGTTAGGGACCTTCTGATGCAAATTGAGGCTAAGAGGTGTCTTGTACAAGTCATCTGAATTGAGAGATCCAGTCGGATATAATAATAATATGAATACTATAATAAAAAGAATATACTAATAATAATAATAATAAAAATAATAATAATGATATTAAGTGATGATAATAATACTAATAATAATTAGTAATAAAATAATTCATAATACAATAATAATTAGTAATAATAATAATTAGTAATACTACTAAAACACTACTTAATATAACTAATAATAATGAGATGATAATAATTGTAATATACTACTACTACTAGTAGTAGTAGTAATAGTAGTAGGAATAATAATAATAATAATAATAGGTAATAATAATGATGATGATGATATTGTAATACTACTAATAATAGTAGTAATAATAATAGTAATAATTGGTAATAATAATACTGATAATTATTATAGTCACAATTGGCTTACTGTTCTGATTTTACAAATAAGAAAATGGTTCCTGAGCAGCAGAAAGGGATTCTGGGAAATCCAATGTAGAGAACAGAAGGGATTCGGGAAGGAATGCAATCAGGAGGGATCATGGGAGGCAGTGAGTTTAAATTGTATCTGTAGCTTTAAGACCCGCCCTCCCCCACCGTTCCCACAGAAACCCGAACGTTCCCTCTGATCTAACGATCAAAGAAAAGGTGTTAAAGGTCACACTTCCGGTGTCCCAGCCCACTTCCGCCCGCCCATTGCTAAACCAGCTGGACGTCGCAGCGAATCAACTTTCGCCTCTCATCGCTTCCTCGGACTCGCCTTTTACCCTAAGGCTGGGAACCGAGAGTGACATGTTATCAGCCAATAAGATTACAGAACACAGCTGGTGGCGAAGACATTGGTCAGCGTTGATCTGAATGAGCCGTGCGCGAACCAATAAGAACGGGGCAGCAATAAATGAAGGGAATGTAGCGCTATAGCGGCTCACAGAGGGTGTCTTAAGTCGCTATTGGTCTTCCTTCAGGGTATTTTCTAGCGGCCCGAGCACGAGTAGCACGTAATCTGGGCGTTCCATGGACTGTCCTTCGTCCAGTGTAATATACAAGCATCAGACGACCTAGGAGTCCCCGGCACTGTTTCGACACTAGAAGCTGCATTGCAGGCGGATCGGCCGAGTCGCTAAAAGACACGCCAATTCGTTGCCCGATAAGGTGGCGGACGCGCCTCAGCCCCAGTGGCTACCCGTGCGGCTGGACCGGAACCCAGAGGGTCCTTACTTCCTGCCCGTTCTGGTACACACACGGGTGGGGGCGAGGACGTCATGGTGGAAGAGCGACGCCCGCCCCCCTATCTCACGTGTACGGGACACTCACTCATCAGGCGAGCGTCAAGTCCAGTTGATCTAATTGAATACAACAGATATTACATATTATTATTATTATTATTACATAGTATGTTATTATAATTACATTGCATATTTTTATTATTATTATTATTACTATTACATAGTATTATATTATTATTACATATTATTATTATTATTATTATTATTATAGTATTATTACTATTACATAGTATATTATTATTACATATTATTATTATTATAGTATATTTTTATGATTATTATTATTACATTATAGTATTATTACATTTTGTTGTTATTATAATTATTATTATATAGTATTATATTATTACATTGTTTCATTATTATATTATGTTGTGGTTATTATTTATTATTATATGGTATTGTATTATTACATTATGTTATATATATTATTATTACCTTGTGTTGTATGTCAATAATATTAATATTATATTTTTATTATATTTATTATTATATTGTATTATATTCTATAAGAAATTCCTGGACACACTGTTCTTTTTATACTTTTATTTTAACATTATAATGTTGAGACATTTTGAAGATTATCTTTACCAGGAGAATTGTTGTCTTGATGAAGATGCCCTGTGAGACGTTGAAACATTGAAATGTTAAAATAAAATGATAAAAGAATAGTGTGTCCAGGAATTTCTTGTGTATTAGATTGTGCTTAGTACATATAGATGGAATTGTGCAACCTGGAGGCATCTGTATAAAGAGATTTTATAAGGGTAAAAAAAATTAAATATTGTAGGGGACCCTAGCCAACCCCCAATCGCTAGGTTTGTTTGTTAAAAAAGCTGCAGAACTCTACTTCCCATACTTCGATCCCCCAGGCCCTCTGACGGAACTGCAAGCAAGGGGCCGGACCGACAGCCGTGTCAGTGATTGGCTGAGAGGCAGCCAATTACAGATGCAGTTGCCAACAATTCAGAATACCAGGGGAAAGAAGGACTGTAAGCTGCAAACCTAACAGTTGAGGGTGGGCTAGGGTCACCTACTATATGTAAAAAGTGGTTCTAGGTAGGGTACCATTGAGGAAAGAGGGCTATAGAGAGATGGTGGAAGGGGGAAAGGGCTCCCCTGCGCATGTCACAATACCACAAGACAGATTAGAGGCAGAAACCTTTGGACAGGAAGAGAACCTACAACTCTACAGTGTCCTGGACTTTGGACAAGCACTGCAAGAGAACTATAAGGAGCAGAGATGTATTTTAACATTACATAGTGGGGTCAACATGCCCTTTAAACAAGGACAAGTGCAGTATTTCTACATACTGCATAGTATTACATTATTATTATTACATTGTGTTGTTATTATATAGTTTTATATCATATTACATTGTGTTAGTATATAGCATTGTATTATTACATTGTAGTAGTATTATATTATTACATTGTGTTATTATTCTTATATAGTATTTTATTATATAGAATAATTTTATTATTACTAATACATTTTATTATTACTACATAGTATTATTATTAGTAGTATTGTTATTATTACTACATTGTGTTATATTATTATTACCGTATATACTCGAGTATAAGTCGAGGTTTTCAGGCTATAAAAACAGCCTGAAAACAGAACCTCGACTTATACTCGGGTCAGTCACTAACTTGTTAGAAGAATCCGGCTGCCGCATCTCCCGATCGTCGCATCCACTGACGTCACTACTCCGCGCCTGTCTTACTACCCGGCACCGAGTAGTCACGTCAGTGGGTGCGACGATCGGGAGATGCGGCAGCTGGATTCTTCTTGCAAGTTGCCGGTATTTCAGTTTTTAAGTTCAGTTCAGGTCAAGTTATTCAGTTATTATTATTTTTACTGGCAGGGAGGGAAGGGAAGGTTGGGTAGGGGGGTTGGCAGTTCCACTGCAGATGTTTGTAAACTACAACTCCCAGCAGCTAAAGCATGCTGGGAGTTGTAGTTTACAAAGACCTGAAGTGCCAAAGTGGTCATATTTTCTACCCTCGACTTATACTTGAGTCAATCACTTTTACTAATTGTTTAGGTAAAAATATGTACCTCGACTTATACTCGGATCGACTTATATTCGAGTATATACGGTATTTCCATGAACCCTTAAGTGCCGGCAGACTACTCCAGAGTATTGTCTTCACCACTTTTAGTGCCAGAAGGATATTACCATTAACCCTGTAGTGCCAGCAGACTTTGTTATTAATACTTTGTGACATACCTTTCCCCAGAGTATTGGTATTAACACTTTCAGTGCTAGCAAAGTATTACCTTTAACCCTTTCAGCTGCCAGCATTTACATGATATACAGTATGTACAGTACCTGCTTTCCATGTCTCATTGAATTGTTCACTCCTCACCTACTCTCAATTCAAATTGGAGAGTTGGGTGGAAGGAAGAAAGAGGCAGGGAAAGGGATCACATGGCTGCTAGTCACAGGGGCCACTGTTATAAAGTCTGCAGCAGCTTTTACCTGGCATTTTAGAACTGCTCTCCTCAGTACTAATTAGCTGAGCTCATCCTCCCCCCCTCCTTCCTTCACCACATTAATTTGCAACATTTGTTGCTAAGTAGAGTGAGCTCTGTTGCAAATAAAAGCTGAACAAGGAGAGCAGTTTCTAACACTGGAAGTAAAAGCTGACAGGGAGAAGGGTAGGCGCCCTAGCACAACAATGGCACCCTAGTTCTAGGTGTCCTAGGTGACCTATGCCAAAAAAATGGCCCTGCAAATGTCAACTTGTGCTATCAATCTGACCAAACCATTGTCCAAATATTCTTGTATCTTTGCATAGAGATATATTACAGTAACATTTATAATCGTAACAACCAAAAGCCAGTTACCCAACAGCAGTGTTTTTCCCCTTCACTTTTTAAAGCAGAATGTTTTAGTAGCATGATATGCCACTAGCATTGTTATAATTACTTTTTCATTTTAGATGTTTTTCATAAAGCATTTTTCCATCATACTTTTTATACTGCTACTGTAGCAGTATAAAAGCCTATATGAAGGATTTATTGCACGGATTTCGACAGAATGTTTTTCACAACTACAAGATTGACCTCAATTAATTAATTAAAGTGAACGCATGCGTTACCAAAACAGAAACATGCGCACTGGAAATAGCGTGAATTTTTGCGTTCCTGCGATTTCCATTTTAGCGAGAATAGCGGAAATGACGTGTGCGCAAAAAACGTGCTAGTGTGGCCTAGCCTTAAAAAATAACATGGATTAAATAAAAAGCATAATTGAAAGGGAGACAGGTGCAATTGCAACTCTCTTGCTTACATAAACTGCTATCTGTAGCTGAAGAGAGTGCTTGTGTGGTGCTTGACAACTCATCCGCAGTCCTCTTTAACATAGGCACACATGTTGTATTTAGTTAAGAGTTGGGGGCTGGAGGGGAGAGCTGTCAGCACTGCAGCAGAGAAATCAGGGGCATGTTTAGGGGGGGGGGAATTCCAGGAATCCCCCCTTTCTGTCTGCTCAGAGCAGTCTGCTATTCTGCTTCTCCTGGTGTCCATAGACTGTTACATAGACTGTTACATAGATTGTTACATTGTTAATTGAGCTGTGAGTAAGAAGCATAATTTGTATGTTTCAAAAATGTATCCAGTCTGTCCTGTGATTGACAGCACCATAACTAATCATAATTGATACAAAATTGTATCAATATTAACCCTGCAGCTGCTGAAGGTGATTGCTGAGACTGGGTTTACATACAGAACTTACTGTACTTACCCCACTGTGATTTAAGAAATCCTGGAGGTGGTAGCTGACTATTAACATTTCATTATATATATTATATATACACAGGAGTGATTTGTTCCATATATTCCATATACAGAATGATAGTTCAGTGTGCCCATACATGGCCCAATGTTATTAGCTTCCCCTACTGTAGTAAAGGGAACTGGAAATGGAAATTTTCTGTCTTGTCCGATAGGTCCCAATACCGACAATTTTCAGCAAATTCTGTCAGATCCACCGTCAGTGTCACAGCTCTGACTTGTGGATTTCTCGGTAAAAGAGAACATTAGGCTTGGAACAAATGGCCAAATTTTTCATCTCGACCATTCGCCACTACAAGAAGTTGGCTGGGACAAAGCACTGTTAGTCGCGGCAAATGTCTCCTAAGGACTACACAATCTGCGGTGATTTACTGACATTGGTCGCTGCCGCCACTGAAATATCCTCAGATTTTTTAGAACAACCAACCGATACACATAAATATCGACAGGTTGGGCCGAAAAATCTGCTTGTATGTACTTAGCCTTAATGAAGATACTTTGTAAGAAAAGTGATATTTGGCTAACCGTGATAATTATGGCAAGTACAGAATATATATTATTATTATATGATGCATATATAATAGAATATATGGATGTATTTGGTCATGAACTTCCTTCTGGGGTTGTTCGGTGGTAACCCGTTCAGGAATCCCCCCCTTGAAAATCCTGCGCTTGCCCCTGGAAATGGTGGATTCAGTAACTAGGCAAGAGAAATAGGAGGAGTTTGCTCCAATCTTTCTTTAGTTACACCCCAATTCCTCTTTCATTCGACTATTGGCCCTTTAGATTGGATATTCTTGCTTTGGCAAATCTTACATTGAACAAAAAAAATAGTTTTTGCTCATAGAAGTTGCTCATGAATATAATTTTTGTTTTTAAAGGGGAACTGTGGTCTCCAAACAAGTTAAGTTTAAATGAAACCTTTAAAACGAGCCATCAACCACCTCTCTATGTGCTTCATAGCCCAAGATATAAAGAAATGACTGACCAGAAAGTTAATGGGTGGGAGGCTGACATGTGACATTCCTAAGGTTTCTCCTTCACAGTGCCGCCGGCGAGCTCAGACTCCCTCAGTGTGTGAGGGAGACAGGAAGTCCCTCCTCCTCTCTGCTGTGTGAAGTCCTGACAGAGAAGGTAAGGGGGGTCTGAGTAACTCACGGCATCCGAGAGTGGGCGGGGCTTACACCTGCGAGTGGGCAGGGCCACATGGGGCTGTAAGATAATGGGCCATGGGGGGCCTGCAACTGGACGGACCATGGGGTCCATGAGTAGGAGGAACCAGGGGGGCTGCAAAGGGGAGGAGACACAGGACAGATTGACTGACAGTTTCAGAGCAGGAAGCAGGAAGTGCAGGGGACCTTGTGATGCTGCTGCCATATCACACACAAAAATGTAAATATCTTCAAAACTATGCAAAATAAACAATGGAAATAAATTGCAAAAATTCTCGGGGGAGCAATTCCTATCGATTTACCTAAAGTCATTTTTGGACCACAGTTCTCCTTTAAAGTTTAGTTTTTTTTCTTCTGTGCCATGATGAATAAAGAAGAACAGGAGGTTTTACCACTGCTAACCATGATTTATGTTTCACGCTCAGACTTATTGACCATATTCACCTGGGCCCTCTACTTATTCTTGTTCCCTATTTTCTCTCTCTGCTTTCAAGACTGCAAGAAAGTGAAATTAGTAATTATTCCCTCTCTATTTAGTTCCAGAAATAGGGTCTGTTTTAAAAAAATAAATGTGCATTTCAGCACTAGAAAGGCTCATACATTATGTGATTCCCTTTGTGCAGGATGAAGAATGTCTGCGCCCTGGAGAAGCCACAGATATGACATTTCTTGAAAAGCTCGAGGACACTGTGAAAAATCATCCACACTTTGTAACGTGAGTGTTGGAATTTAAAATATGTGGCTTTAAAATAAAACCTTTAACCCATATGTATTTGCTATAGCAGATGTGATTAATTGTTGGGCCCGATGTCAAACATCTAATAAAAATTACAGAATCGGTGCATATATAATTTGTATGTATGTGCTTTACATGTGCTTACTATCTCTATGAAAATGTCAATGTTACGGATATACAGTGCAGTAAATTTGTGTTATCTATGAACCATTATTAGTGGTATTTAAAGCTTCATACACATGTGAGATCACGGGACGACCCACGATGCACGAGGTGTATAATCATGCCATGTATGATGAAACGGCCATTTGGTCAGGGATTGTTGCCCAAACGACCAGGCAGATCTTCAACCGAACAACCGTTTTGTGCATATCCATGTAATTGGCAAGTCAAAGAGTTAACCACAAAATCAATTTTGTTATTAATGTATCACAGTCCAAATTTCTCTAATCTGATAGCATGGGAAGTGAGTCAGTTAAGAATGAGATTTACTGCTAAACACTTGCAGATCATGCTTTGCTTACACTGTTTTTTTAATTATGAATATGCATTTTGTTGATTGGCCAGAACTCTGCTGGGACAGAATTTAGAATCAGCTTAATGTAAACATCTTCTACTAACATGTTTGAGACCAGAGCGCATAGTATTTTGGTTCAGCTAAATGAACCCTTTGTGATCTAGCATTTGTGTAAACATGCCCAGTAGAGCGAACTGGAGTATGTGCTATATCATATTGCTGTTGGAATGGTGTTTACTCATATCATATTTGAGTTGCTGTAGAATGATCCTCATTTTGATATTTTTAGACATAAGCTTGGTGATCAGAAGTTGCGTAAATCTCTTGGGAGAGATGAATTCCGTTTGTTGCACTATGCAGGAGAAGTAAACTACAGTGTAGTAGGTAATTCCTCGTAACTTTGTTTGCTTAATAATTTTTATTGCTGGCACCTATGCCATTCATATTTTAAATTAAGGGAAACCATCCATTTTACTCTTAATTCATTTCTTTCAAATTCATTTTTAGTTTCTGGTTACAAGAATACTAAGAATATGCATAATAACATTAATACTGGCACTTTATAAAGAGTAAGACAAAGTCCTAAGGCTAGGTAACACAGGTCAACATTTTAGCCCATCCAATGTCTGTTGTGATATTTCACTTAATTGGGCCAACACATTACCTGGGATTATTGCCACAACCGATCTCTTTCCTCAAGATTGGTCAAAAAGATATGTTGGGTATTTTCATCCAAACTTGCATATATTCATACAAAATAGATTTATCATTTGGGAAAAAAAAATCCTAGTGCCACAGTCACACAGGTACGGCTTTAAATGTTGACAGTAAGAACTGTTAGCTACTGTAGTGTGGTAGTTACCCTGAGTTAGTTTAGTAAGAAGAAAACTAATAAAAGTGCAGAGACATTTTACAGTTTCTAATTGTGTTAATGCTCTTTAGGATTCCTGGATAAGAACAATGATCTACTCTTTCGCAATTTAAAAGAGGTGGGGGTTTTCATTTTTTTCTAAAAACATAGTCTTGCTGTTCTGTTTTACTTTTGCATTAAATCACTTATGAAAATCTTTTAAATTGGGGTTTGGGAAAATGTCTACAGGGATGTTAAACAAGTTTTTGGAAACTAGTGCAAACTTTGCATTTTTGCATTCAATAAATTTGTATTCAAAGTTAGCCAGTGATTAATTACAGCTTAAAAGGCAATACTACTTTAAAGCCATTTTTAAATCTCCCCTTCTCTGAACTGATCTGAACTGTATAGTTCCCATCAAAGAGTTTATCCCTGGTGCCCATTTTGTTATGTTAAATAAAAAAAAAATCTGGAATATGTAGGGTGAAATTTTAAGGTGAGCGAAAATGGGGAACAAGTATAGTTATGTATTTATTCCATTGTATTGCGTTTGGTTGTGTTTTTGGAATATTGTGTAAACTTTATATAAAAGTGATATCGGCTGAGCCCACTTTGCGTAATATTATGTAGTTCTGATTGCAAATGATAACTTTGTTCTGGTTACAGGTTATGTGTGATTCAGGCAACCCAATTGCACATCAGTGCTTTGATAGAGCTGAACTGACTGACAAAAAAAGGCCTGAGACGGTAAGACATCAAATCTCTACAGAGAAAGTGATGTTTGTGTTTTTTTTTATCTTTTAAACTATAATGTATTTATACATTATATGCATAGGTTGGTACATATAAGATGCACTCGTGCCCAGCTCAGACTGGTACATATAAAATGCCCTCATGCCCAGCTCAACACTGGTACATATAAGATCCCTCATGCCCAGCTCACACAGACTGGTATATAAAAGATGCCCTTGTTCCCAGCTCACAAAGACTGGTACATATAAGATGCCCTTGTTCCCAGCTCACACAGACTGGTACATATAAGATGCCCTTGTGCCCAGCTTACCCAGACTGCTACATATAAGATGCCCTTGTGCCCCAGCTCACACAGACTGGTACAGAAATACCCTTGTGCCCAACTCACACAGACTGGTACATATAAGTACAGAAATACCCTTGTGCCCAACTCACACAGACTGGTACATATAAGATGCCCTTGTGCCCTGCTCAGAGACTGGTACCTCTCCGCTTTCCTCCGCTGCACTGAATGACCGGCAGCCGCGTCCGTGATTGGCTGCCGCTCAGCCAATCACAGACGCGACTGCCGGTCCCGCGACTCCCGCGACTGCCGGTCCCTCTGGATCAACTGTTAGGTAGGGCTAAAAGCAATAGTTGATGGTTCCTCTGGATCAACTGTTAGGTAGGGCTAAAAGCAATAGTTGATGGTTAAAAAAGGAGTGTGTAAAGGTTGGACTTGATGGATATGTGCCTTTAGTCAACCTTAATTACTATTTAACTATGTAATATCCTCAGTTAGTTTGTATTTACAGATTAATGGATGAATGATGACCAACAAATCACTCACTAAAAAGTCATCTTTGAAACCATTGTTTGTCTTTAAAAAGTTAAAGAGGTATTTCACATTAGTATATAGAAAATGGAGAAGCATTAAATATCTGTTCGGTATCAGGAAGTTAATAAAGGAACTAGGTGCAGTACCTTCTATAGATCTCTCTTTTTTATCATGAGTTCAAATAATTAATTTACCAACTTAAAGGGTATGTCCAGCCCTAAAATGGATTTTTAATATGCTGCTCCCCCATGTCTCCCAGCCCCAACCGCATAAATATTTTTTTCAGAAAGCCCCCCAAACTCTTACTTACCTCCCCTCGTTCCTCCGCCGCGCTGCCGGCCCTCTGCTTGCGAGGGTGGACATACCCTTTAAGTTGGTAAATTAATTATTTGAACTCATGATAAAAAAGAGAGATCTATAGAAGGTACTGCACCTAGTTCCTTTATTAACTTCCTGATACCGAACAGATATTTAATGCTTCTCCATTCTAGTATAATAAGTAAAATACCTCTTTAACTTTTTAAAGACAAACAATGGTTTCAAAGATGACTTTTTAGTGAGTGATTTTGTTGGTCATCATTCATCCATTAATCTGTAAACACAAACTAATGAGGATTTACATAGTAAAATGTAATTAAGGTTGACTAAAGGCACATATCATCAAGTCCAACCTTTACACACTCCTTTTTTAACCATCAACTATTGCTTTTAGCCCTACCTAACAGTTGATCCAGAGGAAGGGGGAAAAAACCCCGCTAAAAACCAGGGAAAAAATCCTTCCTGACTCCAAATGGCAATCGGAAATTATCCCTGGATCAACCATAACTACAGTATATGTATTTATACCAGTAATTGTCAATATTTCTTAGTTTTAGAAACTTATCTAGCCCACTTTTACAGCTTTTTAATAAACTTGCCATTACCACATCTGCTGGAAGGCAGTTCCACACTTTCACTGTTCTCACTGTTAAGAAACCTTTCCTAACCTGAAGAAACTTCTTTTCTTCTAATCTTAAAAGATGTCCACGAGTCCTCTGATATGACCTATTCATGAACAATGCATCAGAGTTTATTGTATGGCCCATTAATATATTTGTATATAGTGATTATATCCCCAAGCAAATGTCGCTTCTCCAATGTAAACAGCCAGTCACTTTTGTCTAATCTGCCTGTATAGTCAAGCCCCTCCATTCCCCTTTATTATTTTAATATCAATAAGATATCACAGCATTTCACCCACTTTTTCGTTTCTACTCGTGCTTTTGTGGCCGTATCCACACTTCAAAATCCTTCTAAACCAACAAGTCGAGCAGGGAGACACTGTAGCAGGACTAAGCTTGCAAACAATTTATTTGACAGCATACCATGACATGTTTTGAACCCTATGCCCTTCTATGAACTTCTTCTATTTCCAGGATGTCCCTTTTGTATATGGGATTCCAAAACTGCATTGAATATTCCAAATTAGGCCTTACCAGTGCTTTGTAAATAGGAAGAATACTAGATGAAGAGAACTGCAGTCTCTGTATATAGTCTGTAAATATTTTCTAAGAAAACCAAATTCGAATCTTAACTATCCCCCCCCCCTTTGTATTGTCCATGAAGCTCGTTTTGATGAGGTTCTTATCAGACATCAGGTGAAATACTTAGGACTCATTGAAAATGTCCGTGTACGAAGAGCTGGATTTGCATACAGACGGAAATATGAAATCTTTCTGCAAAGGTGATTTTATTTTTTCCATGATGCTAAGATAGACTAATGTTCGGCATGTTGCTTAGAGAGAAACTATGTCTGGAATATGCCTGACCAATGTTATTAATGGTTTTGTATTATGGATAAATCCTGCAGATACAAATCTCTTTGCTCTGAAACTTGGCCAAACTGGGAAGGTCGGGCGATGGATGGAGTTGCGGTTTTAGTGAAGAGTCTGGGATACAAGCCTGAGGAATATAAAATGGGAAGGTATACTTACTTTTTTGTTTTAGATTTAATTCATAATTTTCTTAACAAACATCCAAGATGCAGACAAATCACATTCTATGTTAATATGTTGAAATGTCACCAAAATTTAATTGGCAGAGCCCTTTAACAATATTGCCACCTGCAACTTAAGCTGGGTACACACTTGAAAGATCCTTGCTGCTACAGATCTTTTGAAAAATACAGGTAGATCATTAGTAGCTCTACCGCGGGCAAGGGAAACTTTCCCTCTTTTACAAACAAGCGCTCGGCTGACCCAAATTTTCGGCGGGCATGTGCTTGTTCGAAAAAGTGAAGTACACACAGTACCGATAAAGCCCAGATACCAACAGATCCCTCTTTTACAAACAAGCACTTGGCCGACCCGAACATTCGTCGGACGTGCGCTCGTTCTGAAAAGTGAAGTACGCACAGTACCGATAAAACCCTTTATCGGTACTGTGTGTACCTAGCTGTAGAAGGGAAAGAGTTAGAACATAATTGGTATTTACAAAACCAGTCCCTTTAATCATAATCTTGTAATTCAATCAGATAATTAGAAAGAGTCTACATGTATTAATTTGCATTGGCTTGTTGCAGAGAAAGCCACATTCATCCTTACTGAAATCTGCTTGCTGCTGAGAGAAAGATTAACTCTATATTCATGAGCTAAAGACTTATAAGACACGGTAGCAGTCTATTGCCATGGGTGCAGCCCAGATATGGTTTTGTCTTCAACATGTGTTGCCAAGAAGGGTGCACAATCGCTAAATCTGTGTATAAACTAAATAATTTGATCAATTAAACTTGTAAATGGATAGCTTTTTAATATACTGTAGTAGTATTTAGGAACTTTAAGGGCCTCTAATCTGTCTCACTAATAATCGGGATGAAAATGAAAACACAGTGATACTAGAATTAAAGGACTTAAAATGAATGATGTAATGAAGACCTCCACAATTATATTTAACTTAAAATATTCACTTACATAATTTACATTTTTAATGCTACTATCCGCTGCAAAGCACCATAGGAATCAAGAGAGCTATATCCGGATTTAAAGGAGAACTAAAGTATTTTTTCCCCCCAAAATCGTTAAAATGAAAAGTACCTGGGTCAGGGAGTTAGGATTGGTAATTCCTACCCCCAATATTGTTTCTGGGTGGAGCACCAACACTTTTATTATGATTATTATTATTATTAGACAGTTAAGCCCGATATATAAATGGGCGCTAGACAGATTCTTTCTTTCTCTCTCTCATGGACACACACTAGGGCTTTTATTATATAGGATTATTATTATGGATTTATATAGCGCCAACATCTTCCGTAGCGCTTTTACAATTACATGTGTACATTCACATCAGGCCCTGCCCCGAAGAGCTTGCAATCTAAGCACATTTATTTGACACAACCTTTATGATTGTGGGGGAAACCGGAGTGCCCAGAGGAAACCCATGCAAGCACGGGGAGAACATACAAACTCCCTGCTGCCCACTTCAGCACAATCTTAAAGGAAAGTCCCGAACTAACCTGGCAGATAAAAACTATACATGCTGGTGCTCCTCAATGAAATTGGGAGGTATAATCAATCCTACCTCCTTTTTACAGTGAAGTTGTTCTGTATTACCACTGTGAAGTTGTCCTGTATTACCGCCCTGTGGAAAGCTACAACTTTTGTCTCAATACACCCTGAAATATAAAATAAATTAAAGGATACCATTTATCTAAATACCTGTGTATTTTCTCAGTTTATTAACTTTATCTACCTATCCAATGTTTTGTTTGCATAAATACATAAGATTAAACACAGAAAAGATAATGCATGTTCCTAGGCCCCATACAATATCATATTTGCATATTATCTGAAGGCTATTCACAGTAATGTATACTAAAGCTGTGTACACACGATGAGATATTTGTCGATCGGACCGAAATTATCGCATCCGAATACAGCCATGTCCAACCGATCGTTTTGTCCGAAAGGACGATCGGACATGATTGAAAACCTCGTCCGATTGTGCGGTCCTCTATGGACCACACGATTGGTCACGGTAACTGTCAGTCGCTGCTTTTGCCGCGACTGACAGCCCTTCCTCCTGGCCGACTGTTTGAAAGTATCGAACGGTCGGTCAGGAGGAAAAATCGCTAGGTGTGTACCTAGCTTAAAACTACTTTGTTTATAATGAACGCATACACCCGGAGGATTCTCGTCCGAAAAGGCCGTTCGTCGCGTGTAGCGCATGGCCTACGGGGGTTGTTGCTCGCTCGAAAATTGAGCCTGTGTATGAACCTTTAGAATTTGCATTAATTATCTTATTCCTATTTGTAGGACCCCAAATAGCTTCTCTTATGTCATAAAATGGTTGCCCGTAAAGCACACAATATATAAACTCACTTATTTAATATAAGTTTTTGGATGGACCAACACCAAGAAATATGGAACGTTATATTGATGTATTCACAAAATGGAAATTTTCACCTTGATGTTTTTTAAGGGTTAATATATTTCTATATGGGAGGTGTGGTTAGAGGTAGGTTAGTTCCTGTTGTCTATAATAGGTTATCACCTCAAGCATTCAGTGTGCTTAAGAAAGGACGAATATAGTCCAAAACATGTAGCATACATGTGGTGAATAAACTTGCATTTCTTCACAGCACCAGCTCTGCAGTCATTGTATGCTCACCAGCAACCATTTTTAAAGATATTAGGAACGATTATGGAGGAGAAATACATTATTTCTTTATGCAATGCCCTAAGGTACTTATCTGATTGCTCGCTTTTCCGCCACGTAGTCTGACCGGTTCCAATGGACTTTGTATTCTATGTGCAAGTGTGATGTGCATAGCATACACAGTCCGTCGGGACCTGTCAGACTACGCGGCAGAGGAGCAAGTGATCGGGTAAGTATCTTACCTTCTTTCCCAACTCCTGCAGGTTTTTTTGAAGAACGGGGGGTAAGACAAAGCTCCTTTCCCGTTCTTCAATAAGGTAGGTATTGAAGATGTTTCTCATCAGACTGGCTTTCTCAATTCAGAATGACTTGTACAAGAATCTAATGGTAATTATGTACCCTGGAAAGTCCCAATTAGCATATAATAGCCAGGTGTGATTGGATTGTGGCTAAAGCTGGGTGCACACACTACAGATTTTTGAAAGATGATTTTTTTTTTTTTTGAAAGATTTTTCTGCAAGATCCTGTTTGTCATCTTTCAAAGATCTGCATACACACAGTCCCGGGACTGTGTGTTTCCCTCGATAGGGAGTCTACTGCGGCTGAGGAAATTTTCGGTTTTCCCCAAACGGGCGCTCAGCCGATGGGAACGTTCCACATAATGGATGAAGGAAAGAAAGGAAAGAAAAGTAGACTGCAACACTGTCTATCAAAAATATGAAAAACCGTCCTTTATTAAATATAGTGATGGGGACACATGATAAAAACAGTTAAAAACAACTTATCTCACCCTCATATAGTGCTTGCTAGTATAAGCCATAGTGATCTAGTACATAGTAAGTCAACTGGTAAATCCAAAATACATAATAAGCAAAGGTATATATACCAGTAGAGAGGGAGAGGTAATGCAGGCAGGTGTGGTAACCGAACGCTTTCGCTCCGACACCGGTACCGGGAGCTTCTCAGCGTGGTTTAGCCATCTCCGCCCGTCGCCTTAAAACCTTATTATGCCCCTCCCTAGTTGGCGCTTTAATGACGTCATCAGTGCTGCAATCACGCTGCTGAAAGTTGTACAGCAAGCGTGATGTCTCGCGAGAGTGTGATTCTCAAAGGGGCGGGTCAATAAAAAATTGTATCCCCGTGCAGCTAGCAGCATTAACCTCTTAGGTACCACATATAAGGAATTACATTTTTGCAAAACAAATCATAAATGCAAAATAAGACATAGTCCAAAATCACAAAGGCTTAAACATAGGTAAGTATATAGAGTCATAAATAATCTACACATTTCGATGTACTCCCTTAGAAAGACGGTCTTTTGCAGTATATTGACCCCTTCCTGAGGGGTATATGTAAGATATATGATCCGTCCATAAAACTGTCCAATAGACAAATATTGTGACTGCAGTCTATAGTACATTCATGTACCTAGTGGAAACAGTCCAGATGAGTCGTGTCTATCGTATTCTATATATCCGTAATCGCTGTTGAGATCCTCCCGTAATCACTGTTAAGATCCTTCCCACCAAATGACGTGCTAAGAGGCAGTCCAAATAAGGTAATTGTCAGGTCCTGTGTGTATGTAAGGGCGTAAATCACTGCTGTCCAAGTGAACGAATAACAGAGTCCTGCAGGTCAACATATCTGCCGGCTAGCCCATCCAAATATCGATCCAATAATATCTCCAGTCAATCCAGATTGGGGGGTGTACAGTAACTATATCTATGACAGCAGGAAAAGAGCCGCTGGATTGTCTAGTCAGTTTCTTAATCTGAGAGAGACGAACAGCTAAGACTGTGCTGGACTTTCCGAAGCCTGTGAATGCATAACATATAAAAAGACATTTAAGTCAAGTGCTTCATTGATCCCTTGCGGAGCACAAGTGTTAAGAAGGAAAAATCCATCGTGCTTCTCTTTTTGTAGAAGCCGTTTCTGCATCCTCCCTCATATTCAATTTTAATTGTCAAGACAATGCATTTAGACCATCAGTGACCCACTATGGACATGCAGGAATGGCTGGCTACTGTAGTAAGGGTTTTCCCTCTTGTTGGTCTCTTCTAGCTAGTCTATATGAGACAGATGTCTCGCTAGTCTCTGTTTTAATTTTTGGCAGTATACCCACATACATCATATCACAGGGACATTTAGCAATAGATCACGTTGTGAGATTTACAATTAAGTATTGTTTGATCTGATATCTTTCATCTTCCTAGTATCCCATATGTGATCTGTTTTGTCCATGTAAGTACAGAAGTTACACTCACCACATCGGTAGGTGCCTTTAATCTCTGTCTGTCCCTAGGCGTATGGTTTGTCTCTCAAAGTGGCTATGCGTGAGTCGATCACCTATGTTTCTGCAGCGTCTTGCAGTCAGTTGTGGTTTTTCATGGATAAATAAAGAAAGAGAGGGATCTGCTGTAAAATATGCCAATTATTTTCAAAAGCCTCTTATCCCTAGCCAATTATCATTGAAATCAGTTGTGTATCGTACCTTGTTGTTATCTGTACGTTTTTAGGGATGAGTAATTCATGTTGGGAGAATGGCCGCTGTCTTAAGATTTTTTAAGTAATTGTTGGGGGTATCCTCTCTTGCGAAATCTATCCTCCAGAGCCGTTGCTTCAGCTCTATAGTCCGTTATCTGTGTGCAGTTCACGAATGCGGAGGAATTGGCCCTTGGGTATACCTCTCAATAGTGATTCAGGGTGTGCACTCTGAAAATGTGGAGAGAGTTAGTAGCTGTCGGTTTTTAAAAAATGTAGTCACCAACCATCTCCCTTTCGTTGTACTGTAACATCAAGAAAATTGACCTTACTCTCAGATTTTCTTTAGTGAGAAATATATTAAGATCATTTTGATTAAGAATTGAGAGGAATTCCTCCAAAAGATCTTTAGGGCCCTGCCAAATGATAAAAATATCGTCTATGTAGCGTAACACACCATGACATGGGTAGTGTATATTTCTAGGTTTCTGCAAATACATGCTCCCTCTCCCACCAACCCAAAAATAGGATGGCGTATGAGGGAGCGCATCGAGCACCCATGGCAGTAACTTTAACTGAAGGAAGAAACTCCTATCGAAGACAAATAATTGTGATGTAGAATGAAATCCAACAATTTCAATGTTAAATTCATTCTCTGCTGTTCTCTGAGACTAGTAGATGAGAGGAAGTATTTGGCGGCTTTGAGACAGTCGCTATGTTTTATGTTAGTGTATAATGATTCACATCACACGTTATCAAAAACAGTTATCACCCAAAATAATGTTCTGATTCTTAGTATAAAGTCTGAGTATCTCTTATGTAGGAGGCAAGTGTAAGTACATGTTTCTGTAGGTATGTGTCCACAAAAATACAGGCTGGTTCAATTAAACTAATATACCTGCTATAATGGGCTACTGGTGGAATGTCCAGATTTTATGTACTTTTTGCAGCATATAATAGGTGGGAATCGTAGGATGTTCAACCCAGAGAAATCTGCTCTTTTACTAAGAATGCTGCCATCTTCCACAGCTTCATCAAGTTACGTCTGAACTTTTTCTGAAAAATATCTGTGGGGTCAGATGGTAATTATTATAGTTGGATACATTTAATAGCTGGCTGTTTGCTTCATCTAGATACATCTTAGAAGGCCAAATAACTCTATTTACCCCCTTTGTCTGATCTCTTAATTACAATGTCTTTCATTTTCTCTAATTCAGAGATAGCAGCAAATTCTTCCCTTGAAAGATTGTTGCTTCCTGAAAGTCTTTTGATTTGTGCTAGTTCATTAGTCATGACATTATAGAAAACCTGTGGCTGGGAAAATCTGACAGGGGTGGAGAAAAAGTAGATTTAGGTCTAAAAGTGCTTATCTCTTGTTCAATAGGTTCGATCTCGTTCACACCTTGTTTGTTAAAAAAAGCTTTAAGAGCTAAACGTCTACAAAATAAATGTTAATCTTTAATAAGGTAAAGTTATCAGCTTGACTAGATGGACAAAAAGACAGCCCTGGATAGTACCAACCTTTGATGAGTCGTGAGTATGTGGGGTGAAAGATTGATGATTTGCATAGCGTCCTCTGTGTGTATATTGTCTAATTCCTTTGGTTCTTCCTGTAACGATTTCTCGTTTCGTATCTGTTGAGATTTCTTCCTCCCTGTTCCTCTTCTGATTCTGACTGTGTGCTTGATCCTAAAAAAGAGGCCCCTTCGCTTTCTGAATCTCTAATTTTATGTGTGCGCTTATTGTGCTTACGCTTGATAGGTTTATTTCTCCTATTACCCTTATGTCTCCATCTATATGCAGTGTCTGTGGAAAAGTCTTTGGTATCTCTAGCTAGTTTGGATTTTTTGTTCTGAATAATCTCTTCCTCTAATTTCTTTAGATCACTTTTGAGTGATTTGTCAAAGTTGTTATAATCACTTTTAGGGATCTCTTTCTCACAGTTTTTTGTGAGTACATCAATTTCTTCCTTCAGAGAGTTCAATAATTCTTTATCGTGTAACAGTAGTTTTTCGATTAACTCTAGAGAGAATTTTGTCAGGGAGTTTTCCCAGTCCTTTTTAAAGACCAAAGTGGGTTCCCAAGATGGTAGAATATTAATCCTCAGACCCCTTGGTACTATTTGTAAGGAAAGGTATTTTTCTAAACTAAATACGTTCCACCAGGTACGTGCATACCTCACATGTAAACCTTTAAGAGTATTAAGGTCAGCAAATACAAGATTATTGCTAGTTCCTACTTGTCCGCTCTCTACAAAGACTGCGTCAAGTTGCTTCTGTCTTTCTTTGTCTAGGACGGTTAAGTTACAGGTCATTGTCTTCGTGCTCACTGATCAGAAAGACCACCACAATAGTCAGACTGTAAAGTAGAGAGAGAGAAAAGATCAGGGCACTGAATAGAGTAATAACTAACCGAATTTAGTGCAGGTGCAAGTCTAGTAAAAAATACCACATAATGGATGAAGAAAAGAAAAGTAGACTGCAACACTGTCTATCAAAAATATGAAAAACCGTCCTTTATTAAATATAGTGATGGGGACACATGATAAAAACAGTTAAAAACAACTTATCTCACCCTCATATAATGTGCTTGTAAGTATAAAGCATCTAGTGATCTAGTACATAGTAAGTCAACTGGTTAATCCAAAAAACATAATAAGCAAAGGTATACTTATACCAGTAGAGAGGGAGAGGTAATGCAGGCAGGTGTTGTGTAACCGAACGCGTTTCGCTCCGACACCGGTACCGGGAGCTTCCTCAGCGTGGTTTAGCCATCTCCGCCCGTCGCCTTAAAAACTTATATGCCCCTCCCCTAGTTGCGCGCTTTAATGACGTCATCAGTGTGCTGCAATCACGCTGCTGTAAAGTTGTACAGCAAGCGTGATAGTCTCGCGAGAGTGTGATTCTCCAAAGGGGCGGGTCAATAAAAAATTCGTATCCCCGTGCAGCTAGCAGCATTAACCTCTTAGGTACACATATAAGGAATTATATTTTTGCAAAACAACTCATAAATGCAAAAAAAGACATAGTCCAAAATCACAAAGGTTAAACAAGGTAAGTATAATAGAGTCATAAATAATCTACACATCTTCCGATGTACTCCCTTAGAAAGACGGTCTTTGCAGTATATTGACCCCTTCGAGGGCTTATATGTAAGATATATGATCCGTCCATAAAACTGTCCAATAGACAAATTTGTGACTGCATAGTCTAAGTCATTCATGTACCTAGTGGAAACAGTCCAGATGAGATCGTTGTCTATCGGTATCCGTATATCCGTAATCGCTGTTGAGATCCTTCCCGTATAACACTGTTAAGATCTTGAAACGTGGGAACGTTCCAGACATAAAATAAAGGGTAGTGTATGCTGCCTTATTCTCTCCTTCCTCTGTGGCTCCGTGTTTGCACACAGTCTGATTTACTGCAGTATGTAAGCCTGTAGAGAGCAAGTATCTCCATTGTTCTTGAGATTCTTGCAACATAAGGCGCGGGAGGTGGGTGAGTTAGGTAAGACCTGAGTCCTACCTTATCACTGCAGCCTATCTCCCTATGTTAGGCAATTTAATTAGTGAAAGCTACTTCTTTCTCCTTCCCTTTAATTCTATTTTTAACCCAGTATTTGCCAAGCATTTTAGTGAGCAGGAAGGAGTCATTGGGAGACTTGCTATAAAACTTGTGAAAGCCTACACACTACACTGTCATGCTGTTAGCGGATTTGATTGACAGCACAAGCAGGAGTGGTGTATTGAAATCTTCACTTCTTTTAACTTGTATATCTCGGGACAAAGGAGGAAACTAAAAAAAATAAAGGTACTCTGGGGGTTGGGGGGAATTATAGAACACCTAGAAGAATGGGAAAAAAAATTCACATTTTCCCACTTTAGATGCCCTTTAAGATGCTGGTACACGGCTGAGTCCTGACCCGAGAATTTGGCTCTTCTGTGCTGTGCCATACATTGGTGCAACTGCTGTTACTGAATACAACAAATTTTTCTGGCGTAGAAGAGGCCTGCGGTGATAGACATATTATACATTGAAGCTTGACTTCCTGGATACCCAGACCTGTATACAACACAAAGAAGGTGTGGGCATCAAAATGCTAAATTACTGAGATATTCCTCCTGTGAATGGGAAGATGACTCTGATGATTGCTCAGAGTGGGGCAGACCTTTGGCATCTCATCTGGCACTGCCCTGTCATAAAACACTACATGACTAAAATAATCTGCTTTATGCAACAGATCATTCACTTGGAGGTACCCCCACACTCCAGAGGAGTGTATATTGAGCCTATTGGATAAATAAACATGGCTAAGATGCATCTTGAACCCTGCTTTTTTATGCCATCAAGAATATCAACCCAGATGCCCCATCAGGAAAAAATGGATACAATTGATTAACACAGATTTTGCATTCCATAAACTAATTCATTTACATAGAAAATGCCCTGACAAATTTACTCAGATATAGGAACCGTGGCATGACTCAGATCGCACGTTGGATTGTAACATACAAACACGCCATTTGGCCCTCCCTCTGGTGAAACACCCCTAATATGAGCAATGAACATATCATCACTCTTGATTGTTTACATATAGGCACAAATGTTTTTGTTACTTCCATTTTTCTTCCCCTTATTCGTTGTCTCCCTGTTTATGTTCTTAAAGGTGAAGTTCAGTGCTAATACATATGCCTTTAAGAAAAAGAAGCCGTATTTTTCCATTCCAATGACCTTACCGTCCCTATTCAGTATTTTGTCTGTGTATAAATAAATGCTTCCAAAATACTGACTTCCTGTATACAGGACACCCTAATAGAGTACATTATGGTCTTGCCCTTGGCACAGAGCCTGGGTTGATTCAGTTGCTCAGTAGAGATCTGAACATCTTTGACCCATCCAACAGCCAATCAGTAGAAATTGCTGTTAGGAACATTCCAAGGAAGTAGTGCATCCTAGGAAGAAGGATTGTTAGAACCTGAAAGGGCAGCTCACTAATGTCAACAGCAGGGAACAGCAAGGGGTATAAATTCAAGTGACTTTTCAAAATGGAAGAGAATATGTAGAATAACCAGATATGCATAATACAAACTAAGAGTTTTTAAAATAAACATAATTTCACTGAACCTTCCCTTTAAGCTTTGTACACACGTTAAATAATTGTTGCACGATATAGCAGAAGAGAATTGTGCAAAAAAAAGTACAACGACCGTCTAAGATCCACAACTTTTCTCTGCGTTTTTGACGATCATATGTGTGTACAGAATTGTTAGCTTATTGTTAGACTGTGATGCATGATGGGAAGAAATGCACATGCACAGCATTACGAGAACATGTGGTATTACGAGCGTAACTTTATTCTTACACAAACTATCTACTCTTGTTTATGTACAGGCGCCGTTGGTGGAACTTCAGTATAACAACCTATTCACAAAATGTTCGACGGTCACATTGTGCAACAAATATCTAATATGTGTACAGAGTTTTAGGGTCTAGATAATCATTAAGGACACTTATACAAGTGTCTCGTTTTCATTTATGTTTAGCAGTTACCAGGTGATTTTTGGGTGGTCACCCATGACAAAATGCTACATGTAAGGTTTATCTGATGCTAAGCATCTGGATCCGCTAAGAAACGTTTGTGCAAAAGCGCTGATAATATCAGATCCTTGTACTTCAGCAAGCAAGAAATGTTTGTATTGTATCTCAAGTCAACACATTTTTATATTATTCTGAATCCCACTTAGTTCATGCCTGTGAATATGTATGGCCTAAACTTATTGTGGTGGTTTCAAAAATAAAACCAAAAGATCAAAAGGGTGTAATGACTTTTATTTTTAGCCTCTATTTGTGGTAAATTTAAGGCTGGGTACACACCAGCAGATATTTCCGACCGATCGGCCAGAAATATCTGATGGTGTGGGGCGGCCAACTGTGACCGAGCTCGATTGCCCGTTCGTCCGTCCTGTCTTGAAGAGAGATCTATCTATAATAACTGAAACTAAGAATAGATTGTGTTACAAGACAATGTGCAGTGTGTGTATAGCACCTTATGCTAAATCACACTATGGCAGATATAGGTCAAATATATCTACCTGAAAAAGCTCCCAGCCTCTTATGGTTCGTGCACACCTGCAGATGTTTGCCAGACCCCTGAGCACCGACTGAGCCCGATGTACACCCGCAATGAACGGGTGAAACAGTATGTAGTGGTGTATGCATTCGGTCTGGGGTCATTTGGCGATATTGAGTTATCAACAGATCTAATGTACTTACAGGGCTATTCAATAAAAGTTCTTATCGCTTAAAATGGTGCTAATTTTGCCCCAACCAATCAGATGTTAGCTTTTAAATGTTAAATAAGTTCTGATTGGTTGGGGCAAAATCTGCACCATTTTAAACGAGAAGATCTTTTATTGAATCTCCCTGTTAGAATCTTATACAGGATGCCATTGTGAATAGGAATACAGACAACTATGTTGAACTTTAAACGGAATGTCCACCCCTCTCTACAAAAATCTATATCTTGTACATTACCCCCCAAAACCTGGACATCGTTTTATACAAAATCTTTCATTCAGCTCCCAGCCAGAGATATTATACTTACATGCTCCTCTTCGATCCTCTGCCGTGGCTGTGCACTTTCGGTTAAGGCAGTGTCAGCCATGACAGTGATGTCACGGCCAATCACTGACTGACATTCCGGGAGCAGTCTCCTCTGCGGCTGCTCGGGAACACAAAAAGAACCCAGCAGCCGCAGTGGAGACGGAGTGAGGAGACTGGAAGCAGCGGTGGATCGAGGAGATTGTAACTATAATATCTCTGTCTGGGAGCTGAATTAAAGATTTAGTAAAAAACGATGTCCAGGTTTTGGGGGGTATTGTACAAGATATAGATTTTTGTAGAGAGGGGTGGACATCCGCTTTAACTCTTGTAGTGCCTGGGTAGACTTTGCAGAGTTCACTGGGTAAAAAAGCAGTTAATGCTTGAGTGACTGGAAAGGCATGGGTTAAACTCCTGACCTTGGTTTTACTAGTAGAGGTCAGAACCGGCAAAGTAACAATCTCACTTAGAAGTAACAGATTTCTATCTGCACCTGCACCTATGCATGAGACTAGAGCAAGTGTCTGCATGGGAACAGATGACACGTGATTTCATTCTTCTGGCTATAATGATCTATGGGATGTGGCTGATTCTAGTGGTGATAACAATCTACCACTTGATGAGATTCAGCTAGAACTATAGCAGGTATGTGGACCTTCAGATGATTGACATTTAAAACTCCCAAGCATTGTACAACAGCAGACAGGGAATGCGGGAGTTGTAGTTTTCAAAATATAGCATAAATATCTACACTCATATAAAGGTGTAAATATTTCACTACAGCTCCACCTGCTCCCTACCCATAATTCTCTGTTATGGTACCTGCTCATTGTAACGTTTACAGTCTCCCATTATGCAACTTTACACAGTGGGTGGAGATTGTTTTATATTCTGCAGGACATAGTTACATAGCACTCACAATATCAGAAGGCATCCAGGGAATGCTGGCAGTTGTAGTTTTCAGACATTTGTATGCCTGCAAGTTGAAAACCCCTGCTATATTTTTTAGTGGTATGGTAGGTTTGTTTCTATAAACATTTTTGGTTATGAATAAAACCTTTATTTTAACTTTTATACTTATTTTTAACTTCTCTGTACACTTTTTAGGAAGAAAGACTAGTGTTTCGGGTCTGAAACAGTCCGAGCGTTCGGTCGGGACAAATAACAGCCCCTTGTGTACCCAGCTTAAAGGATCACACTCCTGTAATTTGTATAGTCTTAGATTGCATTGGATATTTCTAACAATTTCCCAAACAAGTTGTTTTGGTATTAAGATACATTTGAAGGTTTTAGCTCATAGCACATTCTCTAGCACAGACCTGGGCATAATGCAGCTTAGGGTCCACATCTGACTGGCCCACTAGTTGTCCCTGACTGCCCCACTGTTACTAGTCCTGTACCTGAGAAAAAACTTTTTGTTCCTCCACTCACTGGCAAACACATATTCAAATGATACAATAAACAATAAATTCTGAATGGATCCCAAAATATTACACCTACTGGTCATTAAAGGGCATGTCCACCCCCAAAACTATAATCTCCCCCCCCCCTACTACTGGCCCCACGTTGTAGTGTAATAAAATCCTTACCTTACATCCCAGCTCCAAATGGTTCTCCTGTAATTTTCCCCCAAAGTCCCAAAAACTAGCCACCAGGGGGATAGCAGAGTCCATATAGGACTCTGCCTCCTGTCTCCCCTCTGGGAGAAGTTTGGCATGCGCACTGCAGCCCTTCTCCCTCTACCACCCGCTTTGGTCTCCCTCCCCCTAGCGTAAATCCCTTTTAGCATATTATAGCCCATGTTCTCCCAAGCCCCAACCGCTATAATTATAGTCTCAGAAAGTCCCCTGATCGTTACTTACCTTACCACTCTCCTTCGCCGTTCTGGGCAGCCGCGTCCATGATTGGCTGCCTCTCAGCCAATCACAGACGTGGATGCCGGTTCTGTGCAAGCAGAGGGCCGGGGTATTGCGGCGAAGGAGAGAGGGAAGGTAAGTAATGATCGGGGGACTTTCTGAGACTATAATTATAGCGGTTGGGGCTGGGGGAACATAGGTCATAATATATTAACAGGGAGATTCAATAAAAGGTCTTATCGTTTAAAATGGTGCTAATTTTGCCCCAACCAATCAGATGTTAGCTTTCAAATGTTAAATAAGATCTGATTGGTTGAGGCAAAATTAGCACCATTTTAAACGATAAGAACTTTTAATGAATAACACCTTAAAAGTTTCTATAAAGGGTGGACATGCCCTTTAAATGCCCACCCCTGCTTTCACATATACGGTACTAATATATTATGCAATACATGTACTTTAGCTTTGTTCTTTTCTTGTTATTCAGAGTATAAAAATGTAGTTTCTCCCATTTTATTTTTAAGAACAAAAATCTTCATTCGCTTTCCTAAAACACTTTTTGCAACAGAGGATGCTTTGGAACTGAGAAAGCAGAGTATAGGTATGTGCTGTGTCTCAAATTATAAGTATATCACACAATGTCTGCTTTTGTTTCCCCTTTATTTTCACAAATCTGCACAATTCAAGCTTCAGTTTCTTCCCCCCCCCCTTTGGACTGGCTCTATCCCTACTGTCTGCTTTTGATTAGTAATGGCAGTCTACCAATGTCCTTGTCTAAATTTGCATAGTTTGCCTGTTAATTCTTTGTGCATTATTTCCTGTTTTTTTACCCTGAATGCAGACTGCTTCTGCTAAACCCATGTAAATAGGGCACGTTGTTTCTTTTCTTTCGGTTTGTCTCTTGGGGTTTGCTGTTATCGGTCTATATTTGTTCAATTTCAGCAACATTCCTTCAAGCAAGATGGAAAGGGTACACTCAGCGCAAGAAGTTCTTGCATATGAAACATTCCGGTAAGTTCTGTGTGTTCTGTTTTTGAAGGGCATATCCACAACACAAAGAAACTATATACACCCTTTACTTAAGTTACATAACCCCTAACTGGACTTTTTAAATCTTCTTGGGGAATGTATATTAAAATGGCTTATGTACCTTAAAGGAAAACATTTTTTTCCCCCTTAACTCCAAATGTGAAAGTTCCTACTCTGGTTCTTTGCTTGATACTTCTCCAGTAAGTATATGTATGGTAGTGTGGTCGGACTTCATCCATGCAGTGTTGCATATGTCTGTACGGGGCTTTAGCTGGAATTGCCATCAAGAAAAAAATAAATGGGCAATATAATTGGTCAGATATGTCAATATTGTTCCTTATATGCTAGAAGTTAAAATGTGATTTATATAATTTTTTTTCAGTTTGTATTTTAATTTTGTGAAAGAAAAGTAAAGTAATTAAGTAAATTATGAAAAGCAGCACTGCTAACCTACAATCATACAATTAATAAATTAAAGCACAGCTACCGGGGGCCCTATCTGTTTAAGGGAGCGTGAGACGTCTGTTCCCCATTGAGCTTCCTAGTCACAGAGGCTGCTCTCCTGGTAATTATGTTAAAAGGTAATAGAACAAGGTTAGGGAAAACTGACAGGAAAATATTGATGGACTGGAAATTAAAGGGTTGATGATATTGGAGGGATTCTTAAGAAGGCATGTGAGAAGAAAGTAAGGCAAACAGGATGCAGAGCAAGAAGGAAGAAATAAAATTAGGTGTGGTTGGGCAAATACATTCTCAAAAACCCACTTTATTATCCCTGGTGATCATTATTTTTTTTATTTTTTTTTTACTCTTGAGGGATATATTGCCTTTTTACCTTTTTGCAAAACCAAACCTGTTTTTTCCTGTGCCTACTTAATACTGCATAAAATGATGATTTATGTAAATAAAATAAATATAGTTATGATTTATGTACAACGCATCAAGAAGAGGTGCTGTTTGCTGATCTAACTGAATACCAGAGATAAACTTGAATGAATGAATTTGAACCTTCACATAAAGCGATAAACCTAAGTAGTATTCAGTTGGAAGGTAGAGGCAGCTCCCACAAGCATCCATAGAGGGCTCCATGCGCCAGTCCCCCTCGCAGCACCATAAGCCATAAATGCACAGGAATTTATATAGCTGCCTGATAATAGTAATAATAGAATTTTAAACCTATGTATGTAAACTATGTATTAAACATTTAGACCATGCATATACTGACCATTCCAAAAAGCTGTTCCACTCAAGGAAATATTTTTAAATAGCAATGGTAACTGAAAGGAAAACATTTGCATGCCCATTTCTCTGAGAATTATTTAAGCAATGCTATGTTAATAGGATGAGGCTGTGAAGCACCTTTTGTTTTAAGAAGGCTCTGTTTCATTTTATGCTTTGTGAAGGGATTTTTCCACCTTTATGCCTACCTCACATTAAGCTATATAGCTGACTGGTATCTTGTGCTCCTAAGTCCTATCCCATAGAAGCCATGAACCTGTGTGCTGTACTGATAAAATCTAATTACATTGAAATATAGCAGGATACTCTGGGTTCTTTATAGGACCTCAGATTTACCAATAGTAAGTACATTATAGTTTACAATATAACTTTCTAACACTAATAATCATATTTAGAGTCATTCGCAACATAGTTATCATATCAAACACAGTAACTTGCGAATCATATGGATGAAATAATTGTAACAACAGACACCCTATAATAACTAGCAGCTTTTCGTTTACAGTAGAGCTACCTACGTTAAATCTAATATCCCTCTGAGAACCTCCATATGGTGTTCTTCCTCATAAGTTTTAGGACTCTCTCTCTCTCTCTATAGGATGAGATACGCTGCACTCCTCGGTTTTTTCAAATAGATTTAATATCAAACAAAGTGTAGGTCTGGATTACCTACGCGTTTCAGCCCAATACTACTGGGCTGTCATGAAGTATTGGGCTGAAACGCGTAGGTAATCTAGACCTACACTTTGTTTGATATTAAATCTATTTGAAAAAATCCGAGGAGTGCTGATTGCTATAGGACGGAGTGCGGAAGATCCCTTTTTGCTATATATATATAATTCTAAAGACTGCTTCTGTGCGAGCAGAAACGCGTCATGTTTTTAAAAAAAAGTTTGGAATAAAAATGTATTTTAGGGGATCCTGTGATTGCAATCATTTAAAATATGTGTTATATGGAAGATTTTGATGTACATCCGGGTGGCTGAAACAGTAAAGCGTGAGTGCCCTCGTGGAGATATAGGTGGCCCAGGTGCCAAGACCCAGGAGTGCTTCCATACTTACCTATCCTCTATAGATAGATAGGTAGATAGGTAGGTAGGTGTATATATAGGTATTATATATAGGTATCTCACTCCTTCGCACTCCGTTCCGGGATACATGCCCGGGTGCTACTGTGTCACAAAAATATTCAATATAAATTTCAATCGGAGCATTCCATAGACTAAAGAAAGATCATCTTTATTACATACTCCTACGCGTTTTTGTAACCCTGACGAAGGCCGCCATTGTAGGTTCATAGGAGTATGAACCTACAATAAGATTTAATAAAGACTATCTTTCTTTAGTCCATGGATTGCTCCGATTGAAAATTTTATATATCTTTATAAACAAAGGGGTTTTAGTATACATTACTGTAATCACATGATTGAAAAGCCTTCCAACCATGTCAAGGTTATGGACGGGCTGAAACGCGTTGACAGTTATTTGTTTTAATAAATGTGGTTCCATTAGTCCCAGGAGTGCTCCATTACTTTATGCAAATATATATATATATATATATATATTTATATTTATATTTAATATAATAATTATATATATATATTGTGTATAAATGTAGTGTTTGTGAGTTTATATATTACAAATACAAACATGAATAAGTTGAATCTTTTTGAATCATCCCTATTTCTAATTGCAGTGAGATTATAAAGTTTACTAAAATCTGATTATATTTGCAACCTAGTTATAGTTCATTTTTTTTTTTTTTTGTTTTTCAAGCAATAAATATCCAGTCTTGGTGGAGAGGAAATATTGGTCGCCGAAAAGCTTCCAACAGGAAATGGGCTGTAGATGTTGTTCGAAGGTTTGTTTAAACTTATAATGCTATGGTCAGTTGTTTTGGTAATGTGTTGGTTGTGACTGTCTTGTGACTATTATATAAGGGATAATACACTACCTACAGTGTAATATTAGGAGATTATGCCACCGAGGAGTTCCCTGACCATATAGAAGCACAAGGCCGTAGGCCGAGTGCTTTTATACAGGTCAGGGAACTCCAAGGTGAAGTCATCTCCATATATTATTCTGTAGGTAGCCTATTATTCCTTATAATACATAAGGCACATAATACATAATACATAAAAAAAGCACAGGCAGCACACTACCAACCCTTTTACTCATCTACCCTTTACTGTGGTTACCCCTGTATCTACCCCCCTGTCAACCCATTTCTGTATCTACCCCCCACCTCCCTCTATCTACCCCCACCTCCCTGTATCTACCTCCTATCTTGCTATATCTACCCCTACCTCCCTGTATCTATCCACCATCCCTGTATCTACCCCCGTGTCCCTCCCTTCCTCACCCCTCTATACTCCATTTAATTGAAGCTGTTATCCAGAATATAAAGTGTTAACCATGACATTTTCTATTGAAATGTAAAGCTACTGACCAGGTTTCACTCTGTTCATCTCCCCCTCCCATCCGGATCCTGTCACTGACTGACTGAACTGCACGGAAGATAAGGAGCAGTATGCAGCCACCAGCCGAGTCAATTTATGACTCATTGGAATGCGCGGCTGTTCTCCTTATCTTCCATGCAGTTAAATCAGTGACAGGAACCACATGTAAGGGGAAGAAAAACAGAGTGTAACCTGGTCCGTAGCTTTACATTTTAATAGAAAACAGCGTAAGGGCACGGCCACACTGCAACGCAAACGCAATAGCATGCGATTTCATGTGCGATTTTCATTGCTTTTGCGATTGCGATTTCTTCAATAAGTATAGGAAAACGCATGCGATTGCGATTAAAAATGCAGAACGCAAAACGCAATCGCAATCACACCGAAAAATGCGCGTTTTTTTTGCGTTGCCGCGTTTTCAATGATTTTGGAAAAGCGCAAGCGCAAGCGCAAAAAAAACGCAGCAGTGTGGCCTAGCCCTAACACTTTATATTTTAGGAAAACGCCTTCAATTGTATGGAGTATAGAGGGAGTGGGAGAGGTGGGGGGGTGAGGTGTCAAGAATTCTTATTACAGTCACTCAGTGATGCACCTTAGTGACTGTAATAAGTATTTTCGCCACTGAACCTCCCCATTCAAAGTATAGGAGCCTTATGTATTATATGTACGATAAATTTTTGTTTCTAACTTAGAATCTCTAGCCTTAAGCTCTCCAGTAATTTAGTGAGAAAACCACATATTGGAGATTGATAATATGTTTTAAGTTTCCAATAAAATGTCATTGTATTAGATAAATTTTACTATAAACACTGTATACATGTTTATCTGTTGTATTCAATTAGATCAACTGGACTTGAAGTTTAGTTCTTGAAGACGTTTCGCTAGTTATCCGACTGGCTTTCTCAATTCAGAATGACTTGTACAAGAATCTGTGGCAATTATGTACCCTGGAAAATCCGAATTAGTATATCACAGCCAGGTGTTAAGGGCGTGATTGGATAGTGGCTAAGATGTGTTATAGGAACGCCCAGAGTAAGGTGTCAAAACAGCATTGTACAACTCTATTTAGGCTTGGTTTCTTTATTTTCACATAAATGGCCTCCTTAACACCTCTCTTGAACCAATCACGTTCATTTGCCAATATGTTCACATTATAATCTTCAAAGGTATGTCATTTATCCTTAAGATGCAGTCCTGACCCGAGGAATTGGCTCTTCTGTGCTGGGCCATATGTTGATGCAGTTGCTGTTTGGTCTCCCCCACATACAAATCAGAGCATTCTTCACTGCACTGCACTGCGAATATGATGTCGCTTTTCTTGTGTTTCGGTATTGGGTCTTTCGGATGTATCAATTGTTGTTCGGTTTAAAGCAGACAGGGATACGGTGTTTTTTGAAAATTCTTCTTAATTTCTCGTAGACCCCTGCTACTTATGGGATGACCATGTTCTTTCTCCTGTCTTGCTTTTCCCCTTCACTGTTGTGTATTCGTGTTCTTTCCTTCTACTTCTTATTCTTTGACAAGGCCCAGTCTGGATATCCACAAGTTTTAAGGGCTCCTCTGAGATGTTTCATTACTTTAGCCTTCGCCTCTGTGCTAGTGGGGATGTTCTCAGCTCTGTGTTGCAGGGTTCTCATGCACCCAGCTTGTGATCTAAAGGGTGGTGGGAGTCAACATCAAATACTGATCTGTGTGTGTTGTTTTCTGTAATCCTCTACTTCCAGTTTACCATTTTCCTTAACTTCTACCAAGCAGTCCAGAAAGCCAGTTTGTTGTTTTGTACCTCTTCCCTTGTAAATTTGATGTTTTGGTCTACTGCATTGATGTGTTCTGTGAAAGCTTGTACTTTCTTCTGGTGGATTTTAACCCAGGTGTCATCCACATCTGAACCAGTGGCTGGGTGCTATGCCCTTAAAGGTATTAAGTGCCTGTTTTTCTACCTCCTCCATGTAAAGGTTGGCCACAATGGGTGAAACTGAGATCCCATAGCACATCCGTGTTTTTGCTTATAGAACTTATCCCTGTATTTGAAATAGGTGGTATTCAGACCCAAGTCCGTAAGGAACACACCTGTTCTGGGTTAGATCAGTTCTGCTGGTAAGAGTGCAGTCTTGGCCTAGCCGTTTTCTCACCATGTCAACAGCCTCCTTGGTGGGTATACAGGTGAACAGAGATGTCACATCATAGGACATCATTGTTGCCCATTTAGTTCCAATCACGCCCTTAACACTTGGCTGTGATATGCTAATTGGGATTTTCCAGGGTACATAATTGCCACAGATGCTTGTACGTCATTCGATTGAGAAAGCCAGTCGGATGACTAGCGAAACGTCTTCAAGAACTAAACTTCAGTCCATTTGATCTAATTGAATCAACAGATATACCATGACCTGGATGAATGAGAACCTTCACAAGCATGTATACATGTTAGTAGCCCAATTTAAACATTTTTTTTTTTTTTGCACAAAAAATAACTACGCTATAAATCGCCCCCCAAAACCCTACTATACACAATATGTTCAAACCTACATGGGTCTTTGTCATGTTTCAACACATGTAGGTCGAAGCATGTTGTGTATAGCACAATAAAAGCACAGCAATTAAGTCTTCTTTGGTGACTTACCTTCCACTCCTTTTCTCCACTGTGAGGCTACAGTGTTTGGAGGCATAGTTACCATTAAACCACCTGGACCAGTGGGACCTCCTATTCCTACCCACTTTCACAATACTTACCTTTCTCCCTGGCACTCCAGAAAGAAAAAATCTTAAATTGAAGGCTGCTCACCCCTCACCAAAGTGGGATTGGGGGTGGGGTAAAAAAAAATGAATCTGTGGTGTTGATACTTCATTGTACAATATGAAGACCACATTTGTGTGTGATGGTGTAAAAACCCCAGACAGAACAAGTCTTATTTTCCTCTTAAAATGTGGTTTAAAAAAAAAATATTATTATTCCCTTTGCGGTTATGTCACTTGTTTATTGAATTGCTTTGCTTCTGCATGCCGCTTAACTGTTTAACTTGACAAGGAGGGTAGAATTTATAATATGGTGCTTTCCAGGTTTTAAAATGATTTAGCTCTAACTTTCAATGTAAAGCAACATATAACACATTCCAGTTTTATCTCGTTAACAAAAGTGTAGCCGAAATGCAGAAGCAGTGTGAAAATTAAGTGCACCCTAACCATTTCCATAGAAATTAAGAATGTAGCAGTCTGGCGTTGCTAAACAAATGCGCTTGATTAATTGATCACCTGTAAAAAAAGCCAAAAATTTGTCAGTTGTTGGTCTAGAGCATTTAGGTATGTTGAGAGAATATTTATGCTGGAAAAACTTTGGGTTGATCATTCTACAGTAAAAAGATTATTCACTAGTGGAACACATTTAAAACCATTGCCAGTCTTCCCAGAAGTGAATGTCCAAGGTTGTTCACCCTATGGTCAGACCATGTAGTGCTTAGAAGTTAAACTCAAGCACTACATCGCAAACTCAGCATTTCAAATGTAATGCATTCCATACATCTGCCCAACCTAAAGGATAAGTACTCTCTAAAATCAACTGAATTCTATTTGGAAGCTGCAAATTTAAGTAATCTGTTGCTTTTTTTTTCTTTCCCTAGGGCCCTCCTGAGCCTACCTGTGAAGCTCTGAAGTTCCTGACATCTTGGATTATACTTTTGTGGCGTGCGTGACGTTGGCACGGACACTTGCGTGATGTCGCCGCGCCAACGTCACGCCGCGCCCTGGGCGCAACGGGCAGTGCTTTTTCTGACACAGAAGGAGAGGAAGGAAATCTCGGGGGCGGAGCTACAGACAACAAAAGCATAATCCAAGATGTCAGGAACTTCAGAGTTTCACAGGTAGGCGCAGGAGGGCCCTAGGGTAAAAAAAAAAAAGCAACAGATTACTTAAAGTTGCAGCTTCCAAATAGAATTTAGTTGATTTTTTAGTGTAGATGTATACTGAAAAAAAGGTTATTTTCAATTGATCATAACTGGAAACTATAATTCTTCCCAACCACCACTGTACCATTTTTTTTGTTGATCTGCCCCTATTTCTTTAGATATCCAATCTAAACGTCTTACATTTCAGCTCTCAAACTATTCTTCTGTGAGCAATTTTACTGCATCTGGAATGGTGACAGAGTTGTGACCGTTGGAATGCTGTGTGCAGGTTTGACAGTTGGTTTGTGGGAAAAAGTCAGGTCGGATAGAAGTGGGAGTGGTTAAAAGATGGAGAGGACATACTGCTCCTAAACAAAATGTGTGCTGGATTGAAGGCTTGCAGCAACACACACACCAGTCAGTGCTACTTACACGTATTCAATTATAGATTAAGATGAGGAAAAGTAATTTTTTCAGTATAGTGTCCCTTTTAAGATACCGTAGATTCAGTGTTCTATCCAACCTGAGTGTCCAGTCAGTAGTAATGTTGGGACATATACTTTACAACATTACCACCTAGATAATGCTTTGTGAACAATGTTACATCTGTAATTTATTGCCTGGGTGGATTTCCAGAACAGCACATGAACATTGACAGTAAGTCTCCTAAATATATGGGCACCTTTAAAGTTCAAGACAGTACAATTAAAAATATGATTATTCCTACATCTGTGTGTAAAACGCACCAGTTTTTTAAAGTGTAATTTAAAGCTAGCCATACACAATCTGATGGTTTTCTGATCTGATTTACGATAGTTTGGGCCGATCAAAAAAAGGATCAGAATAACCTATCGCTAAGTTGTGGACTTTGCACTGCCAACGTTGCCGTAGATTTCAGCTTAAAAACTACGGTTGTGTTTTGGGTTAGACAGAAAATTTTCCTCTTTGCCCGATCGCTAATCGGATAAATATACTCAATATTCCGATAATTTTTATTAAATAGATAGGAAATATCTATCTATCTACTATATATAATATATATATATATATAATATATATATTATATATATATATATATATATATATATATATATATTTATATATGGGCTCAATCAATCGAAAGCTGCAATTGCTTTCCACTGCACTCCCTGCATTGTGCCTCCTGGTAAAAAGCTTTACTGCTTGCTACTGACTGGTAAATTTTACAAAAAAAAACAACTACAGTGTTAAATGAATTTGTGGTGGGTGACTTTACCAAGCCCTCGTTTAATGTTAGGTACCATATATACTCGAGTCAATTTTTACCAGTAAAATTTTTAAAAACTGATTGACTCGAGTATAAGCCAAGGGTAATTATGACCACTGCTGCCTTCTGATTCAGTATTGTTTTGTGGCTTAAGTTGCCCTTTAAATGGACACCAGAATTCCCATACACTAATCCCATACAGTAATAGCTAAATACAGTACCAGTAACCCCCAATTCCTTGCCACTCCACATGTTTAGAAACTACAACTCCCAGTCGCCCTCCAGCCATGTTTGCGAACTGCACAATTTGGTCTGGAGTTGTAGTTTCTAAACATGTGGAGTGGCAAGGTTCAACAAACTTTTAATTAAGCTTACCATCATATACAATTCTCCTGGCCCCCATATAGTAAAGGGCCCTCTGACCCCCATATAGTAAAGGGCCCTCTGACCCCCATATAGTAAAGGGCCCTCTGACCCCCATATAGTAAAGGGCCCTCTGACCCCATATAGTAAAGGGCCCTCTGACCCCCATATAGAAAGGGCACTCTGGTCCCCATATAGTAAAGGGCCCTCTGACGCCATATAGTAAAGGGCTCTCTTTTGTCCCAAACTGAGAAGACCCATCAGATTTACAGCATCCAGATGAGCAGTGACAGTGCTGATTGATCAGCTCCTGTAATTTTCTATGCAGGTGAAGGATTTTTTACCAGCGCCATCTACTGGTTACAATCCGCAATTGCATCATTTGGATCTAAATTAGGACTTGACCCGAGTATAAGCCGTGGTTAGGTTTTCAGGCTAATTTTAAAGCATGAAAATCTCGTCTTATACTCGAGTAATATTTTGCTGAATGCTGAAAAATGTTTTTTTTTATGTTAAATGTTTTTAAAATGTCTTAGGTTCATCAAAGGCTTTATTCACCGTAAGAAACCCAGATGCCCAGAGAATGAATACTACTTGGATTATATTCGCTACTCATTTTTAATGACGTTACTTCGCAGTATGCCAAAAAGTGTACTAGACAAGTCTTGGTCTGTTCCACCCCCATCTCTGCATGAGGTGAGCACATGGTTAGGTACTTGGAATCTTGCATTTCAGCATGATGTTTTTTTAAACCTAAAGGTGTCCATACATTCAGAACTCGCCATCCCACATTCCCGTGAGGTTCGACCAATGCTGAAGGAACAGTCTGACCCATTCTTTTTTTGTTACTATTTGTGCTTGCAAAATAAATGGACCATCACAGGGACGTTGGAAGGTGAGAAATGGTTAGCGCTACAGATATTAGACAGATTAGATGTCCATCTGTAGACGAAAGTCTAATCAGTCTAAAATGTAACTAGTGTATGGGTACCTCAAGCACTGAAAGTTTGGCAGATTAAACTGATTTTCTCCATTGATCACTGACAACAACGTTGCCAGCTCGAAACATTTAAAATTTAAGTAAGTTCGACAGCTTTGCTCTGTTAATGTGGGTATTATAAAATGTGAGTAATATTTGTTTATTTTTTTTATTGGGAAGAAATACTTTATAATGCTGTTTTTCTGCAACAAAATCACACAGAAAGGCATGTGATACATTGCTTAAATCACCAATGTCTGTGTTTAAATCAGGGAAACGAATATTAGACTAAAGATTTCCTTTGCATTAAAATAAACAAATGTTTAAAGGGTACATCCACTCTAAAAACAACACAGCTTGTATGAATTCCCACAAGTATGATACACCTGCACCTGCAAAATGAAGTAATTCTGTGCAGTCTTGTCGAAGTAATCGCTGCTCCTATGTTGCTCTCTGCAAGTTAAACTCCATCCCCGTTCTCATGCCTGCACGTTCCGCCTTAGCATACGTGCAGGATACGTCTGGAAGCTCGGACTCCTGGCTATGGAGACTGCTGTGCCTGTGCTTGCCTACACACACACCCGCACACACACCATCCCTCCCCAGGGTCAAGTTGGCATGCCAGCACGCGTGATGATGCACATTGACTGACAGCCTACTCAGCTCAGGAGAAGACACACCCCCAGGAACTAGCACAACCCCAGGCTGGGGGAGCTAGAACTTTCATATATAATACGTTTTTATAAAGGGTGGACATACCCTTTATGGTTTCATTTTCTTTTTGTGATTCATTAATTACAGAAATAACTTCAGGGTCCCACAGCATTTGTAATGTTATCAGAGCCATATATATTTTAAACCTCATGACCTGACTATTTCCGTGTCTGTAAGGTTTGTGGGTGATGTGACACACTGTGTTTTCTTTCTTGTATGCAGGCATCAGAACTTCTAAGAGAGATGTGTATGAACAACATGGTGTGGAAATACTGCAAAAGGATCAGTCCTGAATGGAAACAACAGGTACATGACTATTATTCCAGTTCCTTCTAGTTTTTATTTTAACAGTAAATTATTTACCACTTTTTGTTCTAACCAACTATTTTAGAAAAAATAAATAAAAATAAATGAAAGCACATTGATCAGATGGTTTCTCTGCTAACACATATACATTACATTGAGCTCTGCAATCTTTTAAAAATGGTCCTTTTTTATGCTGCTACATTTAAACATTTAATGTAAATATATGAAAACTGCATATGTTGTAGCTATGTCATTAGAAATGCCATTCATTATGTCTTTACTTAAAAAATACAACATGGTGACCTGTGTGTTCTAGGTCAGTTTCACTCATTTTGTAAAAAACAATATTAGCAACACTAAATAATCAAACGTTTAAATATCTACTTATTTGTAGTGGCAACTGTGTGAAATGCTTGCATTGAATGATAAGTCATTGATGCCCTGAAATAAATATTATTCTGTAACAGAGTGTTCAGGGAAGTTGTGCTATGGAGAGAATGCTATTATTTTATTGTTTTACATATTTGTTTTGTGTAACATATTTTGTAACTTGTGTATGTTTCACTTAAATTTTTTTTTGATCAGTCACTAATGACATTAGTTATGGGAGTTGTAAAAAAACGGCAACTGTGGTCTCCCCTCTCTGACTGCAGTCAGATATTGTGGAGAATTTTCAGACTTTGCTCCTCCCTTATCCCCATTTGAGCGGGATTTTTCTGAAGAAATTGTTGCTTTCTAACAATTCATTTTCACAGATTTTATGTTATTTAGGGTTCATTTTGAAGTTGCGACAGAAAGATATTTATTTAATCCTAACTTGTTTGGGCTTGTTATTATAGCTGGAGCAGAAAGTTGTAGCTAGTGAAATCTTCAAAGACAAGAAAGATAACTACCCGCAAAGCGTTCCAAGGTTGTTTATCAGCACAAGGCTTGGTGAGTGTTTGAAAATCTCTTAGCATCTGAGAATAAAGGTGCCCATACACCACTTTAGATATTTGTCTATAGAAAATGTATAATCTATCTAAAAACCGCCTAGCCCATTCTTTTATGCAATCATTTTGAGATCACAAATTGAATTGACCAGATTGGATTATTTCAAAATAAGAACCGCTGCTTGTAAAAGGCGATCTTTAGACAACGCCTAATCTATTGAATGTCTGACTAGTGTATGACCATCTTAAGGCTGTGTTTACCACAGTATTCTTATTTTAACTGTACTGTAATCTAACCTTTGTTTAGCTTTCATTTTCTATGTGTCCTTCAACAGATTCCCATGCAGTCTTTGGGGAGAATTTTTTTTAGATGTAAAAGATTAAAGTATCTTTTTTTTTTTATTTGTGTCTAGTAAGATGTAACAATGGACAAGGGTATATACAGGAGCAGATGTACAGTAAAACTAAACAGTCTTGCATCACATTTCAGTAAATGCATTTTTAAAAAAGTGTAATCATCTTAAGTGGTTGTTTAAAACATATGGTTCGAGGGGAAACCCCAAGGGGATATGTGGGAAGGGGAGCTCCTCCTTCCTGACCATCATTCCACATCGTTGTTATACATGAATACCTTGTTTTGTCTTGTGTTATCTTGGATTTGTAAACAGTGCTGACATCTACAATTTCTAAAATGCAGTAAAAGAAGCCCTCCTGCTTTATTGGTCCAAAAGGTAGCATGACATATTATTGGAGGTTGAATAAAGATATACTCCCATCTAGTCCAACCTTTTTAATTTAGACAGTTCCACAGTTTTGTTCCTTTTTTCTTTAAAGAAACCTTTCTTAACCTGAAGATAAAACTTCTTTTAGTCTAACCTTGTAACTGTGTCTACACATACTCTGAAATTTTCTATTGATGAACAATTCACCAGAGAGCTAATTGTACGGCCTATTAATAGACTACTATACTGTAAAAAATCTCTTTTTTAAAAAGTACCTGTGGCAAGGAAGTAGGCTTATTCTGATCACCCAATTTCACTCTGTTGAGGAGTGCCAGTACGTATAATGTTGAGGAGTGCCAGTACGTATAATGTTGAGGAGTGCCAGTACGTATAATGTTGAGGAGTGCCAGTACGTATAATGTTGAGGAGTGCCAGTACGTATAATTTTCCACTGCCAAGTTAGTGTCCTGGGCTTTCCTGCATTAAAGATAGTGCTGACGATATTGTCAATCTACACATAAATAATCTCCCAGCAAATTCATACCATGAGATGACCCTAAAACTTTTACACAGGGGCTACATCTCACCATATAGACTGGGGAGGATCAGGGATCTGCCCCAGACCTTGTGCCCAAAATGCAAAAACCCCAAACCAGATCTTTTCCACTGCATGTGGTCCTGCCCAGTTATCCAAGACTTCTGGAAACAAGTGGCAACATTCTCCACACAACACTTAGACAACTACGTCCCCCTAACACCACTCTGGGCAATATTTGGATATACGACAACACAAACCTCCCACATCACATTAGGAGCAAAGAAACTGCTCCTCAATATATCCGCTGCAGCTAGAAAAACCATACTGCAACAATGGATAACACCCACCCCACCATCCATGAAACTATTCAAAACCAAACTATCATATCTTTTCAGAATGGATTGGGTAGAAGAAACACTGGATAGAAAAAACAAAGTTAGTCAATTCTTTAAACTGTGGGAAAGTTTCATTGATATTTTGCCAACACATATTAAACAGAGTGTCTATGACTGTTTCCATACAACGGGATGGTATGCGGAACAAACTCTGAGCAATAACCCTCCGGTCTCTCTACCATAAATATCTACACAAGTCAACCCGTGCGCTACTCCCCCCTCCCCCCCTACCTCCCAACCAACCGAACCGCAACTTCACCCGACCCCTGGCGATTGGACAACAACGACAATTATATGAAACACTGTAAAGTCAACCTAGGCAACAGTTTAATTAAGTTAAACAATGTTAGTAGTCCACAACCTAATTGTGGCAAGTTAAGTAAATAAAAAAAAAAAATGACCGCAAGGTTAGAGATGCGGACTAATAAACACTCCTAAGAACCAGTTGATATGCCAAATGACTAACGTTATTCATATGTATAATTTACCTATCAACTTACACCTAAGAATATACAGGGACGAAATCAATGCAGAAATATTACTATACTGCCCCTTTTCTTTATTATTACTGACCGTATGATATGCTACGATATACCCCAATTGTTCCCACTCTTCCTACCATTTGTAAACATCTCTAAAAACCAGCCGATAAGCTAATCGACTATTACCATGTAGATATATAATCTATCTATTAATTACCATCTGGGAATACACAATGACGAAATTAATGCAGAAATGTTATTACGCTGCTCTTTTTATTTTAAATTCTCACAGTTTTTGCTAATGAATATATGCTATGCTAATCTATACCCTAAACCTTCCCCTCTCTCTGTGTTCTGTAAACCCCCATCTCTGATCTCAATAAAGCATTTAAAAAAAAAAAAAAAAAGATAGTGCTGAAGCAGTTTTCTTCATGCTCAAAAAAACAATGTTGGGAGATAAAAATTACCAATCTTTCCTCTCTGCCCCAGGTACTACTTTAGAGGCCAAAAAAATTAGAGGTGTTGCATTAGAGGTGTTGCATTATAGACTGGTTTATAGTAGTGAGGATGCAAAAAAAGCTACTAGAGAAGACTTGAATTTGGTGTGGAACATAAAGTTTAAGTGTTGCCCTTGATGTGCATTTTATTGCTCACTGTCTTACAATCAAAGGTATAATGTAATAGCAATTTTTTTTTATCCTCAAGGCAATGAAGAAATAAACAATAAAGTTCTCCAAACTCTGGAAAACCCAGCTATACTGGTAAACCATCTATAATGTATATAATAATAATATAATATAATTGGTTTTCACATTAAAATTTATATAATTTATTTTTCTAAATTCCCCCATTTTAGCAGTATGGGCTTTTGAGGGGTTAAACTGCTAGTACTATGCACACAAAAAAAAGATTAAGGGCTGGGCCACACTGGCGTGTTTTCTCTTGTGCTACCAGATCGTAGAGCAGTGCATTTCCATGTGAGTGGCCACATGGCATGCACTCTGAAAATGGATTACAGAGCATGCAAACATCATATTTTTGTTGTTGTTGGAGCCTCTCAGAAAACCGCAACCACTCCGGAATCGACAAAAGTGCAGTTACTGTTTATAAAATGCTGTAAAGAATGCTTTAACAAATAGAAATGTTAATAGATCGTTTTTATCATTTAACGCAAAGAAACAGAAGAGAAATCTAAATCACATCAATATTTGATTTGACCAACCTTTGCCTTTTAGAACAGCATCAGTTCTTCTATGCACACTTAAACACTTTTTTTTTTAGGGAACTCTGTTAGTTACCAGAAGCTACTGAAAAAGTTGAAATTAGGGCTGTGTCACTCATTTACCTATTTATCTTATTCCTCCTGATTCCTATTGTTTATTAAAATGCATTTCTGTAACTGTTATTTCTCTGCATTTAGGACACCATTAATTCTGGCCAAGCCCCCAATTTGCAGAAATGTAGCCTCAAACTTGCAAGGAACCTCAACCATTCTTCACTGTCGCCTGCAGACACTTTTTTTTTAATTGTACTTTTCTCCAGCCTCATAGCAAATAAATTGCCTTTTGCTATGGCCAAATGTGTAAAATTTCAACTCATAAGTCCAGAGCACCAGCTGCGATTTTCTGCATCTCAGTTACTGTTTCATTAACTAGATTGTAAGCTCTACGGGGCAGGGACCTCATTACCTCTTGTGGCAAAGCCCCTAGCACTTCTATTTATATAAGTTATATATTTATGTACTGAACTATCTATGTATTTTATCCCCCTTGTTTGACTTTATTGTATTTTAATACTGTATAGCGCAGCGTCCCCAAGTGGCGCTATATAAATAAACATATACATACATGCATAGTTGAGACAACCGCCTTATTTCCATGTCAGAGGTGTATGCCTTTGGGTTGCAGTTCTTCCATCTTGTACTAGATTTATCTGTACAGTAGATGGGTGTACCTGGGTCATACAGATTTCTGTCAGTTCTTTCTGTCTTTCATCTGCCACAGATCACATCACAACTTGGAGAGATATAGCTGATGTAGTACCGGTATGTGTCTTGTCAGAATGCTTAGTCAGGCCATTGTGTACATAAAACGTTTTTCGACATCCTAACGTTAATAGCAGAGTTTGGCTTTTCCTCACCCGGTTTAACATCCCCTACACAGCTCTTTTTGTTTTAGGTAATGACTGTTTCAACTTACATATGAAAAAGATTAAAAATACCTGGTAAAATTAATCATCCACCCAAGTATAATCCTACAATTTCTTTGTGCAAGTGTACCTGTAAGGGTTAATGCTGGTTTAAAGGCAAATAATAGTCACACCAAATATTGATTTGAAGAAACAATTAGAATTTATATTTCTGAAAGCATTAACTTTACAGCATTTTTTCATGCCTGTCTAAATCATATACATATACATGCAGTATAACATGTATATGTTATACTGCATGTATAAAACTGTATGCAGTATAAGATGTATATGTCTTTCTGCAAGTATAAAACCGTTTGGTTGTATACATGTGATGGCATCATTTTTACATTATCATAATTGATTGAGATTGAAAATCGAGATCACATAACTGGAATGTTTATGCTGTCATTGTATTTATTTATTTTATTAACTTTTATCCATAATAGCATAATTTCAATAAATTAACTACATAATTGTAAATTGAAATTTGTAAGTTTTAATACTGAAGTTAAGCAGGGCCATTTCTGTGTAAATGTTATTTGTATTTATTCTCATTAGTGATATTTTTACCTTTTTAGTATGCTGTGCCTGTGGTCAAGTATGACCGTAAAGGCTATAAGCCGCGGAGAAGACAGTTATTGCTCACCGATAATGCAGCCTACATTGTTGAGGAAGCAAAGCTCAAACAGAGGATTGACTATGCCAATTTATCGGGTATGTGGAATATTTTAATCATGTCCGCTTTGCTGCCCTTGGCTTTTCATTTTTTGTGTAAATATATTTGTCTGCTGTTCGCCTTCCTTATCTTTATCTTTTTATATATTGTAAACTTTTTAAAGCTTCTTATTTGCTGTGCATTTCATTTCATTTCACCTGACATTTTTCTTTGGTATTTCTAACCGACGTTACCCTAAATTCTCTGTGGCATTAATGCCACAAAGAGCTAAGTAAGTTACTCTCACCTCTTCATGTAATCTAGTTCAATAGATTCATGCAGTGAAATAATTTTACTCCACCTGCAGTACGCTGCCCAGGATTGCAAAGTGCTTTACAATTGATTGCTAAGGGCAAGGTTCTACTTGAGCGCATGGGGGAATACACAATCGCAATGATGGCTTCTGTGCGAGGGCGTTGCGCTTCCGCTATTGGGGCCAGTCCAATAGGCTACTACATGCCTGCGCTTCCACTAACGAGATAGTTTTATAAGAGAGTTTGCAAGGAGACATTAGAAGGTCATCACAAGGTTATTCACAAGGTCACTATACTCACTGAAGCAACTTTACATTTTCTGAAACTACAATTTGAGAAGTAAAATGGTTGTACTCACATATTTATCTGTGCTTGTTATTAAATTATTAATGTTTAGTGAGTGCTCCTAATTCCCCCCACCCTCCCTTACTCACTGCCTTCTTTTAGTGTCTGAGACAAGTTCTGCACAGCCTCACCATGGACACTGCTCTGCTTTCCCATCTCCACCCCCCCTTTTTTCTCTACTGATTCTCTAAAATATTGCAGAAAGTGTCTTTGTCTGGCAGGCAGACAAAAAGTTCAGGCATTTGTCAATTATAATAATTTTTGCTTCTGGAGTGACAAGTCTTTCCCTGTAAGGGCTAGGCCCCACTTACGTGTTTTTTTAAGCATTTGCGCACACGTTTTGCACAAACGCATGCGATTTGATTATAATAGAAATCGCGGGAACGCAAAAATCCCTCACGATTTCCCATGCGATTGCATGCGCAATTTAGTGCGTTGTAGTGGGGCCATTTAAGGCTATGGCCCCACTACAACGCACTAAATCGCGCACGCAATCACGAGCATTGTTGCACGCGATTCTTGTGCGTTTGCGCGTGCGATTTTTCCGTTTTCTGTTATGGCAACACATGCGTTAACGCACCAAAAATGGTGAATGCATGCGTTACCAAAATGGAAACCGATGCGCAATTGCATGGGAAATCGCGGGGATTTTTGCGTCCCTCCTGGGTCTACCTATGTGCCTTGAAATTGCTGACATCTTGTTACTGGTTTGCTGAATGTTAAGCTCTGCCCCTCTGAGATCTCCTCTGCTTTCTCCTGCTTAAGCCTCAATCGGTAATGCCTATGAATTCCATGGAATCTCCTGCTAAAGCCTCAAATGATAATGCCTGTGAGTTCTGTACACTAGCTTTCACAGGCATTACTGTTTGAGGCTCAAGCAGGAGAAAGCAGAGGAAATCTCAGAGGGGCGGAGCTTAACATTTAGCAAGCCAGTAACAAGATGTCCGCAATTTCAAGGCACATAGGTGGACTCTGGCGGGGCATAGGTAAAAAAAAAAACATGGCAACAGTATTTTTAAAGCTGCAGCTTCCAAATGAACATAACTTGATTTTACCGTGCACTTACTCTTTAATGCTGTGTTTTTGAGATTGTTTTTATTTACACAATAAAAACAATCTTAAATAAATAATTATAATTATCATACTATATTCCTTGACTAATATGGACAAATAAACATTGATTACAACTTGAGCTGCCCTCTTCCCACTGAAATTAATTTCTCCTGCATTAAGAAAAAACACTTACATGCAAATCTCCCAAGCCTTGCAGCTTACTGTGGGAGTCTTAGCTTTGTTGTTATTTTTCCAATAGCAATTGGTCATCTGGGACATATCCCTGTTGGTCACAGAAAAAGTAGCCATGGCTGACAGTTTGCTGCGACCGGTCGTGTGGTCCATAGGAGATCACACAAGCAGCCATGGTTTACCTAAATGTCTGTTCGGCCAATCCAGACTGGTCTTGCTTTAGTCTTCATGCATGTGTCATGCGTTAAAGACCCACAGAAACCTTTGTTCGGAAATACCAATCTCTTTTTTAGTTTCTGGTTAGGGGTTAATATGGTGTAATCTGTGACCCTGCAAATTTAACTATGTAGTCACTAATGGTGTGCGGTGGACTTTGTTCTTTATCGTTTATTTTAAGAACAAGAGAGATTTATTGTGGAACTCATTATCCCAAAACTAGAAAATTTCATTATAAAACAAGAAAGGGAACATTTTTAAGTATAAACTTTGAAAGGCTGCAAAAAGATCTATTAATGTGAGTGTCTGCAAGAGCTGTGGGTTTTAAAGCCAACCTGCACATGTGACAGGCAATCAAGACAGCTAATCAGCACTAAACTGTGATTAAGAAGCCACTAATCAACGCTGATTAGGTCTGCTCACAGGTAAATTCAATCAAGAAGCTGCGACAAACGTCCATTAAGGTCTATATGCTGAAATGTCCATGATTTTGCTGTTAACGCAGAAACGATTTCACAGATTTCTGTGGAGAAAGTTAAAATTTTATCAAGATTGATTTTCATGTGTTCTAGGTATGTCAATCTTTATATTATCTGTTGTTTAGGTATATCTGTGAGCAGTTTAAGTGACAACCTTTTTGTTCTCCATGTGAAATGTGATGATAACAAACAAAAGGTATGTTTTCGGTCATTTCTGTGCATGTTCCAACTTTCAACTTTCACCTAACCCCAACGAAATCTTCTTAGTATTGTGCAGCATATTAATAGACTGTCCTAAAACAAATGGTCAATTGTCTGTTACCTGCCCCCAACCCCAACTAATTTATTTTGCACTTTATTACCTGCATTACTAACAAGATGATAAAGGAAAATAATTGTCCCCATTCTGGCAGAGTAAGCTGGCACCTCCCTCAATGCTGTCAATTATCAATGATTGACTTCTGTTTCACCTGCTGCCTACTCTACTCAAGCTTCAAGAAAGGAATAGAGCTTATCATTAAATATCTGGTTACAAATGCATATAATAAACTAATCAAAATAATACATGGAGTTGCGGGCAGAAAACTGACAAGTCACCAGTTTATTGTTTTAAGGGTGGACATGCCCTTTTATATTATTTATGTCAAATTAATATGCAGAATAGGAAACATTTTTGTGTGTGTGTAAGGGTCAACCTTATGAAATGTATTTAACCCTGTAGAGCCAGAAATGTCTATAGTATCAACTCACAACTTATTGAAACCACTCCTCCAAACGGTTGGCCGTTGCCAACTGTACTGGTCTTTGGTCCACATCAATGTATACCATCAAAAAAGTGCAACAGGACACTCCAAGAAAATTTTAGTTGCATAAAGTGATGTTTTATTCACCCAACTGTGAGATAGTCTCCGGCCTCCACCCTTTATCAAGCCTGGAGAATAAGTGACCACAACAAACATTTTATACAGTGTGGCCTCCATATTGTGGGCAGGACCTTTCCATTAAACAACCAATCATCCAATTATTCCATTAATAACCATCTTTAACACCATAGATACTTCTGTGTAAGTTTTAACATCTAATTACAAATATTGAACCCCCTAAATGTCTCAATAATTTATATTAGAAAATATGTTAATTATATTAATCTATCTTTCTATGGGACTGTGTATTGGACTTTCTATAGGGGCTGTGTATGGGACTTTCTATGGGGCTGTGTATGGGACTTTCTATGGGTCTGTGTATGGAACTTTTTACAGGGCTGTGTATGGGACTTTCTATGGGGCTGTGTATGGAACTTTCTATGGGGCTGTGTATGGGACTTTCTATGGGGCTGTGTATGGGACTTTCTATGGGGCTGTGTATGGGACTTTCTATGTGGCTGTGTATTGGACTTTCTATGGGGTTGTGAATGGGACTTTCTATGGGGCTGTGTATGGGACTTTCTATGGGGCTGTGTATGGGACTTTCTATGGGGCTGTGTATGGGACTTTCTATGGGGCTGTGTTATGGGACTTTCTATGGGCTGTGTATGGGACTTTCTATGGGGCTGTGTATGGGACTTTCTATGGGGCTGTGTATGGGACTTTCTATGGGGCTGTGTATTGGACTTTCTATGGGTCTGTGTAGGGACTTTCTATGTGGCTGGTATTGACTTTCTATGGGGTTGTGAATGGGACTTTCTAGGGGTTGTGAATGGGACTTTTATGGGGCTGTGTATGGGACTTTCTATGGGGCTGTGTATGGGACTTGCTATGGGGCTGTGTATGGGACTTTCTATGGGGCTGTGTATGGGATTTTCTATGGGGCTGTGTATGGGACTTTCTATGGGGCTGTGTATGGGACTTTCTATAGGACTTTCTATGGGAGAAAGTCAACACTCTGTTTAAACTCGAGTTAAGCAGTTTTCTTAGTTTAAGTACTTCGGTTAATTTTCGGGTTGATTTATTAGATTTAGGGGGTTAAATATTTGTAATTAGATGTTAAAACTTGCACAGAAGTATCTAAGGTGTTAAAGATTGTTATTAATGGAATAATATGATAATTGGTTGTTTAATGGAAAGGTCCTGCCCACAATATGGAGGACACACTGTATAAAATGTTTGTTGTGGTCACTTATTCTCCAGGCTTGATAAAGGTGGAGGTCCACCCGAAACGTTGCTGGAGACTAATCTCACAGTTAGGTAAATAAAGCAGCACTTTATGCAACCAAAATCTTGGAGTGTCTTGTTGCACTGTTTTGATGGTATATACAAAGATGTCTACAGGGCACCTAAAATCTACAGTTGGGGGTTTGTGGTTTTATTTTTAAACTGTCACTTTAATGTTTACCCTTTGTGTTTTCTAAATAGGGAGATGTAGTGCTACAGAGTGATCATGTGATTGAAACCCTGACAAAAATCTCCATAACTGCTGAGAAAATCCATAACATCAACATTATACAGGGCAGGTCCGTATACATTTAAAACGTGACTTCTTGGGACAGATTTTGGAAAATGACATCTCAAACCTTCTCCAAAAAACATTCACTCTTCAGCTGTGGCAAGAAGTTCTTGGATGTGCACAGACTGTGGAAAGCCACACGCTAATAGTCCTTGTTCAAAAAGAATAGTGCTTTTCAACAGAAGGGAAATGTGTTAAAAGTTAAAATTAGTTTTGAGTTTAATTTTAATTGGAAATATTAATTCTTGCACATTATCAAGTTGATTATCATCATTGTTTGTACAGGTATCACGATTGGTTCTAAATGAGGATACAAATTTATCATGCAATGTAATTTTGCTGTCCAATAAGCCCAAAATTGGCCAAAAAGAATTGGACGATGTGTATGCAACCTGCAAAGAAGCCATAAAAAACAAATTAGCTTTAACTGGGAAGCTACGGTGATTATTTTTCCGCAGCTTTTAGGCAAGTTAATATGTTAGATTTTTTTCTCATACCAATGACCATAACCTGCTCATTCAGCATTTTGTCTGTGTATAAATGAAGCCTTCCACAATACTAACTTCTTGTTTGCAGGACCCCTTATAGAGACTATTATGGTCTTACCCTTGACCCAGCGCCTGGGTTGATTAAGTAATTATTTAGGACCTTACATACTGGTGTTACCTTGATGGGTTTTGAAGGCCAATATTCCCTTCAAATAGACTACTAACTGGTAAACACAATTACTGCAGTAACGACCAAATGTAATTTAAATCAGCCCCTGTACACAGCCCTATTAGTTGTAAAAAAAAACTAAAGGATAGGAGGCATTTGTGTCATTTAAGGTGCCCATATATGTACTACTTAAAATGGCCATACAATAAGCAGACATTAGATAGATTTGAATTTTTTTTTCTTAAGATGTTCCTATCTGACCCATTCATTTTGTGATCTCAAATTGATTGCATTAATGAAGGGGCTAGGCTGTTCTTAAGCTTTGTACACACGTCAGATGTTTTTCATATGATTTGCCCAACGAACAACCCATCACGTGACATTCGTGCGAAAGTAAAGCTTCAACGATACACAACTATTCTCGGCCTTTTCTGACGAACAACCTGGAGGATTCGTTCTGACGATCGTTGTATGTTTGAACATAGCCGGCAGAATATCGTTAGACTGTGATGTAAGATTGAATGAAATGCACATGTGCAACATTTCGTAACACCTTTACCAACGAACACTATTTATACACTATCGAGATATATAAATATTATATATATATAGGTGTTGTTGGCAGAACTACTGTATAACGAGACGGTCCAGGCACATCATGCAAAAATTATCTGACGTGTGTACAAATCTTTAGATAGATTGACATTTTGTCTTATGAGAGATTGGATATCTGTCTAATGTCTATGGATTATGGAGAGGTTGTTGAGGTTTGTTCACAAGGTCGATGAGCGCAGGCGATTCCAGATGAGCGTGCAACAGGTGAGTGCAGACTTTGGACGATAATTGCCCACATGTATGCGGATCAATGAATTACCCCTGACCTATCCATGCACACGGGTGATTTTTGCCCTAGGCAGCTGTTTGTTGGTTTATCAGAGATCGTGGATATGCATTGCCATCTGTACAAAGCCTTGTGAAATTCATGCACTGCATGATTGGCAAGAATTTAGGTTGCTTCCACTTGTGTCTTTTCTTTTGTTCCTCTTTTTGGAGGTAAATTGAAAATCCTAGCTGCAAAGAGGCAAGTGTATTAATATTCTTCTGTGATTTTTATAGCATTATACATTGAGGGATTTTATGTTGAAGATTTCTATATAAACAATTCAAACATTGTACTTTTTTTGTAGCATCAAATATACAGGTGGACATGGTAAAGAAGGCATCATTGACTTCACACCAGGCTCTGAGTTACTTATAGCCAAAGCCAAAAATGGGCACCTGTCTGTGGTAAGTAACAGTAATGGAGATTGAATAAAGACATATGTCCATCTACCGTAGTCCAATCTTTATACCCTCCTCATTAACCCTACCTAACAGTTGATCCAGAGGAAGGCAAAAAAAAAACCAGCCAAAAATGGGCAACGATAACTTCCTCACTCCCATTGGCAATCGAAACGTATCCCTGGATCAACATGAACTACAGTATATGTTTTAATACCTGTAATTCTCAATATTTTTTAGTTTTAAAAATGTATCCAGGCCACTTTTAAAATGATTTAATGAACTTGCCTTTATCACATCTGCTGGATGACTGTTTCACAAAGGATGTCCACAAATCCTCTGAAATTACCTATTGGTAAATGATACACCAAGGAGTTTATTATATGGCCCATTAGTATATTTATATAAAGTAATCATATCCCACACAATCGCCACTTCTCCAGTATAAACAGCCCTAACTTTTCTAATCTGCCTGCGCATAGTCAAGCCTCTTGATTCCCTTTTTTAATTTAGTTGCCCTTCTCTGAACTCCTTCCATTTCCCTTTTGTATATGGGATTCCAAAACTGCACTGCTAATTCCAAATTAAGCCTTACCAGTGCTTTGTAAAGAGGGATAATATTTTTTTTTCCTTAATCTATTCCCCTCTATATACCGGACAATATCTTGCTAGCTCTAGCGATTGCTGTCTGGCATTGCTTTCTACAGCTAAATCTGTTTTCTACTAGAACCTCCAAATCTTTTTCCAACAGAGATTCACTAACGCTGTTAAGAAAGCGTAAGCGTGAAACACATCTGGCGTGTGACCCTGTTCAGCAACATGGGGTCCCATTCCTCTCTATCCACATGAACTCTAGCATTTGAGCCACTTGCTTCTTTTTCCACTTGGACTCTCCTTTCTGCCTGTGCAGTGGCGTTACTAGGAATCACTGGGGCCCCCTGCAAAACTATGATGGGGCCCCTGGCCCCCTGCAAAACTATGATGGGGCCCCTATCTGTGTTTCAACCACAGTTGTTTTCTTGGAGAAGGCTATATCTGCCATAGGAAAAATAAGATGGGCCCCCTAACAACGGACCCATTCAGACAAACGGGCTGTCGGCCGCCCCACACCAGCAGATATTTGCAGAGCGACCAATAGTGACATGGATCGGTCGATCAGCAAGAAATATCTGCTGGTGTGTACCCAGCCTTACAGGGCCAATCTGTGTCTGTTACATTGTTCCAAATTTGTGGACACGGGAATGCACAGCAGCAGGTTACAGGATTTATTAGAACTTTGAGCAGGGACCCTCTATACATAACAAATGTTCAGCAGATATAGGCAAAGTGGGAGTGGAGTTGAGTGGGTGAAGGGGAAGATTAAAGCATTAGAGGAGCTAAAATAAGAGGAATGGGAAGCTGCAGTGGAGAGTAAAATGAATGTTAAAGAGCAGAAAGGCAATAGAGATGGGAGACTTGCTCCTGCTTGTAGGTTGGATGTACATATTTATGAAAAACATGACATTTTAATGTTTGTGTCATTTAATATTTGTGAATGTGACTGAAAGAGAAATCTAAGGCTGTGTTCAAACAGGACAATATTTCAGCTTGACAGGCTGATCGCCGGTTTTGAAAATAATAACGGCGGTCAAAGAGAATGTCGCCATAATTTTGGCGCAATGAATCATGTGGTCCATTAAAGACTGCACAAAATTTACTGATGAGTCTGATTGACTATTTGTTCGACATAACCAAAAATGAGTTCAGAAATTAAGTTTACTTAATTAAGTTGGATTTCACAATTGCTGTTTATAGACATTGCAATTTTATTTTTATTTAATAAAAATATGTAATTAAAACCTTGTCTGGATTTACCATTAAAGGGAATGTCCACCACACTAATCAAAACATATATATTAGATATCCCCCCAAAACCTAGAGTTCGTTTTATAAAATACCTTTAATTTGGCTCAGACACAGAGTTATTACACTTACATGCCCCTCCTCGCTCCACCGCTGCGGCTCTGCACTTCCGGGTAAGGCAGTCAGTGTCAGCTATGACTGACATCACGGCCAATCACTGCCTGCCATTCCGGGACCAGTCTCCACTGCGGCTGCTCAAGAACACAAAAAGAACAGAGCAGCCACAGTGGAGATTGACTGAGGAACCCGGAAGCGGCGATGGAGCGAGGAGCATGTAAGTATAATAAATCTGTGTGGGAGCCAAATTAAAAGTTTTTTATAAAACGAACTCTAGGTTTTGGGGGGTAATCTACAAGATATGCTTTTTTGATTAGAGGGGTGAACAGACCCTTTAAGTACAGTAGATTAATGCAGATTCAAGTGGAACCTGTGGTTGCAGGGGCAGCTGTTTTTCTCTTTCCCTTTAGATCCCACACTGTTGGCACTTCAATTTGCTGCACATTTGGTGTCTTAAAGCATTTGACACCCCCCTGCTTTAAAGTTAATGTGTCTGTGGCTTTTTGTTTTCCGTGGCACTTATTGGCATAGGGTGTGAGGTAAAATATCAACCTTTTAATCTCCGTTGTATAAAAGCACTACATGTCAAATATCACACGGGAGAAAATTGTCCACAAGATATTGGTTCCTCTAACCTGTCTGCTGAACATCTTAAACGTCTGGATCTTATTACTTATCAGTCTGAGCTTGTTGCTATGCTGCTTTTCAGAACAGGTTTTCTGTAGGTTTCATTTAGATGTTCCATTTTAAATGTGGTTAAATTTAAATTGCTAGTTTATCCCTTTTAAAGGGCATGTCCAGCCCCCACAAAAAATATTTTTAAAAATGCAGGACCCTATTTTAACAATACATAACAGGCTCCATGGCGTTCCTGGAAGTCTGCTGGTCCCTCTCTTTGTGCCCATTGCCTTTCAAAGGTTTCAGAGCTATTTACAAGCTTGTGTCACCAGAAAAGGAGGTGGCTAGTGTAGCCATCATAAGTCGCCTGTGACTGTTGAAGAGCTGCAGAGAATAAAAGGGGCTGGCAGACTTTAAGGTGAATTTTGACCTGGGCGTAAAACATCTGCAATAAATCTTATGAATTAACACTGATGCATTTTAGTACATTAAATGGTAACAAGCTAGTATTTGTCAAAAATGATGCAAAAAGGCACTTGAACATGTTTTATTGTAAAAGAAGAACTGAAGTCTAATAATTTACTCCAGATGATTCCCCGTGTAATGATGTCCTGAAACGCTATAGTTCAAACTCTCTTCCTGTTTCCTATCATTCTCTGAACCCAAGTCTTAGTCTTGATTCTTGCATGGAAACTTCTGTCTCTGTCTTGAATAATATGATGAGGGTCTGGAAAACAAGTTAGGGTAATCAATAGCGCATGGGAAGCCGAAGCCTTCATGTGGAGTTGGAGTTAATGCATTTGGAAAAGGAAGCCTAAGCTAATCTGGTAGACATGCTTCTACTACAAACCCCTAAAGAAAAGGAAATGGAAGCTAAATTTACTGTAGCTTACTGTTTTACTGTAATACTATACGATATTAATATTCTTTTTTGTATTTTTCAGGTTGCTCCAAGGTTGAATTCACGATGATGAAAACTGCCATATCAGCAATAGGCTTCTGCAATCAGATGACTTAAAATGAAACCAAACTCTCACTGGCTGGACAGTGCTTCTTGCAATACATCCTGTCTCTGCTTTCATATTTTCTAGTTACCAAAGACTTGCGCTGCTTTAACAATTACAAAGAGAATTTTTTTTTGTTTTATACATTTCTCATGTCACTTTTTATTTTTGTCCTTTACCTGCTTCTGCACAGACTACAGCAGTGACTTTTTATTTCATCATTTTGCATCATTTCATGGCTCAAAATGAAGGGTGATTAACCAACAGATTGGAATTTCTCTCCTGCAATATAGAAATACAGCTATGCAATCATATTTTTATTTTAATGTAGATGTGGATTTTATATGTTTTAATCACAAAAAAACTTATTGAACAAAAGAGTAACCTCTAAAATAATTACTAATTAATGAGGTGTTTAGACAGATGAAAGCCATATGTAAGTGAATTGAAAACTGTATTACACAGATACAAAGAAATATTTCTGGAACCACAATATTGTACATTTTCAAAACTTTAATACGTGCAATATTTGTGTGCACTTTGCTTCAACTCTGCCATTGAAAGGCTATAGATAACAAATAATATGAATACTGACCCTGAGGTAACAGGATTTTGCCTTAAGCATGGACACAGTTTTTTTTTCGGTCCTTTTTTGTATAAAGAATATATAAAGCCAGAAAACACTTTTTGGCTTATGTAAGATGTGCAATAAAAATGTCTGTTATTAATCTGCATCTACCAATCCAATGTTATCTAACTTCAGTAGACCAGTAAGCTTACATCTGATTGGTTGCTACAGATTAATATCAACACCTCTTATTACATAAGCCCCTTAATGTGTAACACTAATTTTTTCCCACAGCCAGAGTTTTATTTTATTAGGCTTTCATACCTCCGTCTTATTAGCTTGAAGTAAATGTTTTGGTATCAAAGAAGCTATGAAGTTTGTCCAAGCAATATCTGATTATTTCCAATGTGCAAAATCTATATTTTGCTTTTGTTATGCACATATACAAATAGATACTGTCTGTAGAGCTTCTGTTACATTTATACTAAATCAAGCACTGTTGTATTTTGTTAAGATGGATTTTGTCTTAAGCACATGTCTGAATGAAAGAGAAACTTTAAGGGCTGAACCAAATTTTATATAAGATATATATATGAGTAGACTGCTGTGTGGTGTGAAAACACCACTGGTATATGTCATTTTTACCCTTTTCTTACAATGCTTTTATTTATGGTTATTTTATGGCTAATTTATCTTTTTAAAAAACATTTAGCCTAATAATATATCAGACACTACTACTACATATGTAAAACCATATTTTCCAGAGTAAAGTAACCAAAGCGAATAGAACTGGTTTGATATAAACAACTTCTGGTTAGGTTACTGCTGTCTCTTATCTGTAGCTGTAAAGATTTATTTCTACCAAGACTACAAATATGTTTGTGAGAGGTAGGAGGAAGGGCAGTTAAGATATGTAACTGGTATCATCTAGATTTATTGTGTACTGTCAATGAATATTATCAAGGAACATTAAATGGTTTATTACAGATGATCGGGTTTGTGATATTCCATCATTTGTTATTTTTATGGTTCTCTACACTGTTCAATTTATTCTTCTTTTGTACTTTCTCTTTATTTAGGAATGAAGCATTAAAGCTTTACATCTTTTCTAAGAAATATTCTCCATAATCTATAATCTTAAATAGCTTTATCATCCTACCAAAGAAACCAACCTCTTCTGGGAAACCCCTTAAGATTTTTATTTGTTGATAAAAAATAAAAATTTCTTGGGCTTTCTTGATTTAAAAACAATCTTGTGATAATAGTAATGATCTTTATGTAAAATAATATAGCCTAAACATCTTTCTTCTTTCCATTAATGATTCACAGATCTACTATAAGCATCCTGACAAATGCTGAAATACACACTTCTAGTAACAACAGTACTTATGGCCACTATTTTGTGTGCACTTTTAAAAGCTTGATTGGATCATGCTTAAAAGCGCATCAGTGGGCCCAGCCCTCACTCCATATGGCTGTATATCTTAAAATACGGTTATAAATCCATTTCACATTTGTTCTGTTTGTTTTTAAATTATGAATGAAAGGCAAACATATTGTTTTCAGACTTGTTACTTTTTCATTGTAAAAAATTTTTTTATTCTTTAAGACACGTTTGTTTTATCCTTTAAAAGTATAAAAAGCAGGTTTGATTAAAAGGCATTCAGATTGAGCAGACATCAACCAAATGTACAAATATAAAACATTAAATGAGAACTAAACCCAAAATACAAAGGCAGCTCCACAGACCCTATAACTGTCACTAAGTTAAACCATTTGTCTCTCACCTGTGAATTCAGCCTCTTAGTGTAGAAATCATTTATAGAACATTTCAGGATACTGGCAATCTATGATGTCATGGCTGACTTCAAGCGTTGCCTCTTCCTGGTGGGCCTGGACCCAAAATTCCTTCTGCACATGCTAACTCCCCCTATGCTAAGCTGCATGTAACAGTTAAGTTCAGAGTCTGCACCTGCCAGTGTCTCCCAGCCAATCATCAGAGATAGCACTGAATATGATAAGCTGATTTTCCTGAGGAAGGTGTTAACCCTTTTCATTTCTATTTATGAAGCAAACTATTAATGCTTTTATATTTCTGAACATTTCTGCAAGACTGTCTTTGTATCGGTTTATATCTGCACTCTACCATTTATATTAGTGTGTGTATTAATGTACAATTAAGCTGTAATGTAAGTAATGTAAGCTGCATTGAGTGTAGCCTTACAGCATGCATTTAATGCAATGGCAGCAGGTCAATTTCATGAGGCTGCGACCCCACGTGAGTGCATGGAAGAACACACAATTGCAATGATGCGCTTCCATGTGCAGGCGTTGTACTACCACAATTGGACCTTATCAGAGCACGTGATTACCATTTTTGGTCTCTATCGCATGTACTCCAATAGCGCACTGAAGTGGTGCTTCAGGGAAAGGTGTCAATCCCAGTATAATTGTACTGATAACTTTACAAAGACACACTAAATAGAGCGTATCGAAGAGCTACAGAAACGTGGATTGCATGCACAGCTGCGCACATCAATTGGGCCACACTAGTGTGCACTTTTAAAAGTACGATTGGATCACTCTTAAAAGTGCATTAGTATAACCTAGCCCTCATAAAAACAAACATCGCAGAGGTGCAGGTGCAGCATATTGAAGTGAACCTGATTTTGGCACAGCCCTGTGCAATGAATTTTAAAGGGGAATGTTGGGCAGGGTTGCCAGATAAGTGAAAAATGTATGGACACCCAATAAAAGCATATACAAACAAATAGGAAGATAGCTTCCTTAGAATCCCTCCAAGCACTCATACGCTTGAATCCAAAATTTAAATAACGGTTTATTGGCACAGATCAATACAAAAATATAACCTCTCCCCAATATACTATGCCTCCCTCCCCCTATCTAAGAAAAATATATAATATAAAAACTAGACACACTAATATTATAAAGCTGGGTGTCCCCAACTAAATAAAGGTGAATAAATAGATAATGTGCAAGGTCTCTTCCAATGGCACGGAACCAAATGCTGTATAGATAAAATAGCTAAATGTTGAAAGCCATCACAGTCTAGGCAACGATAAAACTGCCATTCAAACACTGTTGCTGTTGTATCCAAATGGGTGCTGGTAACAAAAGTTTCAACTTAGTGGCAACCATACAGTGGAGACAGACATCGTTACATGGATACTGGAGATATACAGTCTCTGGCTTACCCGGGACTGAACGGAAGCTACTCGACCTACTTCTGCGGAGGCTGATAACTTGGCAGTTACATACTTCAGCCCTTTCCGTGGTCCCGCTTCAGTCCGTACTTCACCCGGTGCGACTGTCGTATTTCTCTCCTCCACATCACCATTCAAACTTGTCCAGCATTAGTTCCGGCCACCTCTACCGACGTGCATTTCGCTTGCTCAAAACTTAAAGGACAACTAAAGCCACAGAACAAAACTGAACCAGAAGTCAGGACACCTTGATATAAAACCAGTAATCTGTGTCTTACCTCTCATTTTGATACAGGCGCTGGGAAATTTACCTAAATAACATATGGTTTGTGCTTTACTTCTCACCATTCTAGTATCAGACAGTTTGGTCAACGACCATTATGTTCTGCACATGCTCAGTCCTTAGCTATGGCACAAACTTGTTACAGTTGGTCACACCCATTAATAATCTCTAGCCAATCCTTTTACAGGACAGATAAAGTAAGGAAGCATGTGACTGAGGTCAGGAGGTGTGGTCTGACACTGCACATACACACAGATACTTCATCCAGTTCTTACCAGGCTTTGATTTACTTTAATAGAGTTTACTAAAGTGGCATTTTATAGTTTATTGGTGTTTTTAGGGGGGTTGTTTTCAGATTCTGGAGTATAAAAATTGGGTTTAGTTCTCCTTTAACAATAAAATAAAAGCACATGAAGCATGGCTGAGTTGGAATTACTATTGTTTAATTGCAATCAGTGCAGCCCTGCTAATTACATGTATTAAGTGTGTCCCTACTAAACCAAATAATCTGGCAACTCAGGTTGGAAGTAGTGTAAAGACAAGGCCACCTTTGCCTTTAAGACCCAAAAAGGTATGAAATCTACAAGACAAATGGCTGGGGTTTTTTTCTACAAGAAGCATTTTACAGGCAACATTGATTTCAGTGTAGCCATACAACAGGTATTAAAAGCAATGGCACTTAGCACAGCAGCATGTAGATTTTATACGTGTTCGGGTCTTTAAAGGCAAAGGTGGCAACCCTAGTCTTGCGCTCTATCGTATGAGTACAAGAGGCTTAACTTAGCCATACTTCAAGTGTATTTAAGAGGTGGCCCTACCTGTTTCACTGATCAGGCAACCCTGACCTTTTAAATAGGTACACTACTAAGAAATGCATTTCACAGAGCTGTGCTAAGATCAGGTTCACTTCATTACTTTCCCCGTTTAGCTCTGTACTATGCCGACCTGCAACGCACAATGTTTATGTTTGGCCGATAATTGTGCTGTGTCTGGGCACTTTGTCAGCGCTTGTTAAAGATCTGCCTAGCGCATTGGGCAACAGCCCTGAACGAACGTCTGTTTCGGCCATCAAAGTGCCCATACACAACACGACAGCTTAAACGGCCATTGCATACACATCGTGGGTCAGCCCCTGCAACCGCACATGTGTATGAAGCTTAAGGTACATTAATGTTTTAATGTGTTGTTTTTATACATACAGCATAAACAAAAACACACTCTTCCTACCCTCCAAAATTCCCTTTAATAAGGTACACTGATTAGAAATACATTGCACAGAGCTGTATAAGATCAGGTTCACTCCACTATCATCCCCCTACAGTTTCTATAAATAACAAAAACTCTCTTCCTACCCTCCAACATTCCCCACTTTCCACTAATATTGCTGCATCTGACAGGGAGAGCTAGAAACATTCACACTACAACACCTAAACAGTATAGTGCAGGTGAAACATACAAAGATGGGTCTGTAGCTGCGATTAGTGCAGATTTATTCCAAAACATGCGTGCTACATGTTTCGGACCCACTTGTCCACAACTGCTTCCTAAATATGTAGCATGCATGTTTTGACGAAGGACAAGTAGTTCTGAAACAAGTAGCAAACGTGTTTTGCAATAAACCTGCCCTATTCATAGCTACAGAGTTGTGTAGGGGTGCAACCTTTGCCTTTTAAGACTCGAACACGTATGAAATCTACATACTGCTGTGCTAAGTGCCATTGCTTTAAATGCATGCTGTATGGCTACACTGAAATGTAGCCTGCATCATGCTTCTTATAGGAATTATAACCAGCCATTTGTCTTGTAGATGTCATACGTGTAGATGTAATACGTGCAAAGGTGGCAACCCTAGACCTATGTCTTTATATGTTTCACCTGCAATATATATGTTTATTATATATGTTTATACTTGGATTTGGTGGATTGGAAGCTGTAGGTGAGACATACATTATTTCAGATCCGGACACACTAAATACCCAGACCTATATACATCACACTACAACACTGTTACTAGGAAAGGGTTAATCAGTGAATAACTGCACCACCCAGAAACATTTGCAATTTGAATATAAATGATTTAATGTATTCCTACATCATAGAGGTGGGAGTGGAAATCACACAGGTGCAGGAAATGTAATGAAGGTAAACGTATTGGCAGGCAAGGGAAAATGTCCGCTTCAGCTTTGGGGAACAAACAGAACTGAAAATGAGTTAATATAGGAATAGGAAAGGATCCTGAGTTGGATCTTAATTGCTGAGAAGATGTTGATGCAAGTACTTTCTAACTCAAGCTTTGATTTGTTGGGTTTAGTTCTCCTTTAAAGGGCATGTCCACTCAAAAAAAAAAAAAAAACTTTGTTGCAAACTGTAGATTACCTCCCCAAAACCCACTTTCAAGTTTCCAAAGATGCTCCTGAACTTTCTTACCTGACCTGGTCCCTCGCCGCTCCTACACTGCCTCCGCGACCAGGAAGTGAGCAGGGGACAGCACCTAGATGGCAAGGGACTGGGTCAGGTAAGAAAGTTCAGGAGCGTCTTTAGGAACTCTATATTGCGAAAGTGGGGTTTGGGGGGGAAATCTACAGTTTGCACAAACTGCTTTTCCAGAAAGCCACAATACCAACCATCTATATTATACCCAAAGGAGCAAAAAGGAGTGTTAGCCCCTGACAAATTCTTCCATCTAATTCTGTAAGATGTTAAACTTTGATTTCTGGCCTCTAAACGGTGACCTGGACAAGTACATAGATATCGAGTGGTGGATTCTGTTATCAGTCTTAGTGCTGCTGCGGTCTGTTTTGGAGTTGTGTTTTTGACCTGGACAAGCCCAATCCCCAAACCTCAATGCTCCTGTGCCATCACAATGGAGTGATTGGTATCACCTAAAGGAGCTCGTACACTGCAGCTTACTTATCTTTCTGGACCACTGCCTGGCCTGCTCAATTTATGGTTACAGGTCCCTAATAGGTATTACTGCACCTGATGAAAGACAGGTTAGGTATGAAACATGTTGTGCCACATCACCAATAAATAATCACTGAAGCACTTAATACTTGGTTCCTGTGTGACACTATTTCCGATATCACGTTTGAGGATTGGTGTTCTCTCTACACACAGTTGAGCCTACTTAAGCTATATAAGGACCTGCTGCCTGGGGATCATTCTACTGTTTGTCCCTAATTGGCCAGCTGAATTGGGACAGCTTGGCCATTCACTTGACTTGCTCAAGTTTTCCTAAATGGTGCCCATTGCGTGGCTGGCTTTAAGGTCACCGAACAGTAGAAAACTTACTTACATATTTTAGCATATCCACTGTAGTTACATACTTAAACATCATTTATACCATTAAATTAAAAAAAAAACTTTATATACAAATTTTCACTAGAGAGGTGAACTTCACCTTTAAAAGGGAATGCTCACCCTTCTAATAAAAAATGGTCCATTGTCTATCGCCTAACCCCAACTGATATGTTTTGCAATTTATAACCATTATTAACCAGTTATATAACAATAATTATTGTTCCCATCCTGGCAGTGTAAGCTGGCCCCTCCCTCTATGCAGTCAATCAAGGCTGTGACAACTGACATCACAACTAATGATTGACTGCAGTTTCACCTGCTTCCTTCTCTGAATGTGCTCAAGCTTATAAAAAGATTTATGTGCCAGAAATGTATATAATATAAAATAGCAATTGGGACTGTGGACAGGTAACTGACAAGTCATCTAGTTTTGCTTTCAAGTGTGGACATGCTCTTAAAGAACAAATTAGGCAATTGCCTGGGGGCCCCAAAACATAGGCTTAGAATGGTGAAGGTTTTGCACAGTGGTACCCACAAACTTAAAATCAACCCTGCTGCTTAGACTTAGACAGTACATGCTTGCTGCTTCCTTTAGCAGTGGTTACCTATAATTACTTTGTGGCTTTGCCCTTATTAAAGGGCAACTAAAGCCACAGAACAAAACTGAACCAGAAGGCAGAGCACCTTGATATAAAACCAGTAATCTGTGTCTTACCTCTCATTTTGATAAAGGAGCTGGGAAATTTACCTAAATAACATATGGTTTGTGCTTTACTTCTCAGCATTCTAGTATCACACAGTCTGGTCAACGACCATTATGTTCTGCACATGCTCAGTCCTTAGCTATGGCACAAACTTGTTACAGTTGGTCACACCCATTAATAATCTCTAGCCAATCCTTTTACAGGATTGGCATGCGCATCGGAAATCGCGGGAATTTTTGCGTTCCTGCGATTTCCATTTTAGAGAAAATCGCATGCGCAATTGCGAGCGCGAAACGCATGCGCAAACGCGCTAGTGTGGCCTAGCCCTTACAGAACAGTAAAGTGTCTTTGTACTGTAAACTGCACACGTTCTCCAACAAAGTTACCTACTGTGATCATTTACGCAGAAGAAGCAGTCCTGGATAAAGAGGTTTCCATCATCATGTGACAATGTGGCCTGGGTGCACAGCAGCTTAAATTGCTTTCTGGGAAGTTGTCACAGATTTCTAGGTTTTCATCTATAAATCCGGAATGTTTTATTTGCACAGTCACTACGCTAGTGTCTGTATTATACAGTTACTCAAAACCTTCTGAGTTCTGGCATGATGAGCGGAGCTGTGTAGAGCATGCAAGCGCTATCCGGGAGTGAGATTGAAAACACTCACCGTGCGAAGGAGATGGTGTGTTGAGTTACTGAAATAGGGGGGGTGGGTGTTTGTTGCTACTGGGGGATAATGTTTGGCCTTCTGTATGGGGAGGGGGGTTATAACACCCATTGGTAATCCAATGGATAATATAGATCATTATCAAAAACCTCCTGTATGTGGTCATGATGGGCTACATTATCCATATAATTGCAGATTCCACCGCACACCAGGTTTAAATCACATAACTGCTTTATTACATCAACGTTTCGGAGTCCACACGACCCCTTTTTGTGTTGGGATAGAATTTTGCCCTGTATATTCTAAAACTTGTATTCCTTTCTTAGATGTTGGGATCCAGGTAGAAAATGATGAGGTCCTCACGTCTATATACTCCAAATCTACCTGTTTATGTGGGCTATATTATCCACTGACGTACCACCACCAGTTAGGCTGAGGCCCCACTACAGCACACAAATGAATTCTGTGTGTTGTGCCGCATTTGCGCATGTGTTTTTGTAATCTAATATTATAAAAATGCATGCGTTTGCGTAAAAAATGGTGCACGAAAATGCGTGCGCATCGGAAATTGCGGGAATTTTTGCATTCCCGCAATTTCCATTTTAGCGAAATCAGGAGCACAAAAACTCGCTAGTGTTGCCTTGTCCTTAGTTTGTAAATAAAGGGTTAAGTCTGATTCCTACCCTTCCATAAAACTACCCATGATGTGCAGGCTCTGTTGTTGTGAGGGCACATACAGTCTTTGGGGGGGAGAGCATGGAAAATGGTCATGAGTAGCACAGTGCCAGCCTATTCACCAGTATTACAATTCTAGTGCATTCACCAGTCTCACATTGTCAAGCTATTAACCAATCTCACAGTGCCAGCCTATTCACCAGTCTCCATCTATCTCTATCTTGCTCTTTCTGTCTTCCCTTTCTCTGTCTGATCTCTCGTCTCTTGTTCAATCAATTTCTCTATTCCCATCTGTCTGCCCGTATCTGTCTATTGCTCTCTCTCTCTGTACAGAACCCACTTCTTACATGTGTGTTAAGCAATTTACTGGAATAGTATTTAACAATACAAAAATGTTCTGGGTGTGCTGTCCAGGGGTACCCTATATGTTTAAAGACCCAACAAGCAAGTAAGTCCTTGTTATGGCTATCCCCACACCACTGCAAAAGGTGGCATAACAAGCGCCAGGCAACCGGGTAACATGCCCCAGATTTGTTGGCTTCGCTACTGTGCTGATTTGTATTGGTTACAGTGCGGGAATGGAGAATGATGGGAACTCAGGGAAGACTTTAGTTAACATTTTTGTATGCATGTGTGTGTGTATCTGTGTGTGTGACAGCACCTCTGTATGTGTTTGTGTGTGTCATTATCGCATACCTTCCAACTGTCCCGGATCTCGCGGGACGAAATCCGATTGGCTGCTGATCGGATCTGACAGTTTCTGGGCTTTATCGTTAGCTTTAAACGACATCTGATTGGTTACTGCAGATTAAAAGTATTGGAAATCTTTTGAACTTTTTACTGCATTGCCACAGTGTATTTTTGTGTGTGTTCATTGTTAAAGGGGAAGTTCAGTGGAAAAAAAACTATTTTAAGTTATTTATTTATATTACACATACCTAGGTATCTTCATCTTCATAATTAATTTCCTTCCTTTTGCTGTGTCCTGCTGTGGTCAACAGTAATTTCTAATGATTGGCTGTTGTGTTGTATGGGCCACACATGTTCAGATCTCTACTGAGCAACAAAATCAACCTAAGGAATCACGTCAAGTGCTAGACCACAATAGTCAATGGGTCCTGTAAAGTCAGTACTTTGTAAGCATTTATCCATACACAGACATAATGCTGGATGGCCAAGTTAAGATCATTGAAAAGTGCGCTGAACTTTCACTGTTGCCTGCCAGAAAATGCATGGGCAGTGTAGGATGGACTTCTGACAATTCACCTAACCCAATAATAATAAACACATGGACACTGTATTTAAGTGGTGAAATCAGCTGCAGCATTTATTAACAAATTTTCAACAAATAACTTCTTAACCTTTATACCGTAACTCAATTAATAATTTCCAACTTTAACAAACTGATTTTTTAGGCCCTATAGGGAGTCTACCGTGGCCAAGGGAAATTTTCCCTCTTTTCTGAACGAGCGCCCAGCCAACCTGGAGAGGCAGCCAATCACAGCCGCGGCTGCTGGCAACAGAGGATGCCGCTGGACCAAAGGGCTGTAAGTACAGTTTGGATTATTTTTTCCCTGGTCCTGCAATTATGGGTTAATTCCCTGATGATGTCATGTGACAGGCCCCTTTCCAATGTTGATAAATATCAGAAGTAGTCCCTTACCCCTTTGTCTTTTTCTCTCCTGTCCTCGTTTCAGGCTCTGATTCCCCTCCTTCCGCTATGGGTCTCCGCCTCTCTCTTCCATAGACCTACACATCACGTGCGTGTCAGTGTGTAGGATCCACTCCCGTTGGACATTCTCGCGGGACATGTGATGTACTTGCGCAACCTTATTTCCAGATCTTTCTAACAGGGAATGGCAGTTTGGTGTTTCTGCCTGCTCCTGCACGCGGTACACACTCCTGACACCCGTTTTTTTGCTGTGCAAGCCTGCTCTGCCTTGCCAAGCCGTAACTACAACCTCTTAAAGGGGAACTGTGGTCTTCCATTTTGTATGTGCCTTATGGAGGCAGCCATTGATCACCTGACTGCTGCCTTGGTTTAGGATTGGAGCATGCTCACTGCTGTCTTTTCTGCTGGGAAATTCTAATTAACATACCAGAAATGCAAAATCAAATTTTAATTCCCCAGAAGTCTCTTTTCCCTTATTTGCATAATGAGCAAGGGAGTTGTCGGGAAAACTCTCCCTAACTCGCTTGACTCCTTGTAAATCTTATTTTTCAAAGCCCAGAATGAATAAAAGCTATATGTTTACACATGAATACTAAATATATATATAGAGGCAGTGGTATGCAATATATTTGATTGATTTTAAATATATATATATATATATATATATAAAGGAATTTGACCAGAATTTTCTAGTTCATTAATTTAAAAAATGTAAGATATAAAGATTTTTTGATAGGGCCTGCTCTAAAATAACATAAATAGAGAATTATCCAGCAGTAGTGCTGTTTTAATACTTATTACCAAATAATGAGGATCTAAGGCTCACCAGAGCTGAAGGGAGCTCATTGAGCCTACCCAGCCAGATATATACTAGACCAACAGTCAACTGTTGTAGCATTTATACCTAAATACAAGACTACAACTTATCAGTATAGCTGCTAAGCCAAACTAAGCTGCAATTTAGCTCTCTTGCATTTTATAGTGTCTCCCAAACACACCTTTAAAATCTGATTGGTCTGATTTACATCTTGAATCTGATTGGATCTTGGGTATTGGACCAATCCTATACCCCACCCCTAAATCTGATTGGTCCAATACTCTCGATCCAATCAGATTCAAGATTTAAATTAGACCAATCAGATTTTAAAGGTGTGTATGGGAGACACTATAAAATGCAAGAGATCTAAATTGCAGCCTAGTGTTGGATTAGCTGCTGTTCTGATAAGTTGTAGTTAGGCATAAGGGCTATAAAAGATAGCTTGCTCAGAGACTATTCCATTATGGACAGAGCGGAGGAAGAAGACAGCGATTAATTGTTTTCTACCTCCCCCCTCCTTTCCCTTTGTGTCTGTTTTTAAATAAAGCTTTGGGCAAATGTCTCCCCCACCCTCACACCTCCTTTCCTTCCCCCTCACACTGAGGCTTTGTTTAGTTGTATAACAATGTTAAGTGTTGAATGTGTAATGCTGCCCCATAGCCCAAATCCCCCCTGATATTTCACCCCTTGTTGTTCTGTTATGTAAATGTCCCCCCAGCCCCGGCCCACCCCACACATCTCCCAGCATTACCCCTGTTTGACCTGTCATTGGAAGAACGTAAAGTCATGAATGAGTGATGCAGGACCATTATATTTGTTGTATCAACATAAAAGGTTGTGCACCGCATGAGTGCTTGTGTATTGTTATCAGCCTGTGCTGCGACACAGTACACGGTATGAATGTTTGTTTTATATATTTTTTATGACAAATAAAGAATATTTTAAATAAAAAATAAGGGCTACAAAAGATAGCTGTTAGACTAGTATACACCTGGCTGGGTAGGCTCCATGAGCTACTTTCAGCCCTGGTGAGCCTTAGATCCTCTGTATTTGGTGACAAGTATTAAAACAGCACTACTGCCATGTAGTTCTCTATTTATGTTATATTAGAGAAATATAAAATATTTTTTCTTATCATTTTTTAATTATTGGGCCAGAAATCTGATTTTTTATTTGTCTTGACAAATACCGTCTAAAATAGTTCAAATATATACAGGCATATTTTATAAAAGCAATCAAATATAGTGCATACCACTGCCTTTATTTAGTTTTGGTATTCATGTGTAAACATATAGCTTTTATTCATTCTGGGCTTTGAAAAATAAGATTTACAAGGAGTCAAGCGAGTTAGGGAGAGTTTTCCCCACAACTCCCTTGCTCATTATGCAAATAAGGGTAAAGAGACTTCTGGGGAATTATAATTTAATTTTGCATTTCTGGTATGTTAATTAGAATTTCCCAGCAGTAAAGGTGGCGGCCAGATGATCTGGTGATCAATGGCTGCCTCCATAAGGCACATACAAAATGGAAGACCACAGTTCCCCTTTAAAGAAGAAGAAGGGAGGGAGCTACTTCCACTGCCATCTTCAGGACCAGGAAAAGAAAATCACTGTAAGTCTAATTCGATTTTCTGTTTTCCCTGGTCCTTCCACGGCAGTGGAAGTGAATGGGATGTACCACGTAATAATCATTGAAGGGAGGGAGACTAGAGTTTTGATTGCTTATATATTTATTTAGCTGCTTCCAGAATTCTGGTTGCAAACTCTGATTTGTTTTTGTCATTAACATCAAGTTTGTAATATTTTATGAACGTAGTTATATTTGACCAGGTTCCTGCTCTGCAAATTTCTACCGGTGACACCTTCACTTGGAATGTCCATGATGCTGCCATGGCTCTCATGGAATGTGCTGTCACTTTACCTGGAGTTTGACATGCTGCCAGAGTGTATGCTTGTTTAATCATTGTGATGATCCAAGTTGAGATAGTTTGGGTAGTTGGTTGACACCCTTTTTTGATACCCTGGAAATTAACAAGTAAATAGTCTGTTTTCCTGTTTGTTTTCAGTATATATTGCTTCAATGCCCTTCCTACATCTAGTTGACTTTCACTGGTAGTCTCTTGCATTGCTGATGGATTATTTCTTGATTGATGTGGAAATTCGAAACTACTTTTGGAGTGAAAGTTGTATCGGGTTTTAAATTCACATTATTACCTTGAAATACAAGGTATGGTGGATTACACTTCAGAGCTCTTATCTCTGAAACCCTATGGCCTGATGTAATTGCTATCAGGAACACTGTTTTAAGGGTAAGCTCTTTGATACTTATTTCTGTTAGTGGTTCAAATGGTTGTGTCTGTAGAGCTTTGAGGACTAGAGTTAAGTCCCATGGAGGAACTGGTGATCTCCTTAATGGTATTAGGTGTTTGACACCTTTTATAAACCTGATTATTAGGGGTTCAGATGCCCATTTTTTGTTTGTGGCTGCTGAGATGGCAGTAATTTGTCTTTTGAGGGTTGCCAGACTTAGATTTTTGTCTAACCCCTCTTGTAGAAATTCATGAATAGATTGTATTTCAGCATGTTCGGCTTTTAGGCCTTTCTGCTGGCACCATGTTGAAAATTTTTCCCATGTCCTATAATAGGTATTAGATGTGGTCTTTTTCCTAGACAACATTATTGTCCGGATTACTTTATCTGACAGCCCGGCTGTTTTCATGGGTTGGATTTCAAGAGCCATGCCGACAGGTTCAGCTGTTTTAGATTGTGATGGATCAGTTGGCCTTGGCTGATCAGGTTGGGTGTTATTGGAAGTCTGACTGGTGGAGCAATTGCTAGCCTCTGTACCCACGGAAACCAAGGTCTCCTCGGCCAATAGGGGAGGACTATTATTATCTATGCTCTGTCTACTTTCCTGAGCACTCTGTTGATTAGAGGTATTGGAGGAAAGATGTACATGAGGTGAGGAGTCCATTTGATGGAGAACGCATTTGTCGCTATTGCTTGGTTGTCTGGATAGCGAGAGAAAAAATTGCTCAGTTTGGCATTGGACCTGGTTGCCATAAGGTCTATCAGTGGAATTCCCCACTTGTTCGTTAGATGACTGAACACTGACTGTTTCAGACTCCATTCTGTTGGGTCGGCTGTATATCAACTTAGCCTGTCCGCTTGGCTATTTAGTTTCCCTGGGATATTATGTGTAGTATGTTCTCTTCCGCCCAGGTTAGGATTTTCTCTGTCTCCTTCCAGAGGCTTTTGCTCCTTGTTCAACCCTGTTTGTTCAGGTAAAAGACCACTGATATATTGTCTGATTGGACCTGTACTGGTAGGTGTTGTATTGTTGTATTAAAGGGCATGTCCACCCCCAAAACTATAATCCCCCCAACTACTGGCCCCACCATGTAGTGTAGTTTAATCCTTACCTCACATCCCAGCTCCCACCAGGAGGCTAGCAGGGCTCTTCCTCCTACCTTGCCTCAGGTAGAATTTTGCCATGCGTACTGTAGCCCTTCTCCCCCCTCCCTCCCCCTCCCTCTCCCGATTCCCTCTCGGGGATTCCCCAAGGGCTCCCAGCCCCAACCGCTATGTTTATATCTTTAAAAAGCTCCCCAAACTTTACTTACCTCTCCTCTTTCCTCCAGCGAAGTGAGCTGCCGGCAGCCGCGTCCGTGATTGGCTGCCGCTCAGCCAATCACAGACACGGCTGCCGGTCCCTCCCCTCTGCTTGCATTTTCTTGCAAGCAGAGGGCCGGGAGCGCGGCGGAGGAAAGAGGAGAGGTAAGTAGAGTTTGGGCTGCTTTATAAAGATATAAACATAGCGGTTGGGGCTGGGAGCCCTTGGGGAATCTTATGTAAAAAAATTATATTTTGGGTGGACATACCCTTTAAATGCATTAGTGATCTCAGACCCAAGAGCACTGCATGGAGTTCCCTGAGATTTTGATTTTGTTTCCTCCAGTGGTCGTTCCACTTCCCTTGTACTTGGTGACTGTTGCACCATGCTCCCCAGTCCACAGGGCTGGCATCGACAGTAATTGTGATCCATGAATAGTAGTAGATTTGGATAGGTTTGAAGTTTTTGTCGTTCACCCACCACTTCATTTTCTGTCTGACCTCTGACGGGAGGAGGATTTGACAGTTTGGAGATTGACGGTTGTTCCACTGATCTCGTAGGTTTAGTTGTAGTGGTCTCACGTGCATCATTGCCCATTGGATTGCTTCGGATGCAGATACTAGTTTCCCTATAATTTTCTGGCATACCATTGCCGTTGAGTAAGGTAGGCTGATTAACTTTTTCACTTCTTTGATTATCTCTGACTGTTTCTCTTGAGGTAGCCGTAATTGTAATTTGTTTTTCTCTATTACTACCCCTAGGAATTGAATTTCCTGTGTAGGGACAAGCTGAGACTTTCCTACGTTTATTATCCATCCATGATTGATAAGGACTTTTTGTACATACGCCAAGTTCCACAGAAGTTTCTCTTTCTGTTGAGCTTTTATTAGTATGTCGTCCAGATAGGCGTAAATTTCTATATTCTGAGTTCTCATTTTTGCTATGATAGGGGCCAAGATCTTGGTGAAAGTACGAGGTGAAGAGGAGAGACCAAATGGTAGACATTTGTAATGGTAGTGATGTCCCATAACATGAAACCTCAGGTATTTGCGATGTTTCTGATGGATCGGGATATGATGGTATGCGTTTTGTAGATCCACTTTCACCATCCAGTCTTCTTTTTGTATTTGTTGAACTATTGTTTTCAATGTCTCCTTCTTGAATTTTGTTTGCTGTACAAATTGATTCACAAACCGAAGGTTTGAATGGCCCCGAATTTCCCACACTTTTTCCTTTTGAGAAAAAGGGGGGAGTAGATGCCTTGATATTGTAAGTGTTTTGGAACTTCTTCTATAACGGCTATACTGACAAGTTCTTTATTATTTCTTTATTTTCTCCAATTCTTCCTTTGCTTGTTTTTGTTTTGGTACTGTTGAGGTCAAGAACTTTCCCTGTAACGGTTTCTGCTTGAACTCTATCAAGTATCCTTGGTCTATAGTTTGTAGAACCCAAGTATCTGCCTTTGTCATTTCCCAGTTTGACACATAGTTGGGAAGCCTTCCTCCCAGCTGTAAAGTTTGATTGTCATAAGGGTTTGTTCCCTCTTCCTCTGGATTTTGAGTCCCGAAAGGACTGGTCCTGTTTCCAAGTTTGTTTCTGAAATTATGGACGACCTGGTCGATACTGTCTTGCTTGCTGTATGTTTTATTCTGAGGAAGTAGAGGGAACTTCTTTCCTAAATCTTCTAAAGACTGGTAAAGATTTTTTAGCAGAATTTTTTTCAATTACTTCGTCCAAGGCTGGGCCAAACAGCAAGTTTCCATTGAATGGTAGGCTCGTCAGGCCTTGTTTTGACTGACTGTCTACTTTCCACTGTCGTAGCCAAAGCGCTCTTCTAGCGACTGTAGACTGGGCCATTGTTTTTGCCGACAGTTTGAGGGAATCCATGGATGCCTCAGCTATAAAGTTGTTTGCTAGTTTAATGTCCTGCAATAGCTTCAGAAGTTCTGATCTCGGTGCACCGTCAGAAATAACATCTTCTAAATCTTTGATCCAGATTCTATTGGATCTGGCAATACTTGTGACACTTATAGCAGGTTGGATTGCTGCTCCGGCTGCTACATAGGTTCTTTTGAGGGCCGCCTCCTCTTTTCTTTCCATAGGGTCTTTTAAAGAGACCCAGTCGTCTATTGCTAGGGCAACTTTTTTGGCTAATTTAGCTATAGGTATGTCAGTTTTAGGTGACTCATCCCACATCTTCGAATCTTCCTTTTGTTACGGATAGTTTCTGGTCATATTTTGTGACACTGAGAATCTTCTATCCGGGTTTTCCCATTCCATTTTGATGGTTTCTGCCATCTGCTCGTGGAGGTGGAAAAATACATTTGATGCTGTTTTATTTGAAAACATTAGATCTCCCTTGTTTTTTGTTGTTTGATCAGATATTTGGAAAGTTGCTCTCATTTTTGTAATGAGGAACTCCAGGGCTGCGGGGGATATGGCATCGTTGGGAGTCTCTTCAGGTTCTTCCCCGTCCTCCGATATCTCTCCCTCGGACTCAAGTGATGGGCATAGATTAGCCTCAATTGGTTGGCCAATGATTCCTTGTTGTTTCAGTATGTCTGAAATTTTGTCTGTAGTTTTGGCTATGAGGGTATCCATTGATGACTGAAAGACTGTAGTCATAGCCTGTAATAGTTGTTCTTGTGATAGAGACACTGACGGGTTTGTGCAGGACCCGCACATTTTGTTCCTTTGAATGGCTGTGTTGCTGCATAGAGCACACTCTATCCCTCTCTGTCTCTTGGAACTTTCTCCATGGTCCGGAGAGCTGAAATGGCAAGAAGAACAACATTAATGTAATATCTGTGAACAGATTGCATTAACAGACCCCTCTCCGAAGATGTTGTTGTTTAGCTCACCCCCTTGATCCAGACCTATGCCTTTTGCCAGGGCTCCTAGATGCACTGCAAGAGACATGAAAGACAGTTAATAATTCGTTTGCCTTTAGTTAAGCAGGTTGTGAGAACCTGCTTTTACTTACAACATACAGGCAGCTTAGGTAGGTCTGTGACAGCGGAAACGTGAGTGGAGACTGCAGAGAAGTTTCACAACACTGGAGAGATCAGCTTAGCACACCAGCAGGGTCTGACACTGAACTCTTTGCACAGTGAACCGGCTAGTTTTTGAAAGTTCGCGCGATGACATCACTTCCGGGTCACGGGAGAACAGAGACTGCCCGCGCAACGCTGGAGGGTCCGCTTACCCCACCACTCAGTCATGCAAGCATAGTGAGAGTGGTAATGCCAGGAGAGAATTCTGGCAGCAGCAGAGGGCGCACAACAATTCCGACCTGTTTATCCACAGGAGAAAAAGACACAAGGGGGACTTTCTCCTTTTCCGTGTAGCCATTGTAGGCAGGTTATTCATTCACCTGCGAATTTCTTAGGCTTTCCCAATGGGTGTAAAGGCAAAATACGGAACGCTTCCCGAATTTGCATGTTATCCTTGTATGGGGGCCATGCTAATTTTCTCTGTATCGTTCCAATTGTCATTTCATGCGGGAAGGAGGGAGACTTTCTCCTTTTCCGCGTAACCCGTAGGCAGGTTGTTCATCCACTTGAGCGTTAGGTTTCCCCAATGGGTGTAAAGGCAAAATATGGAACGCTTCACGAATTTGCGTGTCATCCTTGCGCAGGGGCCATGCTAATCTTCTCTGTATCGTTCCAATTTTAGTATATGTGCTGCCGAAGCAAGCACAAGTCTGAAGCGGCTTCCCACTGCATTATATACAGCCTAGAACCGCAAAAGATGCGACTTAGGGAGACTAAGAGGAGGCGAGGAAACACTAGTAATTCCATAACTTTCCCTTCCAACGTGACAGTCTACATGCAATAACATATGCTGTCCCGTTTATTTCTACAAAACGTTTATTTGTGTTGAGGAAAACAGATGATTTGGCTGCTCCTGGGACCAGCAGTTCACTGGGCACAAGCCTCCCGTTTTCATGAGGCAATCTGGCAGAGCGAGCGGCCGCCTTCTACATTTAGGAGCGGCGCGCGCATGTGACGTCACAACCGCGAGTCTGTTCACAGCGTGGTCCATAGCAGTGAGTATAACTCCCTCAAGTTCTGCCTGTTTGTTTTTACACTGTTACTAAGCCTCCATATATTTTCTCTGTCTTAGAGTCTGATGTCTTCTAAGAGGAGATCTAGATGATCTTCCAGGGGGTGAGCAAATACATCTGAGAGTATCCTCCATGTGGCTTGGATTACCTGCTTGTAATACATATTTTTATCTGTATTACTTATCTTCTCTTTTTTCCTCAGGAGAACTTCTGATGCTCCTTCCTATAAATCTTCCAGGAGAGAATGTACTGTTTGCTGCAACCCTCCCCTGCCTGATAAAAAACGCAGAATGTCTGGAAGCCTGCTTTCCTTCCAGAAGTCGTGAGAAGACCATGACAAAAAATATCACCCAAGCAGTGCTGGATACAGTGCTTCCATTAATCACTTCAGCCCCATATATACAATCAGAGCCTCAGTCTCTGGCTGCACCTGGAACCTCTAATCAAGAGACATCCGAAGCGGAATTAGAAGACGAACAGCCCACTCCCTCTAATCTTGATCATACCTCAGTAGAAAATTTAATCACCCTTATGAGAAGCACTTTACTAGTTGATCCCCTGAAACTTCCACCTGAACAGGACAGATGGTTCCAGGAAGAGTCAGATTCAAGAATTTATTTCCCAGTACATGAGAAGATTTCTAAGATTTTCTTGGATGAATGGAAAATATTAGACAGAAGATTTTCTGCACCATCACAATTCCTAAGAAATTATCCATTTTCCCCCTCTGATTCTAAATTTTGGGATTCTGCACCCAAGGTGGATGCAGCTGTTGCTGGTATAGCAAGGAAAACATCACTGGTCGTTGATGACGGAGTTACTCTAAAGGATCCGATGGAAAGGCGTCAGGATTCTTTATTAAAAAGATACTATTCAGTCTTGGGAGCAGCAGCCATACCTGCTATTGCCACTACAGGTATATCCTGAGCCAATAGGTTTTGGTTAGAGGATATAGACAAAGCCCTTCTCAATGGTACCTCCAGAGAGAAGATTAGAGAAATGCTTCAAAAAGTTATGTCTGCTAATTTTTTTTGTGTCTGAAGCCTCCATGTATTATATCAAACTAACTGCAAAAGCTATGGGATTGTCAGTAGCAGCAAGAAGATCCTTGAGCTGATGCCTCATCTAAACATAATTTATCTAACTTACCCTTCACCGGTGAATTGATATTTGGACCAAAGTTAAAAGTCATCATCTCTGAAAATGCTGACAATAAAAAAATACTCAATTTAAACCTAGACGACCGACACCCATTCTACCACAGAATAGGATGTCTTACCAGGAGGCAAAGACATATAAACCAGGGGGAACACATTTTCCCAAAAATACCTCAATTTAAACCTAGACGACCGACACCCATTCTACCACAGAATAGGATGTCTTACCAGGAGGCAAAGACATATAAACCAGGGGGAACACATTTTCCCAAAAATTGGAAACAGAACACATCTCTTCCTTCCTTTCGTCCTAAAGGAGTCAAGTTTAACAGGGATAAACAATTATGAAGGTGTCTTAGCCCACCATCTTCCTGTAGGGGGCAGACTACAGCATTTCAAGGATGTGTGGGCAAAGACTACTACCGACCAGTGGGTCCTACAAACAATCAAGGATACAAAATCCAATTCAAACACAGACCACCTAAAAACCACTTCTGGAAATCAAGAGAACTAAGAACCCCTCTTGCCTGCAAAGCCCTAAAACATATTCTGATAACCCTGCTTCAGAAAAGAGTGATCGAGCCAGTACCAGCTTCAGAACACAGAACTGGAATATACGCACCCCTCTTCCTCCTGAGGAAAGCACCAGGCGAATTCAGACCTATATTCGATCTCAGGTTCCTCAACAGATTCATCAAAACCAAACCATTCAGGATTGAGTCCCTCAAAGTTGTCAGTCAACATCTTCAAATATCCGATTGGCTAGGGAAAGTGGATCTAGAGGATGCTTTTCTCCATATCCCTATCTTTCCCCAACACAGGTACCTCAGATTCAGCATTTTTCAGAATCATTTCCAGTATGCCACTCTGCTGTTTGGAATTTCAACAGCCCCCAGGGTATTCATGAAAATACTCATCACGACAATCGAACCATTAAGAATACACGGAATGAGATGTTTTGCTTACATAGACTACATCCTGATTGCTGCCAAATCCCTACAGAAGTTACAAGCCCATTTACAGACCATCTTACCTACCCTGCAGAGACACACATGGCTAATAAAATGGTCCAAGTCTCACCTAAAGCCTACTCAGAAGCTGGAATAATTGGGATTCCTTATAGATACGACTTCAAATAATCTTACCACAAAAGAAGATTATAGAGATACAACATCTGATCTCCAACCTCATCAAGTTCCCTGCAGCCCCTGCAAACCTTATCCAAAGTACAGTGGGCTCTCCTACATCTGCGACCACTACAACACTGCCTATTGTCCCAGTGGAAACACAATCAGCATCCACAGAAATTAATTTTCCTCCCAGAACCCCTGAAAGATAAGTTGACTTCTCTCTCAGGGGTTCAAACCAAGACTTCAAACCAAGACAGTTAACGGAACCAACTTGGGAGACCATAACTACAGAAGCAAGTCAGAAGGGATGGGGAGCAACCTTAGGTCGCCGAAGTGCCCAGGGCATTTGGGACAAACAAACATCCAAAAAGTCATCCAACTACAGAGAGATGCTTGCAGTATGGGATGCACTACAGACATTCCAAATATTTGTCCAGGGACTCCCGATAAAAATTCTTTTAGACAACACCACAGTAGTCTCTTATATAAACAAACTGGACGGAACACGCAACAGGAAGCTCTGGAAGCTTATGGAAAGGATTCTTTTATGGTCAGAGACAAACTTGAAAGCCATCTCAGCAGTTTACCTTCCAGGTACCTTCAATATCCAGGCAGACTATCTAAGTCGGCAAAAGATGCTGCCATGGGAATGGGAACTCCACACTCCAAATTTCCTCAAAATATGTGCCAAGTGGGGAACCCCCCAGATCAACATGATGGCCACTGTCGACAACACCAAGCTTCCTTTATTCTGCTCACGCTACCCCACGGAAAGGGCAATAGCGATAGAAGCTCTAGCTATACCATGGAATTACCAATTGATATATGTATTCCCTCCTCTCCCATTAATTCCAAGAATCCTTCAGAACATTTCCAGGGAGCAGGTAAGAGCTATCCTGATATTACCCTATTGGCCCAGGAGACAGTTCAGAACATGACGATTGCCCCACCATACAGACTCCCTGCACGTCCCGATCTGCTCACTCAAGGCCCATTTGTCCATCCTTACATAATGAAGCTCAAGCTTACAGCCTGGCTCGTGAAAGGTGGAATTTCCAAGAATTAGGTATTTCAGATGAGGCAACATCAACCATGTTAGCAGCCAGGAAGAAGACTACATCCACTAAATATTATCGGATTTGGGACAAATTTGTAGAATGGTGTCAATCCAACAGTCACAATCCTGAGACAGTAACATCTCCCATGCTGATAGAATTTCTTCAGCAGGGATTTCAAAAGAATCTAAGTTTCTTCACCCTCAAAGGACAATTATCCGCAATCTCAGCCATGACTCAACATCAATGGGCGACAGAACCTTTAATTGAAAGATTCTTTCAAGGAGTCAAACACATAAAACCGCAAATCAAAACACCCATTCCACCATGGGATCTCACTTTGGTTCTGGATGTGTTACGCCTCGATCTGTTCGAACCATTACAAGATATTACATTCAAAACAGTCCTACTCCTTGCTTTAGCATCAAGCAAAAGAGTCTCTGACATCAGTGCTCTTAGAGTATCACCACCATATCTTTTCTTCCACACTAATAAGATTGTTCTGAGACCTGACTTCAATCTTCTACCAAAGGTTGTTACCAAATTCCATATCAACCAGGAGATTGTCATTCCCACACTATCACAAATAGAAGGGCAGCCAGAGGAAGAATCTATCGCCTATCTAGACTCAGTAAGATGTATCAGTACATACATAGAGAGATCAAAGGCGTACCATTGCCAAATGGATAACGGAAGGCATCAGGCTTTGCTACAAGATAAAATCTGAAGAGGAGCTTCAGTCAGTTAGGGCTCACTCAACCAGAGCGATCTCCACTTCGTGGGCCTTTTCTGCTGGCGCATCCCCAGAGGAGCTTTGCAGAGCTGCCACATGGTCCTCCTTGAATACCTTCTTAAAGTTCTATAAATTGGATGTATTTATCAGATACATTTGCAGCAAAACTGTTTAAAGCTGTATCAAGTAAATAAATATAGCATTATGACATATTGTTTTCATCCCCTCTATTTTTGCTTTTGTATATCCCATGGTTGCCCACTGACTTGTGCAAGCACAAGAAACACGAAAATCTATATTCATATTTAACAGTGATTTTCTTTTCCTGTGCTTAGGCAAGTCAGTGGGCAAGCTCCCTCCCCTCCTAAAAAAAAAAAAAAAAGTCACTAAAAGACACCTAAGGGGGGGCGGAGCCCATATTTATAGCTAAACTACACCTGACATGCACAGGAAGCGGGACTTAACCCATGGTTGCCCACTGACTTGCTTCAGTAAGTATGAATATAGATTTTCGTGTTTATACAACCTTAATTACAATGTTATACTCCTAGGCTCAGATATTCTACTTACAAAACCCTGATCCCTCGCCACAGCTTCTTTCTTCTTGAAAATTATTTGAAATTATTTTTATATGTCATTCCCCCTGTCCCCCCAGCCCCTACCTCCCCTTTCCTCCACCGCGCTGCCAGGCCCTCTGCTTGCGAGAAAATGCAAGCAGAGGGGCGGGACCGGCAGTCGCGTCTGTGATTTGCTGAGCGGCAGCCAATCACGGACGCGGCTGCCGGGAGTTCATTGTGGCGGAGAAAAGAGGGGAGGTAAGTAAAGTTTTGGGGCACTTTCTAATAAAATAAATAGAGCGGTTGGGGCTGGGGGGACAGGGGGAATGACATATGTAAAGGGATTTACACTAGGGGGAGGGAATCCTAATCGGGAGGAAGAGCGAGGGGGAGGGAGAAGGACTGCAGTACGCATGCCAAACTTCTCCCGGAGGCCAGGTAGGAGGCAGAGTCCTATATGGACTCTGCTATCCTCCTGGTGGGCAGTTTTTGGGACTTTGGGGGGGGACTACAGGAGAACCAGATGGAGCTGGGATGTGAGGTAAGGATTAAAGTACACTACATGATGGGGCCAGTAGTGGGGGGATTATAGTTTTGGGGGTGGACATGCCCTTTAAAGAACTAGCTTTCTCTGCAGCTGTGTACTAACTAGCCAGCTCGCAACAGCGAGTAGCCATGCCAGTGAGGGATTAGTGTTTAAGTAGAATATATGAGCCTGGGAGCATTTTGGAAAGGTTTAAGGCGGAAAAAAGGGAGTTTGGCAGGCTGAACAACGTGAGGTAATTTTTTTCTTAGGAAGAGTGGACATACCCTAAAAAAAAAACTTCCTGCAGTTTGGCCATAACTGCACCAAACTGGTTTTATGTGCATATTGTGGCTCCATCTAAAATCATGCCCTGTGAATTGCCATTGGGAAGGGCAAACTATCCCATTAGTTTTGTGACTTCCTTGGCTTCAGTCATATAATCTCAGTATTGACTGGTCCAACAACCAGATAAACCAATGGGATACTTTCTGCCTAGAAAATGGTCTTCCCATTCCTTTCCCGCAACCAGTTTCTGTGAGTATGGCAAATCTTGAATCCCCTCTTCCTCAATACCAGGCTTTTTTTTATGTGTTCTGAAATAAGTTTTGTAAGAAGTCCGTTGAATCTCTTCCACACCAACATCATTATGATTGCCCCATTGACCTTCTTTCTGGCATTTTGCCCCACGAGGCTGCACCAACCCTCTTTCCCCTGCCAACACTCAGTATATCAAGGAGTACATTTAGTATAACTTACAGCAAGGTGCTGGATTCTTTTTTGTAGAGAAAGCGTCTTTGCATTTTTTGTAAGGTTACCCAAAAAACAATCATGATATAGACTTACATAAAAATGTATCATTTTATTGGAGTTCTTAAGAGGCTAAACTCTTAACAGGCCCACTGGGCACTTTTCTTGACCCATTTAAGGCTCCAAAAATAAAAAGGCTTATGCCATCTCCAGAAGCGTCATAACCACTGATTGTCCAGCTAAGAAAGATGAACCAACTATCCCCTCACCAAAAATGAGTATCTCCATGTGCTTCACAAGTGTCAAGTTTAGGGTTGGAGTCTTGGTGGGTGGAAGTGGCTTCACTTTTTTCTATGAGCCTAAGAACACAGGTGACCCAATACTCAGTGGGGCAAGAGTGCCTGCTGTAAATGGAAGGAAAGCACTCAGTGAGGAACATGTGTGTGCCATTTCATGTACTGTATGTCAGTGCATGGTTGACAGTATGTGTGTCCATGTACAGTATGTGTGTCAGTGTGTAGGTTTCATTGTATGTTTGTCTGTGTGATTGACAGACAGATAGCCACAGATAAAGATAGACAGAAAGATACAGATAGACAAAAAGATAGATAGATCGATCAAAGACATACTATTGCAGAGGGAGCCAATACAATCGTTCATGTGTGTGGGCGCATGACCATAATGTGTATGGGGATCGCTCGGGCCATGAATGTCTTATCATCCTTATGCTTATTATCTTAGTACCAGTATTCGCATAAACTACACTGCAGAAATTAACTATAATTTATATGACAATATTGTTTTTACTATAATGAGGTTTGCATCTGTAACAAAGGATAGAAAAATTGAGATACTTGTATATGGTTGTGGGACTGCTTATATTTCAAAATAAAGGGGAACATTATTCAAGAAGCAAAAATGTAGGGGTAAAGAAAATATAAAGAAATTGAAGTGGCCTTTAAAAGCTAAAAGAAAAGCTAAAATATTGTTGGTACGATGCGATTACCAATGTCCATGATAACCCTTTAGGCTGGATACACACGGGGTACTTTTTGTCCTAACCGAGCATTCGCTACTAGCGAGCACTCGGCCAGGACAAGTAACTCTTGGTCGTGGCAATAGTGACCGTGGCTGCCAGATTGAGCGGTCTCATAGGGAACAACATGATTGTCCACAATTTACCGGCATGTACGTTCATTCAAACAGGTGGCTGCAAGAGAAACTACCTCAGATTTTTTCGGCTCAACCGACTGATACTTCTGTGCAAAAAAATCTGCCCATGTGTTCCCCACCCTAAAGCTGGGTACACACAGTAACGATAAAGCCTGTGTGTACCTTTGTTTTCTGAACTAGCACGCAGCTGCCAATCTTGCAGATCCTGTCTGTCCTCTTTCAATGATCTGTACTGTGTGTATCCAGGGAATCCCTCCTTTGAAAATCCTGTGCTTTCCCCTGTAGATAGGTAGATATAGAAAGATAAATACTTACATAGAGACAGACAGAGATAAACTGGTAAACAGACAAAGATAGATAAGATAGAAAGACAAATAGAGACATTAATAGAGAGACAGATATAGAAACAGATAAAGACAGACAGATAGATACAGACAAAGATAGACACAGACAGATAATGGTTATTCTTCCCTTTATCCGACGCTCCCACGGTGAGTTATTACAACAGAACTAATAGATCAAGGATCCCTCGCTGGAAGTACCTGCCCCTCTTGCGAGATGGTTACGAGCATGCTCGCAACTGCTCAATTGGTAATGGATGGCAGCAATTGCACCCGACGCTGACAGTCACTGCCAGGAAGAAAGATGACCGGCAAGAGATTCTTGTTCAAATATAGGTTATTCAATAAAAGTTCTTATCGTTAAAAATGGTGCTAATTTTGCCCCAACCAATCAGATCTTTGCTTTCAAATGTTACATAAGATCTCTGATTGGTTGGGGCAAAATTAGCACCATTTTTAACTATAAGAACTTTTAGTGAATCTCCCTGAAAGTTTTTCAGAGGATGTTGTTGCCCTTTAATGCAATCATGGTACCTAGCACTGACATGTTATTTTCAAGTAAAGTTTGCCCATGGCACATACAATTCTTATTTTCACACCAGTGTGTCTCCATAATCAGCATCAAATAGGATTTATTAGTATTAAAAGTTAAGTTGGTCAGCACAATATAAATCAATAGCATCCCACTCAATGCAACAAACCTACCAGACTTACACGAACCAAGCAACTCCCACAGGAGTTCTTAAGCAAGAGGAAATCCTTAAGTGCCACATCTGCGTTCAAAGGCTGCGCTAGTCACACGTAACTAGAAGGTTGTCACGTGACTGCTTGGGAGTTTAACATGGCGGCCTTTGTTCCCGTGATTCACATAGAAGAGAGTCCAGGAAGGAGCCGTCCAGTAAAACGTTTGCCGGGCTGGCAGGAGAACCGATGTATTTTAAAACCCGCGAGCCGCAGGGATCCGCTGAAATATGTATTGATCTTTCACTGCTGCCTCTATGTTTCTACCAGTGCCAGGTAAAAGAATCGCAAGCAAAGTTCTAAGAAACATTTAACATCGAAATCATTGAATTAACAATCTGCTTGTATTTGTACTGATGGTTATAACAGGGAGACATGTGAGTTTCAAACACAGGGTAATGTGCAGTAAATCAGTAACTGACCATGTCAATCGCGATGGGTCTATTGTGCGATGTAGACCTCAGTCTCGCTACATCGAAGTTACTTTAGGTGCCCAAGCAGTACAGCTAAACTGGCAGACTGATCCATGACATGCAATTAAAGGGCATGTCCACCCCCAAAACTATAACCCCCCCCCCCCCACTACTGGCCCCGTCATGTAGTGTAGTTTAATCCTTCCCTCACATCCCAGCTCCATATGGTTCTCCTGTAGCCTCCCCCCCCCCAAAGTCCCAAAAACTGCCCGCCAGTAGGATAGCAGAGTCCATATAGGACTCTGCCTCCTATCTGGCCTCCGGGAGAAGTTTGGCATGTGTACTGCAGCCCTTCTCCCTCTCCCTCCCGATTAGTATCCCATACCCCTAGTGTAAAAATCTTTTTACATAATAATCCCCCTGTCCCCCCAGCCCCAACTGCTCTATTTGTATTATCAGAAAATGCCCAAAACATTACTTACCTTCCCTCTTTCCTCCGCCACACTGAACTCCCGGCAGCCGCATCCGTGATTGGCTTCCGCTCAGCCAATCACAGACGCGACTGCCGGTCCCGCCCCTCTGCTTGCATTTTCTCGCAAGCAGAGGGCCTGGCAGCACGGGGGAGGAAAGAGGGAAGGTAAGTAATGTTTTGGGCATTTTCTGATAATACAAATAGAGCGGTTGGGGCTGGGGGGACAGGGGGAATGTTATGTAAAAAATTTTTCAGAAGGGTGGACATACCCTTTAATTTCAGAGGAACTGCCTTCTTTGCGACCTACATTAGATAGACATATAGATAGCATTTGCGAATGATTCCAGAGGACAAGGTAGGATTTCTCAACATATTTTAAAGGTGGGCATTTTCTTTAAAAGATGTAATTATGAGGTGGAGTTGCCCTTTGTGCACATAATAGGTAACTACTAGCCTAATTATCTTAGCTCCTGCTTCTCTGATCTTCTACAGGACCCATGAATAGCACAACTTTAAAGAATAAAGCTGGGCACACAGCATGTGTGCAGACAGATCTCATTGGTATCTGTCGGCACACATGCTGTGGGAACAGCACACATGGACTTGACCAAAAATCATACCAGTCCATACACCGCACAATCGGATCGGCTTCCTCTACTTAAAGTAAATGGAGCCGATACCAACCGTCGGAAATTTTCCGTCATTCACGATTGATCGGAGTGCCGACTACGGTCGTTCGTCAGCACTCTGATCAGTTGGGAATATCCCCTACACATGAACGATAATGGGTAAATCCCGTCGTACCCTGACTGGATTTACTTTACTGAGTGGCAAGCTCATTTGGCCCCCATAATAAAAGAATAGTTACCTAATAAAATGCATTTATTCAAAGTGCTGCAAACTTTCCCAACCAGCCCACCCCTCCACTGTACAGACCAATTAGCCCACCCCTAAACCCCTCATACACAAGAATATCCTTACTGGACAGATTCGAAAGGTACGGAATCCTCCATCCTCTATGTACGGTTAGGATGCAGTCAGGAGGCGCTGATGACGTAACTGATACGTGCGGGCACATAAGTTAAGCACGTCCCACGCATAACACTTGCATCATCAGCATACTGCCTGCACCTCTAAGTGCTCTGGTCCTGGTCTCCGGTCTGCTTGGTCCTCATCAAATGGTCCAATCTGCAACTGGTAGGCTTCTTTTTTGTCCGGACTCTTCTTAATCTGTGTGTGACCCAAGTATAAACCGAGGTCAGGTTTTAAAGGTATTTTTAAAACCTAAAAACCTCGGTTTATACTCGAGTATATACAGTACATTCAGGTGAAGTCTCTCTCTTGTGTATTGAATAATTCATTAAAGGGCATGTCCACCCCCAATACTAAAATTTAACCCCATACTGGCCCCACTGTGTAGTTTTTAAAAAAAAAAAATCATCTTACATTTCTGCTTCTTATGGTTCTCCTGCAATGCCTTTTCAAAGTCCAGGAAACTGAAGAGTAGAAGCTGTCAGTGAGTCATCTGTTCCCTGCTATTTCCCTAACCTCAATAAGGCAGTGAAATGCGCAGGGGAGCCCCCCCTCACTCCCACCATCTGCATCCATCCTCTGCAGCTGTGGCACCTAGCGTGAATCCCTTTGGGCACAAGGTAGGTATCCCCTGCCCACCCCCAACTGCCAAAATATTTCTTTAATAAAACAATTCTTAGATCGCTACTTACGGGCCCTTCTCTCCCGCAGTGTCTTCAGTGACGTGATTGGCAACTTCCACAACCAGGGACGACACGAGAGAGAAGGGGCTGTAAGTACCGGTTTAAAGGGCAACTAAAGCCCCAGAACAACACTGAACCAGAAGGCAGAACACCTTGATATATAACCAGTAATCTGTGTCTTACCTCTCATTTTGATACAGGAGCTGGGAAATTTACCTAAATAACATATGGTTTGTGCTTTACTTCTCAGCATTCTAATATCAGACAGTTTGGTCAACGACCATTATGTTCTGCACATGCTCAGTCCTTAGCGATGGCACAAACTTGTTACAGTTAGTCACACCCATTAATAATCTCTAGCCAATACTTTTACAGGACAGATAAAGCAAGGAAGCATGTGACTGAGGTCAGGAGGTGTGGTCTGACACTGAACATATACACAGATACTTCATCCAGTTCAGGCTTTGATTTACTTTAACAGTTTACTAAAGTGGCATTTTATAGTTTATTGGTGTTTTTAGGGGGGTTGTTTTCAGATTCTGCAGTATATAAAATTGGGTTTAGTTCTCCTTTAAGCATATTTTTAAAGAAATTAATTGGCGGTTGGGGGTGGGCAGGGGGCTCCTACCTTATACTAAAAGTTAATTTTTAGGGTGGACATACCCTTTAATGTATATATTTATTTTTTTATTTTTTCTTTTATCAGCAATTCATTAAACGATGATATGTTATTGCCATATCCACCATATTTCAATCATGGTCCAAGTCACAATCATCGTAAAGTTCGAGACTGCCAGTCTTTTGTTCATGGTAACAGAACCTATGAAGAATGGCCCAGTAATAATGCTACCTGGCTTCCATTTTCCACAACAAGTGTATTTGAATCAAAGTTTCCTTCTAAAAACAACATGAAAACAGTATACGGCCATTTCACCTTTATAAATAATCCTCTGAGGACATTCTCTGTACTGGAACCTGGAGGACCAGGTGGTTGTAACCTAAAAACAACAGCAACCGTTGAAGAAACCGCAGTACATGGAAGGTGTTTTGTTGCACAGAATGGTGGATTTTTTAATGTGAATACTGGAAGGTGCTTTGGAAATATTGTAAGTGATGGAAAACTGGTGCAAAATTCCGGTGGTATTCAAAATGCACAGTTTGGTATCAAAGCTGATGGTACCTTAGTTTTTGGGTAAGTATAGCATTTTAATTTGTTTGGTAAAATGCTTTAAGGACAGGTCAGCTCTTTTAGTCAATTAGGTGTGAAATAAAGGAAAGATCAATCGAGGCGTAGAATAGAAAAGTGGTAAAACAGCAAATAGCATTTTACAAAAGTTACATGTTCAAAAAGGACAAAATAGCTGTTTAACATATTGGTGTATGTAAAAAACAAATACTTGTTATTGCACAGATGTGTGAGAGACTATTTACAATTTAAGAAAAATTCCAAATTAATAAATAGAATGAATGATTTTGAATTGCCATGCCAGTTATTTTCATCCAATCGCACTTTACAGCTGCGCCATTAACAGTCATTACATATATAATGTTATGTTAATTATCCAAGGGACATAGCCGGTGGATGTAAGCACCCAACTAACATCTTCCAAATACCACGTGCAGTCAAACTCATTATTGCATTAATTTGAGTTACAAAGATGTAAGCTGTTATTATACTGCTGAGGATGTTAAAAGGACACTGTAAGGTGGTTTTGAAGGCCCCCTGCCCCTCTTCAGGAATGGTTTCTCCAATTTTACATATATATACTCTACCTGGATTTTTGATTATTTATACCTACATTCGTGGTGATACTGTTTATTTCCCTACCTGGGTGATTTCTTCCACTTTGATTACAGGGTCAGTCTAAGTAAATTTAGATATTTGCCAATACTCTGTTTTTAGAGAAATAGACTTGTATGCTGAGAAGCCTGAGTTTTTTGGTGTCCCTTTATATTATACCATGTTGCACTTGGGAAAGCAGCCATGCAGACCAATTTGATGCATTGTGTGGCATATGGTCTGAACACTAACAGGCTGACCTCCCACCACTTTAACTTTTGCAAAAATAGTGGCAGCACTCGTATGTCTGTTTGTAAGAGACAACCTCTGCATATGCGCTCAACTCCCTTGGTTGTCCATGGCGAGACCTGTTCTGAGCAGAACGTATCCTGTTAAGCCGAGGTATGGTCTTGGCCACCATGCTGCAGCTTAGTTTCAGAGTGTTGGCACTCTTCTTATAGCCTATGCCATCATTATGTAGAGCAACAATTCTTTTTTGTAGAACCACAGTTTTCTTTACCATGAGGTGCCATGTTCAACTAATAGTGACCAGTATTTAAGAGTGTGAGAACAATAACCCCAAATTTAACACACCTTCTCCCCATTGACGCCTAAGACCCAAATGAACACAAGTTACACTGGGGAAAGAACATGGTATTTTGGGCAGCATTTGGAATTATTTTACTCAGGGGTGTACTCATGTTTGTTGCCAGAGGATTATACATTAATAGCTGTGTGTTATTTTGAGGAGATGGCAAATTTACAAACAGTCAGCTGTACACTGACTACATTGTATCAAAGTATCATATCTTCATTTTTTTCCCATGAAATATATAATAAAATATTTACAAAAATGTACTCGCTTTTGAGAGATATTGTATGGGTTCTTTTGCTACCAACCAAATCCTAGTAGGTTTACTAGATAATGCATTTGACATTTATGCCTTGTTAGCACATCCAATCTTAGCATCGACCCCCGACCACGACACACACCCGCGACAAACATCTGTTTTCATCATGGCAGATCAACAATCGACCCCACACATACACATGTGGAATTATCGTCCGTATTGCCCGTTTGTCACGTGCGTGAATGAACTCTGGGGTCGGTGCCAAGATCGGACGTGTGTACGAGGCTTAAGACTGTTCTTTAGACAGCGCAAGACCATGTAAATTCCTTCCCTTCGTTCCTGGCTCCTGCAGGTTTCATTGAAGAACGGGCAGTAAGACACAGCTTCTTTACCTCTCATTCTTCAATAAAACTGAAAACCCCAAACTAATTTTCACCAGGGGAAATACCCTTTGTTGTTTGGTGTACTATGTTCCCCTCCAGTGTACCACCAGTAATGTTATATTTTGGTTCATTTTAGATAATATAAATTTTAATCAGGGTAGATAAAAATCAATGATTTTTTTTTAAATCTTATTATTTTGATTTAAATCAGATTTTTTTTTAATAAAATGCTTTTTGAGGAAAATATATTGCCATCCAAAGGTTGTTCCTTTATGAAATACAGATTAATTTTTTAATTAAGTTGAATAAGGCTGTATATGTTTATTTTTCTTGGTTAATAAATTCCATTAATCCATTCACAATGTCATGCTCTTCCAGAGGTTTTTCTAAAATGATTAGGCAGTTTCTCTGCCTACAAGATATTATCACAGATGCTTGGTTTACTTTTGAATTTGACTCGGCAGAGATTACATGCCTCTTCTTCACAGCAAAAATGTTATAACATGAACAGAGTTGAGAAAAAGTCTTTTAAAGGAGAACTAAACCCAAAATACAAAGGCAGCTCCACAGACTCTATACCTGTCACTTAGTTAAACCATTTGTCTCTCACCTCTGAATTCAGCTTCTTACTGTAGAAATCATTTATAGAACATTTCTGAGTACTGGCAATCTATGATGTCACGGCTGGCTTCTAGTGTTGCCTCTTCCAGGTACCAAAATTCCTTCTGCACATGCTAACTAGCTACTTTGTGTTTGTTTTTCCTTATGCTAAGCTGCATGTAACAGTTGAACTCCGAGTCCCCACCTGCCAGTGTATCCCAGCCAATCATCAGAAATAGCAGTGAATATTAGCAGATTTTCATGCACATACAGAGTGGAGGAAGGTGTTAACCCTTTTCATATGTATTTAGAAAGCAACTTGTTAACCCTTTATATTTGTGAGCATTTCTGCAAGACTGTCTTTGTATGTGTTTATTTCTGCACTCTACCATTTATATTAGTGTGTGTATTGCTGAAATGTACATTTAGGGCACGGCCACACTGCAATGCACCTGAATCGCACACGATTTTACATGCGTTTGCGCTTGTGATTTGTCCATTGTCATTATGAAAACGCATGCGTTTTTGTGCAGACGCACTGCGTGAATTGCAACACACCCGAAATCGAAAGATTTTGTTGCGTTACTGCGATTTCAATACAATTGGAAAATTACAATCGCCTGAAAAACGTTCTTGTGTGGCCTAGCCCTTAGAAGTGTAATGCAAGCTGCATTGATATGGGCATTGCGCTTCCACAATTGGACCCTAGCAGAGCGCATGCAATACAGACAAAAAAATGGTGATCGCATGCACTCCAATAGCACACGGAAACATATTGCATGTAGTGGGGCCAGTCCCATAGGCTATTACATGCCTGCACTCCCACTAGCACAATGGGATCACAAACCGCAATCCGAAACACGCTAGTGGAAGCTAGCTCTAAGTGTTTGAGTCTTAAAGGGAAAGGTGGTAACCCCAGTAGAATTGAACTGACCACTTTACAAGGTACACTTATATAAAAACAAAACCACTCAGAGCTGCAGGTGCAGCATATTGACATGAACATGGTCTTAGCACAGTTCTGTGCAATGCATTTTAAAGGGGAATGTTGAAGCCTGGAAGAAGTTTTGGAAGTAGTGTTAAGGCAAAGGCCACCTTTGCCTTTAAGACCCAAACACATATTAAATATACATGTTGCAGTGCTAAGTACCATTGCATTAAATACAAACTATATCAGCCTGCATCATGCTTCTAAAGAAAATACTAACAACCTTTTGTTGTGTAGATATTATCAGGCCTATGTAATAAAAGTTCTTATGCTTAAATCTGATTGGTTGGGGCACCATTTTTAATGATAAGAACTTTTAATACAGTTGGAAGAGTGATTTTCTTTATGCAAAACTTCCCACAGGCAGCCCTCCTGCTGCATTTTTTGCGTTCCCTCTAACAGTGCCCCTTTAATCGGTATTCCTTCAATAATTCCTATTAATATGTACATTTATATAAATAACATGGTGCAGAGCTGCAAATGGCATACACTCCAACAATCCCCTTTAATACATATACTTATAGAGCATGGTGCAGTTCTGCAGGTGGATAATATAATGAATATTAGCAAGCTCCGTGTAATACATTTCTTAGCTTAGCTCTGTGCTACACTTTTTTTTTTTTCTGTGCTACATTGTTTTTATACAGACAGCTGAATTAAAAACACACTCTTCCTACCCTCCAACATTCCCTTTAATAAGGTACACTGATGAGAAATGCATTGCACAGAGCTGTGCTAAGATCAGGTTCACTTTACTATCCTCCCCCTACAGTTCTGCACACTGTTTCTATAAAAACACACTTCCTACCCTCAAACATTTCCTTTAATAAGGTACATTGATGTGAAATGCATTTTACAGAGCTGGTGCTAAGTTCAGGTTCACTTCTCTATCCTCCCCCTACAGTTTTGCACCATGTGGCTCCTGTAAAACCACACTCTTCCTACCCTCCAACATTCCCCTTTAAGAAGCTACACTTTCCACTAATATTGCCACAGCTGACCAGGAGAGCTAGAGACCTTCACACTACAGGCCATATTTATTAAGGTGTGGTATCGCCTTCTTTAGCGATCGTTATGGCGATCATTAATTTATGATCACTATCGTAAATCTTGTAAATGTATGATAGCCAATGTAAATCTACGACCGCCTGTAGAACATTATTACGGTAGTTTATTACCGAATGTTATGGTATATTACTGCCACAGTTGTACAGTAACGAAAACCCGCGGTATTGCAAGTTTTTATAAACGGCCCCCCAACACGTAAACAATACATTACAGGTGAAACATAAAAAGACAAAACATGTGTGATACATGTTTCTGACCCACTTGTCCTTCCTCAAGTGCTTGAGTGGGTCTGAAACATGTAGCACGCATGCTTTGCAATAAACTTGCAATATTCACAGTTACAGACCTATGTCTTTGTATGTTTCACCTGCAATTTATTCTTTATATATCGGATTTGGTGGAGTGAAAGCCGTAGGTGAGACATACATTATTTCAGGTCCGGACACACTAGATACCCAGACCTATATACCTCACACTACAACACTGCTACTAGGAAAGGGTTAATCGGCTGCACCACCAATTTGAATATTGATGATTTAATATATTCCTACATCGTAGAGGTTAAGAGGTGGGAGTGGAAATCACACAGATGCTGAAAATGTAATCAAAGTAAAAGTATTGGCAGGCAAGGGAAAATGTCAGCTTCAGATTTGGGGAACAAACAGAACCTAAAATGAGCTCATAGAGGTAAAGAAAAGGCCCCTGAGTGGAATCTTCCATGCTGAGAAGGATGTTGAGGCAAGTACTTTCTAACTTAAACTTTGATTTTTTGGGTTTAGTTCTCCTTTAAAGGGCAGGTCCACCCCCAAAAGTATACGTTAACCCACTTCTGGCCCCACTCTGTAGTGTAATAATCCTTACCTTACATCCCAGCTCCAAATGGTTCTCCTGTAATCCCCCCCCCATCCATAATCCCATATGGGATTATGGATGTACAATGGCTACATATGGGATTATGGATGTATAATGCCTGCATATGGGATTATGGATATAAAAGGGCTACATATGTGATTATGGATGTATAATGGCTGCATATGGGATTATGGATATAAAAGGGCTACATATGGGATTATGGATGTACAATGGCTACATATGGGATTATGGATGTACAATGGCTGCATGTGGGATTATGGATTTACAATGGCTACATATGAGATTCTGGATGTATAATGCCTGAATATGGGATTATGGATATAAAAGGGCTGCATATGGGATTATGGATATAAAAGGGCTACATATGGGATTATGGATGTATAATGGCTGCATATGGGATTATGGATGTATAATGGCTGCATATGGGATTATGGATTTAAAAGGGCTACATATGGGATTATGGATGTATAATGCCTGCATATGGGATTATGGATATAAAAGGGCTACATATGGGATTATGGATGTACAATGGCTACATATGGGATTATGGATGTATAATGCCTGCATATGGGATTATGGATATAAAAGGGCTACATATGTGATTATGGATGTATAATGGCTGCATATGGGATTATGGATATAAAAGGGCTACATATGGGATTATGGATGTACAATGGCTGCATATGGGATTATGGATGTATAATGGTTGCATATGGGATTATGGATTTAAAAGGGCTACATATGGGATTATGGATGTATAATGCCTGCATATGGGATTATGGATGTACAATGGCTACATATGAGATTCTGGATGTATAATGCCTGAATATTGGATTGTGGATATAAAAGGGCTACATATGGGATTATGGATGTATAATGGCTGCATATGGGATTATGGATGTACAATGGCTACATATGGGATTATGGATGTATAATGGCTGCATGTGGGATTGCGCCATTAACAATCCATAATCCCATATGTAGCCATTGTACATCCATAATCCCATATGCAGCCATTATACATCATAATCCCATATGTAGCCCTTTTATATCCACAATCCAATATCAGGCATTATACATCCAGAATCTCATATGTAGCCATTGTACATCCATAATCCCATATGCAGGCATTATACATCCATCCATATGTAGCCCTTTTAAATCCATAATCCCATATGCAACCATTATACATCATAATCCAATGCAGCATTGTACATCCATAATCCCATATGTAGCCCTTTATATCCATAATCCCATATGCAGCCATTATACATCCATAATCACATATGTAGCCCTTTTAATCCATAATCCCATATGCAGGCATTACATCCATAATATATAGCCATAACATCAATAATCCATATGTGCCTTCATATCATAATCCATATGCATTATACATCCATAATCCCATATGTAGCCTTTTAAATCCATAATCCCATATGCAGCCATTATACATCCATAATCCAATGCAGCCCATTATACATCCATATCCCATATGTAGCCTTTTATATCCATAATCCCATATGCAGCCCTTTTATATCCATAATCCCATATTCAGGCCATTATACATCCAGAATTCATATGTAGCCAATGTAAATCCATAATCCCACATGCAGCCATTGTACATCCATAATCCCATATGTAGCCATTGTACATCCATAATCCCATATGTAGCCCTTTATATCCATAATCCCATATGCAGCCAATTTACATCCATAATCACATATGTAGCCCTTTTATATCCATAATCCCATATGCAGGCATTATACACATAATCCCATATGTAGCCATTGTACATCCATAATCCCCATATGTAGCCCTTTTATATCCATAATCCCATATGCAGGCATTATACATCCATAATCCATATGTAGCCCTTTTAAATCCAAATCCCATAGCAACCATTATACATCCAAATCCCATTATGCAGCCATTATACATCCATAATCCCATATGTAGCCCCTTAATCCATAATCCCATATGCAGCCTTTTTATATCCATAATCCCATATTCAGGCATTATACATCCAGAATCTCTATGTAGCTGTACATCCATAATCCAATGCAGCCATTGTACATCCATAATCCCATATGTAGCCATTGTACATCCATAATCCCATATGTAGCCCTTTTATATCCATAATCCCATATGCAGCCATTATACATCCATAATCACATATGTAGCCCTTTTATATCCATAATCCCATATGCAGGCAATACATCCATAATCCCATATGTAACCATTGTTAATCCATAATCCCATATGTAGCCCTTTTATATCCATAATCCATATGCAGCCATATTATACATCCATAATCCCACATGTATCCCTTGTACACCCATCAATCCCAATATGCAGGCATTCCATCCATAAAATCCCATATGAAGCATTTTTTTTCCATAATAATTTTACAAATTTACATCTTTAATTCCATTCCATAATTTATTGTGTTGTCATTCCCCACCAAATATTCCCCTAAAAAAACCCCATCAGTTTCAGTATTTCATTGTAAAACCACATTCTCATCCATTAAACCCTCCCTTCCCCCTTGTCCCCCCCCTAAAGGTTTCCTCTGCAACTCCTTCTTTCACAGATAACCCCCCCACAGACCCACTGTGAACCATTTCATTTACAATCCTTTAGTCAAAACATAACCCCCCTCCCCCCTAAATATTTCCTCTTCCAACTACTTCCACTCACAACCCCCCCACCTCTCCACCCCCCTTCCCTTGCCCCCTTTTCCCCATGTCTAGATCACCTTTTACAAGAACTTGGCTTTTACCAAGCTAAAATACAGGGCGGTGGTGCGCTTTCTCAAGGAAGCGGCTGTGAGGAGCGGAGCAGGAGGCGTCGCTATGGAAACGCCAAGCTTTCTTCTGATTGGCTGCTGGCGCCACGCCTCCGCCGCGCCTCCGAGGGACGCTCGAGATCTGGGACGCAGATCTCTTGCAGTGCGCATGCTCCCGTTCCTGCTCTGTCGCGTCACTTCAAAGGGGAGGACGTTGAACTTGGGGGCGTGCCAGCAGAGGGAGAAATGCAATTTTAACTACTCGGCTGCCAGAGAGCCTAGAAGAGAGGGAAATAGAGGCTCTAAAAGAGCTTTATTTATCCAGCCTATAAATGTAAGTTACATTTTTGAGTTTACTGACCCTTTAATGTCATTGATACATATTTGTTAATCAATGTGCCAATGATTTATCAGTCTGTGTGCCAACCATTTATCAGAGTCTGTGCCAATGATTTTATTAGTCTGTGTGACAACCAGACTCTGATAAATGGTGGCACACAGACTGATAAAATCATTGGCACAGACTCTGATGGTTAGCACAGACACTTCTAAAATCAATCAACCCCAACCCCACAAGCAAAGTAAGAGAAGCAGATTAAACATTTTAAATTTATACATACAATTTGTAATTTGGACAGCACACTGTCTGTGGCTGGCTGCTGGCTGGATCATGGATGGAAGGGGATACAGTTCTTCCATTTAGTCCTGGGCTCCTGGCTATTCCCTGTGCTTACCAATAGCTGTTGGGCTGGCCTTGATGACACGCACGGCAGTGGACGGCCGTAGGGATTTATGTCATTCTGTGCAACGCCAATACAATGGGTCCAATCTGTTCTGTGTTTGAAGTCTTTTTAAGGTAGATTTCAGACCCCACTTTATTTAGAATCCTGGGGTCTCCGGGCCCCAGAAGCCCTTCAGGCCAGGGACAAGAGTACCTCCTTTCCCCCCCTGATCGCAGCCCTGGAGTAAAGCCAGGAATAGAAAGCTTCTTTCACATAGCCTAGAAAACACCATATTCTGTAAAGTATTGAACGTTATGTCACCCAAATACTTGTTTGCTTTTATTAACTGTTAAAAAGGCAAGTCCATCCCTAAAATGAAAACTTACATACAGGTAAATCACCCCCCAAACCCAAAACGTAATAGTTTGAACTCTGAAATGTATAAGTCTAACCTGAAATCCTGCACAATTTCCTGTTTACCCTGTTTCTGCTTCCTGGTTCTTCCAATTAGTAACTGTCAGTTATGGATTGACAGTTGATATCACAGCCAATGACTGAATGTTAATCCCCTGTCTGCCTTTCTGAGCATGCCCAGGCTCAGTACAGGTTTCTAAATTGCTCAGTTTCCATGTGGCATCCAGAAGCATAGCAGGCATACAGTAATGAATTCATAGGACCAACTATGATATATCAACATATTTTAAAGAGGCCATTCTTTCAAAAGATGGTTTATGAGGGTGGAGTTGTCCTTTAAGTCTGCTCCATTATATTGAAATGCAGTAATCCGTTACTTTCATAATTCACCTGACATAATAAAAATGCCATTGTCACATATAATCTTGGTCTCCGTTGTGTCAGGTCTCTGCGTGTTGTTGAGTAACAAAATTACTATTAATAATTGAATGATGTCAAAATGGAAATTTATACTACAATCTAATACAAAAGTGATAGTTTTTGTTGTCGTGAGTGACTGACTGGCCCACTGCGACTAAAAAAAATTCTTCCTGAGATGAAAAATAACATTATTTATTGGTTCAGGCTGGTTTGCTGACTTCGTTTATAAAGGCATGTCCACCCCCAACTAAAATTTCTCCCACTGGGTAGCGTAGGTGTCAGCCTGTCTGTGTGTTATCTGTACCTGACACTTACTGCTCCTCTGAGAGGACTCTGACATGCTCAGTGTCAACCCATCCCAACCCTAAACGCTAGGTTTAAAATCAAACCTCTAATGTACTTACCCGACCTGTTCCCATGGCTCCCTCTGCTCACCGGCAGCTGCCCAATGATTGGTTGAGTCTCAACCTTCTGCTGAGTCCGGAATCTGTCTGCTGTTTGTGCATGTGAACAGCAGGCAAGGCTGTGACCGAGGGAAGTATATATACAGTATATATGTATATATGTAATTTAAACACCTACTGCAGTTGTGATAGAAAAATCTGCTTAGGACATCAGCACCACTGCTAACAAAGGTACCCAGACCCCCCCCGTCGTTGAGTTGCTTTTAAAGCCAAGGTCACACTACACCGTGTGTAGTTCCAGACCTGAAACTCATGGTTTCTAGTATGCTAGTGCATGTTGCAATGCAAATTTGCACAATTGGAGCGCATATGATTGCACATAAAAATGCAGCTCGAGGGCAGTGCATCTAGTGTGGACGAGCCAAGCTTATGCATAGAAAAGGCCCTGGTCAGATTGCAAAATGGACATGGAAGTGGATACAATAAGGGGTAGGCCACACTGCCAAGTTTAACAAGTGTTCTGATCACAATCAACCAGACCCGCATTAAAACAGCAGCAGTGTGACCTACCCCTAATGTGATCCCACTTCGGCATTCAGGTCACGTTTTGAAACCTTTTTTTTTCAACAGGGATCCTTATCAGCTAAAAGATATGTTTTTCCAATTGTTTAACTGTACCTTCCCTGATTGAATAATTCAGTGTAATCATCTTGGCTGACACTTTCCGGGTTATTCAATAAAAGTTCTATCATTTAAAATGGTGCTAATTTTGCCCCAACCAATCAGATGTTAGCTTTCAAATGTTAAATAATATCTGATTGGTGGGGCAAAATTAGCACCATTAAATGATAAGAAAATTTATTGAATCTTCTTGAAGCAGGCAGATTCAATAAAATTTCTTATTGTTTAAAATGGAGCTAATTTTACCCCAACCAATTTAGAAAGCAAACATAGATTGATGTGGCAAACTTTGCACCATTTTTAATTATAAAGAACTTACAGGCAGATGCATATCCAGCGCGCGAGAAAATAAGCGCTAAAATCACGCTAACCTATGAACTAACCTCTTAGCGAAGGTTTTGCACTGCCTGCACCATGTCGCAATTTTTTTCTTTGCGCAGCGCAAAGCAATGCAATAAATTTTGTGCCTACTTTTGCGCTGGTTTTTTGTGCAACAATTAACGCCTCTTTAAAATATGCGCAAAAGGTTGCAACTTACCGCTAGTTTTTGCAATGTATTAACGGTCACAAATTGGTTAATACATTGCAGAAACGAGTGCATGTAAGTTGCGATATTGATGAATATATTGCATCTCCCCTTAGGGCTAGGCCACACTAGCGAGTTTTTCGCGCGTTCACGTACGCGTTTTGCACTCGCGTTCGCACCCATGATTTTCGCTAACATTGAAATTCGGGAATGGGAATGTTCCTGCGATTTGATGAGCATGCGATTGCGCGTCCATTTGCGGGCATTTTTTCACACAATCGCTTGTGGTTTTGCTTTACAGATATAGCAAATAGACAAAATAACGCAAGAAATCACGAACACAGTCGCGTGCGATAACGCACGCGTGAGCGCTTGGTGCGTGTTGTAGTATGGCCTCACCCTTAGGAGGAGAAAAATGTGCCTGAGTTCTTATTCTGCCGCAACAATCAGTGGTTATTAATGTTTTCTAACTTTAGTAGACCAGTTAAAATCTAATTAGTCGAGGCAAATTAATAGCTCGGGCAAAATTTTGCACCTAGAAACAATCATAGCTGAATACAGGATAATTTGCTATTTCTGTCAGTTGGTTCAAGTTTTCAGCGCTTAGCCAACATTTGGCTGAATAGGGCTGGGATGTGGGCAGGGCTACATTCCTACACGGACGCCACACCTCTAGAGTCTAGACCACCTGTTACACCCTGCCCAACCACTATCCATGCTGGGAAAAGGCTTTGATGATTGGAATTCTGGGACAAATGGACAAATAACATACTCCCTACTTAAAAATATAAGGTCCTTTTTCAATTCCATTTCATGTATCCCTCCTCTAATTAAATATAATAAATCCTTCCCTTGTTTATCTGCAGAATCAGAAACCATTTTTTTTCACTACACAATAACACAGAGGACAGATTTCCCATAGCCCAGGGCGTCAGGATCTATAGGGTAGGAATGTCTAAAGCCCTCAGTTTTTACTAAAACATGAATTTCCTACTGCAGTGATAGCAGAGAGACAATCAGGGTTATTCAATAAAAGTTGTTATGTTTAAAATGGTGCTAATTTTGCCCCAACCAATCAGATGTTAGCTTTCAAATGTTAATAAGATCTGATTGGTTGGGGATAAATTAGCACCATTTAAACAATAACAACTTTTATTGAATCTCCCTGAATTGTCTCTATTAATAATCTACTAAAGCTGGGCAGTCAACCAAGAAAAAGCAAGAAATGTAGCAACTGGTAAAGGCTGAACCAACCAACAAAAGTAACTAATCGTCCAACTGGTTACACTGTCACCTCCTAATGTAGGGAGTAGGAAAAACAGTGAATAGACCTGTATCTCACTGTTACAGATGTTATGTAGAGATGTATTTATTGCATTGGGACATCGTTATAAGTACCCTATTATGCCTGGCTTTTAGAAATGAGGTTCCCATCCTATATATAAACTGCACTATACAAAGGCCTAAGGTACTTACAGGAAAATACACTACTGGCTCCTACGCTAAATGCTAATAATAATTTTTTTAAAAGGTGACTTTAAGATGGGTTTCGCTCGGCTGCACAGATATCTCAAGTTTACAGCGAATCACAATGCGAAAAGACCTGCTATCAGCCTATTACATTGGAGGTGCGATTGCCCTCTCACACCGTACTGAAAATAAGCAAATGAGCAGTGACCAGTGACAGTCCCACTGAGCAGCCCAACAAACCCAATTATCGATACCACCCCCAGTCTAGGGTTATTGGAACGTTTTTATTAAGCATGGAGGACATTCTTAATAAAATGTAATTAGTGCAGCAGGACTGTTTTGAATATACAGTAACTCACCTTGCTGTATATTTTAGTCATTGTATATTTTTCATATGATCGGTATTGTACCATTTTCTGAATATATCCATATGTTTAGTGGCGAGAAAAACACTATTATTCTTAACCTGCGCACCCGACGCTTTGGTTTGCGGTGCCGATATGTGTTTGCGTCGGTGGGCCCATGCCCAAATTTTGCATCAGGGCAAAAAAGTAGCTATGTCACTGGGGGGGTGGACAAGTAAATTGGTGGTATCATCAGCATATAGGCAATACTTAAAGCCAAAAAAATAATATTCCCCCAAAGAGATAGTGTACAGGGATAACAGTAAGATGAGCCCTGAGGGCCCCCCACACAAGTGGAACTTGAGAGGAAGTCTTATTAGCAAAAGAGACACGAGAAAGATCTGTTGTAAGAGACATAAGACAACCACGCCACAGCTTCTATTCTGATGCCAAGAGAGATTTAGAATTTGCATAGAAAAGAGTGGGCACAGTATCAAGGCAGACGATAGGTCAAGGAGAATGAGGCCTGAGAACTGGACCTTGGCTTGGCACTTGTAGTGGCTGAATTGCTGAATTTTCGATTTTTATCGAAATAGACGATTATCGAAAACAGACAATAATCGAAAATAGGACAATTATCAAAATCGAAACCATAAAAATAACCCTCGAAAGTAGATGATTGATTTCGGTAACCCTCGAAAGTAGCGCTCGATTTCCGGTAAACTCCGAAATAGAATGTGGAGCTCGAAAACAGCCGATCGTGAGGAAAGATAGTTTTAAAATAAGTTTTGGTTATATAACGGGTTCCCCAGACCATTCTCCAGGTCTCTGTGTCATTACAGGAACCACATCTATTACTATTTGTCCCTCAAAATGGACAGAAACTTTCCATTTTTTTCTCTCAAGACTTCTATGGGTTTGTTTTCAAATTTTCGAATGTTAGAAAAATTTAAAAATTTTGAAAATTCGAAAATGGAACGAAACTCAACAGTTTCAAACATTTCTAGTATTTGAGAATTTGCAGAGGGACTTTTCAAATGAATGACACGGTCAGAATCCTGAATGCAAAAGTCCAATAACATGGAGGTTATTAACATGGAGGGTAATTAGTAATGCATGTAGAGACAAGATGCTCTAAGTTTTTTGACACAAATGGTATAAGGGAGACAGGGAGGTAGTTTGAGAGACAGGTATCAGTAGAGGGGAGAGTGGTGGTAGAAAAATAATTAGATTTTTTTTTTTTCGAGAGAGGAAAAAACAGAAAGATTTTAGTAAAGACCAAGTCCGGAAGTGACCATCCTTATGGGTGCTTGTGTTGTCCACTGCTGGAGGGGAGGAAGTAGGAAGTTAGGTGGAGGAAGCGAGAGGGCCAGGATTGCTTGCGTCGTCAATGTGACATTGAAGTCACCTAGAATTATAGCCGGACATTCGGAGGAAAGAAAGATAGAGAGCCAGTTCCAAACTCTGTAAGGAAAGTAACTTCCACTATGAATAGGACATGCAACTCAGGAGAGGGATAAAATCGATAGCTTTATTTTAAGTAAATATCATATCAAAATTCAACAGGATACTAGGGCTATCCGCAAAGCAGCCTAATGCGTTTCATGGGAACACCCACTTCATCAGAGGATGAAGGATCAGAGTTTAGTGCATCTTATATACCCCACCCTCAGGTTGACATCACAATTTTTTAAAGGTAAGGATTAAGGGTTAGGCAGAAGGGGGTTTGTATACAACTGCTACCTGTGGACATAAGGTGTAGAAAAGTTGGACAGCATGGACTTCAAATGAGGAAAAAGACAACTGAGGATGGAAGAGAAACAACTTTAAAGCAGCAGATAGGGAAAAACAGAAGCTTGGAAGTACAGGTATAGTAGGTACAGTATATTGGAAGATAGTCTATTATAGATAGATACAGTATGTTGCTTTATACGCTATAGATATATACTGTATATTGGAAGTACAAGCTAGTTGAGATAAAGTATATTGGAAGTATAGTCTATATTTAGATAGATACGGTATGTTGGAAATATACGCATAGATAGATACAGTATATTGGAAGTACAGGCTATAGAACAGTAGGTTGGAAGTATACGCTATAGATAGATACAGTATATTGTAAGTATAGGCTATATATAGATAGATACGGTATGTGGAAGTATACGTATAGAAGATACGTTAATCGAAGTACAGGCTATAGATAGATACAGTATATTTGAGTACAGTCTATATATTAGATAGATTGGTATATTGGAAGTATACACTATAGATAGATACAGTATATTGTAAGTATAGGCTATATATAGATAGATACGGTATGTTGGAAGTATACGCTATAGATAGATACAGTATATTGTAAGTATAGGCGATATATAGATAGATATGGTTATGTTGGAAGTATACGCTATAGATAGATACAGTATATTGTAGTATAGTCTATATATAGATAGATATGGTATGTTGGAAGTATACGCTATAGATAGATACAGTATATTGTAAGTAGTCTAATATAGATAGATATGGTATGTTGGAAAGTATACGCTATGGATTGATACAGAATTGGAAATTTAGGCTATATATACTGTAGATAGATAAGGTGTGTTGGAAGTAGAGGCTATTGATAGATACAGCATAGGCTATAAATAAATATAAACTTTACTTAAAATATAGCAAATATCACTATCACTACCCTGATATTATAAGCTGCATATGGCAATGCATTGCCTAATACTGGGAAAATAAAAGGCCTATTAGACCTCTGAATAATATTTCCTTTTAAACTGGCAAAAAAGGTGATTTGAAACTCTTAGGCAAATATGCTGTAACCCATTAACCACAACAAGGTAAACAAATCTATATCTGATGTGTTCTTGAATCTATATATAAGGAAAAGTTAAAAAAATTGATTCCAATGGCCAGGTTTGAAAAAGGGAGGGGAACATGGCTGGCATGCCAGAGGGATTATACTGGACTAAAAATAGCCGTTCTCTACAGTTTTCTCGTTTTAAACTGAGATGCTATATCTAAAGACAACACCGTGTAATCACCTCACACAGGATAAGATGACCTCGAATAGGTCAATCACTTATACTTATAAACAGAGACAGACATCAATAAATGAATCTTCCTCAGATGCTTTTAGTCCCTTAACTTACTGGTCCTGAGTATGACTGTATTTTCTCTTTGCAAAAGGAAACTGAAACATTTTCTTTTTATTATACTCATGGTGTTTAATTGGTTGGAAGACAAATGACAATTGCATGTGTGTGGCATTAGTCCAGTTCTGCCTAGAGGACATTTTTTAAATCAAATTATAATTCTAACCTCTCGCGTATTGTATGCATTTTTCAGAACACGTGTGTTTTTGTTGGATAATCTTACCATGACATCCATTTTAATGGACGTGATCCAATCCAATGGAGTGGGGTTATTTTCAAAATGCACTGCTGCATGCAATTATGTCCAGAAACTCACTCTATGAAAGTATATGTATGCAGGCAATTCCTATGCAATGCGTGTGTCAAAATCCTGTGTTCTATAACTTTTAGCTCTTCGCGTTTTGTTATGCTAATATAACCCCTAGGTGTGCTACCCTCTAACACTAAACAATCCAGGGACATGTTTGTGAACAGTTGTCTTGTATATGGGTCAGTCTAATGGACACATTTTATCTTACTGACAACTTTCATTGGAAGACAAGGGGCCCAGCAGCAAATGACCTGTACCCTAATATTCTTGCCATGAAAATATGCACTTAAGAGACACAAACTGATACCATATATGTGTTATATTTGGGAAGAATCCTTTTCATTTTTTAAAAAAAAAATCTTTAATCATGGCAACCTTTGGAAATATAAGAACGTTAATTTGTGAAAAGTCTGCGAATTAGGTCAAAACGCCATAGAAACAAACAGAATGTGGTTTAACCCATGTCACCTCCGTTTCCTACTCACTGTTTTAGTATCCATGTGTTTACAATATGGGTATTAATCCAACGTAACACAGGCTTCAAATATTTGCCTAGGCAAATCCTTGTATAGAAAATTGTTCTCTGAAAGATACTGTTCCATTCAAAATGTATACTCCTTTTAGAGTTGACAAAATTTTGTTTTACAAGACTTAGAAAAGAAAATTACAGGGTGCCGAATCGGCTCCAACCCAACCACAAGGTCAAGTGTTCCGGACTTCAGACCTCCAGGACCATGGGTATCTTTTAAACATCAATTATTGTGTAAGCATAATACACAACAAAACCAGATGTGTAACCGGGGAGGGGTCTTACACGTTTCGGGGACATAAAAAAAAGGGAAGGAAGTGGTGGTTGTACGCGAACGTGTAAGACTCCCCCCGAGTACACATGTGGTTTATTTTGCCTATGATGCTTGCACAATAAATTATATTTTAAGATACCTTGGTCTGGTTTTTGAATCTGAAGATGTTCTACCATCATCTTTGCTTGTAAATGTATTTGTCTAAAGCTAGGCGCACACATTAGCCTTTGGTATGAATGTTCAATGTCGGCATCAGAACCACTTGTTGCAAAGGAAAATTTCCCTAGCCCACGTTGGCCCCTGGATAAAGTATAGGGAGTTGGCTGCGATTGTTAGTTGTATGGTAGTCACAATGACTCTCTATACTTTACAGTATAAGGAGGAGAACGCTTGTGACTGTGTGTACACCCATTTTTCACAGATGACAGAAAAAAATCTGCAAGATTTTTCTGGCCTACGGTATTTGAAACATTGTCCTGTGTACCCAGGAAGAGAAATAAAAGGAAACGGCAAGTCAAAAATCCAAAATTCTAACTCAATTAAATGGAAATTTCTTTGAATTTTCAATCGCAATTTTTTATACACAATTTTTTATGTTTATTTTGAATTTTTGCATACTCGATTTTTCATGCGAGTTCGATTTTCGAAAACTGTGACTCATCGTATTTATAGCAGGGGTAAAATATTTGGATATATTTTAATTTGTTTTTAAAACTGGAATAATTTTTAAAAAAATGGAACTAGTAATTTTAAGTGTTTTAATGACATCTATTGTTTATAGGTGTTGCTGAACAGAAATGAAACAATAATAGAAGGGCAGATAGATGTACTTTGACCTTCTTTTGTGTAGAGAGTAATCCACTTCCTATAAAACAGGTGTTCTGTGTATTTGTCGCAGCCAGGCAAAACGCCAGACAGTTACAGCCTTCATTCTTGGACAACAAAACTCATACTACACGCCATTACTAACAACAAATAATAAACATCACTCAAAGTAAAGCAGCATGGAATCCTCTCATTAATATTTTTCACCAAATAATTAATTGCAGGTGGGAAATGTACTTTAAAAATGTAAGCGTAATTTATTCCTGCATTCAAGGAAACTAAAGGAATGACTTTGCTTCATGTCAATCTCTAAAATGAATACATGTAAGCAGTAGTTACTCTGATGTGTTTGTGTTGCTGTATGACATCAATACAGTACTTGTTTTGACTCAGAGCTCAGTCCCTCACACACCAACCCCCTACCAGACTATTTGAACTCAGTATGCTCAGTAATCCCTATAAGGCAGCATAGGGAGAGGGATTTCCCACCATGCAGTTCCTGTTACCAACTGTCACATTCCAGCTACAGCAAAACTATACATAACAGAAGAGATTATGATACTAAGGCAATGGAGAATTAAGATGTTCAGACTATATTTCTAAGAAATAGGGGAAAGATCACAAAACAGGGATAGTTGGGAGAAATTAAATTATAGTTTTCAACAATTGTTTTAAAAAAGATTCCAGTGTACATATCCTTTAAAGGGGAAATTTGGTCACAAAAATGACTTAGGTAATTGATAGGAATTGCTCTTCTGAGAATTTGCAATTGCAATTTATTCATTGTTTATTTTACATAGTTTTTGAAGATATTACATTTTTGTGTGTGATATGGCAGCAGCATCACCAGTCCCCTGCACTTCCTGCTCTGAAACCATGTCAGTCAATCTGCCTGTTGTCTCCTCCTCCACTTTGGAGCCCCCCTGGTCCCTCCCACTCATGGACCCCATGGTCCCTCCAGTGCAGGCCCCCCTGGCCATTCTCTTAGCACCAAGTGGCGCGCCCACCCACGGATGCCATGGCCCGCCCACCGCGGGTGTCATGGCCCGCCCACTCACGGGTGCCTAAGCCCAGTCCACTCAGGGGCGCCTAAGACCTGCCCACTCGCTGGTGCACAAGCCCACACACTCATGAGTGCCGTGGGGCCATTCAGACCCCCCTACAGAAAACTGTAGAAACAGCCTTTTCTTGCCTGAAAGCTGTTTTCAACACAGTGGGAAAGAAGGCTGTAGATTCCCTTACCTACTCTGTCAGGACTTCACACAGCAGAGAGGAGGAGGGACTTCTGTTCTCTCCACACACTGAGGGAGTCTGAGGCTGTGCTTGCCGGCCAGCACTGTGCAGGAGAAGCCTTAGGAATGTCAAATGTCAGCCTCCCACCATTAACTTTCTGGTCAGTTCATTTCTTTATATCTTGGGCTGTGGAGCACGTAGAGAGGTGGTTGATGGCTCATTAATGTAGGGAAACTGGCCTTTCATTTAAACTCAACTTGTTTGGAGACCACAATTCCCTTTAAGCTTGGTATAAACAGTAAAGCCGTCTGACATTTTCCCAGATCTAGGTAACACAGTGATCAATGTACTTGATAGGGAGACCGTATAGGAGGCAGAAGGCTGTTTTTGGCTCCCTATACAGAGGAATTTTTCAGTCCTTTGACCATTCCTTTATTATGACAGAGGGTTATCCAAAAAAATAAATAAAAAACAATAAAAATTATCATCTTACTGTTGTTTGCTGCTATCTAATCATAATAATCTTAGTAAGGCTTAAAAAAGGCTTTTCCCGGCACAGAGGAAGCCCAGACTATGGAGGGCAAAATGCATATGCCTAATACTGATTGTCGGCTGACTGTCCTTGCACGGTAGTACAGATTACTTGAGATGGTAGAATGCCCTTTACGAAGAACTGTATATCACCCTTTCTGTCTTTTAGTGTGTACATTCTTGACTATTTTATCTAACAAGTCTCATAGTGCTGCAATATATTACTAAGATATTATGATAGATAGCAGCAAACAAAAGTATGATGTGTAATTTTTAATTGTTTTATTTTTTTTTTTGGTACCCTCATGTCATAATAAAGGGATTCTGTTCTATGTTCTTATAGGTAGCTTGAACTCGTTAAGCACCTCCCCTCACAGTAAGCCTACATACTAGTGCTGAGTCCCTAGTTGCACATTCCTAATGTCGACGGCAAACGTTGGTGGCCACGATACACACATCAACAATAAAGGGTTGATTGCATCGGAAACAATGGGATTGGCCCTTTATCGGTACTGTGTGGACCAGTCGTAACTAGCGCGATAAATGCAAAGGACACATCTCAGATCAGCACCATTGTGGAGAAATCATCTGTAATTCAGCAGGTTTGTGACACTTTTATGATTTCTGAAATTTCTATACTAGTAACAATTGGTTTTCTGAACTGTCTTGATAACAGAAAGGCTATGGGCAAGTCACCCAGTAAGTTACTCTTTTGGGGGTTGGATTCGGGCAGTAGAAATTACTGAGACATGTGCAACTGTGTATCTAGGTCTGTAAAAGCTGGTGTTCGACATACTACAGGAAGTGGCACTGCAAGGGGGATTGGACACCCCTGGTGTAAGGGACCCTGGTGGTAATAATTTTGGTATTTACCTCCCCCTTGAGGTTTACCTCAAATCCATTAGTTGAATGGTATTGGAAAAGCCTTTTCTGCTAAAGATGCTGCAGAAAATATTGCATTACTTTTTATTCCCTTTATTGTGAGAGGCAATAGCCATATCCTATGCAAATCATTTCAATAAGTGGATTGTGTTGAAAATGTTGCAATTGCTGCCCGTGCTCTCCTAGAAAAACACACAAATAAAGTTGATGATAAGAACCATCTGCAACCTACAGTAACTGCTCCTTTTGTCTGTCAGGATGTGTGCATCACTGATAAACCTTGTAAGTTTATGGCATTCCCACGGACAAACTCGGATTTTCTGTATTTGACCTAGCGCTGATCGTTAGAGCCATGGGCATGTATACAAAAGCAAGATCATTGTATCCAGCATCAGAAATTCATTGACGTAGTTTATTGTATTATTGCGCCGTAAACAACCCAATTTCAAGTTTAGAACCAAAACATTCATCCTACTTAGCCCCGCGATCAGTAATTTTTCTGTGCTTTTTTAAACTATTAAAAATGGCAGTGATATCACAATAACAGAAACAACAAATCCCATACAATGGATCAGAACCAGAACACAGCATTAATATGACTCATGGTAACCAATATGACATTTCTTTTTATCAGCTTTTCCATTTTCATAAGGATCCATTGATTCTGTAAACTTTCCGTTTGGTTTGCATATTAATAACATCAATGATCTGTGTGTCAATAAAGGAAGATGACTAGGACATAAACGTTATACAAAATATTTCATGCTTCTTGGCTGATTAGTTTCTCTTCACTTTCTGCTTTAGATTCAAGTTTTATTTGGAATTTGGTCTTGTGGCCACGAACTATACAATTGGTACAATGACAAAAACTACATTCTTCCAGTTTGGAAGACAAATTTCCCTCCTGATAGGCCACACGGATGATGATCTCCCCTGTGGGAATTACATTCAATCTTGAGCTCCATCTCTTCATCAATGGAGGTTCAGTCGTCTGAAAATGAAGTTGAATCTGAAGCAAGCTGTCCAACAATCTTAGCAAGGACCAGCCTCACTCTGCACAACTGAATGCGAGTTGGTGCACTAAAACTTGTTGATTTTAAGGCAGCCTAAGGAAAAAGCCCTGGAAAGCTCATTGCTCACAGCACGTTATTTTAAGTGGCAACTCCGGGCAGCATTACTTGTTTCTCCAAGCCCAAGGTGAGATGCTGACCCACTGAGTTTCAAAAGAACATTTTCCAAAGGTCAGGACTTGGTTCCTCCAATGTCAAGGTGCTCCCCAAGATGCTAATGTATGTATAGATAGCTCAATGCAGGCAACATAACTAAAAGTCATGGATCACTTCTAGGGCACTGTAGCAGGTCAACTTGAGGAAATCAGTATAAGAATATTCTGTGTATGTCCAAATGGAGTAAATAAAAGGACCAGTTACGAACGAAAACAAAGTTGAATTTTGTTGGACAGCAATTTTTTTCTATAGCTGGGTGAATCCCATGTTGGATCATAAATTAAGGGAAACCATGCTCAAACTTATTTTTTAAATGTTTGAGTCTTCATCCAAGGAGTAGAATATGATAATTATCTTGGGTATTTGGTGTAGGACCAGACCTTCACCACTGTTACAAAACAAAATGGTTACTCCTCTGCTTTCACATACCAAGAACCTTTCATGGAAGTATCTGTCTATAGAACAGTTAAACCTGTTTGGGAGGATCCATTAACGAAGGATAGTAATTCTTCAATTTAGAGCAAAATCCTGACTCAGGCCCCCAGTCAGATGAGATGTACTGCACTGCAAAATGGAGTCACATAAATTCCCCCGGGAAAAAGCAATGTACTTAAAGGGGAACTGTGGTCTCCAAACAAGTTGAGTTTTAAATGAAAGGCCAGTTTTCCTACCTTTAAAATGAGCCCATCGGTTTCTTGGGAAGACTCCAACGGCAGTGTAAGGGGAACCATTATAAAATGGGGCTCCAGGACTCAAAAGAATACCCCAAATTCCGAACCAAGAACTAACACAAACACTAAAACACTTGGCACACAAAAACTATATACCAACCCAAACAATAAAACTCTCCGGAAGGTCATGGCCCTCCGCACACAACTAAAAATCCTTGGACACAGCAAAGAGTAGAAAAAATCACCTGCTTGGTCCCGCAAAAATTTCTACGAGGCTTGGCAACTAAAGCCCATACAAATACTAGCTAGACGCTCAGAAAATCAGCAACAAACTCCGCCACACACCACATAGACAAGGACACGGGGCAAGCAACAGCCCAGAAACAAAATAGCGGAAGGGATTTCGCAATATACCAAAAGATTATACATACACCACACAGCATCTCCCACTCTCTAGACAGACCAATACAACAATTACCTCAGAGACAGCAAACATATCCAATATATCCATTCACAGGCCGAAACATGAATGAAGACATCTCTCATATTGGAAATCAACAAACCCTAAAAACCCTTCCAATGGGCCAAAATCTCGGGGGCCTGACGCCTAACTATATAATACAAGCAATTTTATAGACATCTAGGCCCCTTATATGACAAGCTTGTACACTCAATCCTAGCGGAATCCCACCACCACAAGACTTATCTGCATTCTTACATAACACTTATTCGGGAAAACGGGAGAAAAGATCTATCAAAACAGAGCCAATTATAGACCCATAGCCCTGTCTTAATGCAGACTACAAAATCTTTACTAAGATCCTGCCAAACAGACTAGCACCCATTGATTCCCCAAAATAATACACAAAGACCAGGGTGGATTTTGATAACGGAAGAACAAGCAAGCGATTTACACAACGGAGGACCATGGACAATAAAGACATAGCAAACAGAGAAAATAAACAACTTTACTGTAGTCGTGATGCAGAAAAAGCTTTTGACAGACGTGACTGGACATTATGTTCGCGAACATTATCAATCTTCGGCTTTCCGGGAGGTTTTTGAGAGCCTGGGGTGGCTTACTTCCTCCCCCAGGGTCAGATCAAGTTATCCGGCGCAGTTTCCAAAAATTGCTATACAGAGGGGAAACAAAGGACAGGGCTGCCCTTATACACCCTTTATATGCCATGGGCATTGAACCACTGGCAGAACACAATCAGAAACTCCCGAACATCCAAGAGTCTACAAATCAATAAAAAAACAATACAAAATATGCACATATATGCGGCACGATATTATTATGCTACACCACTCAACCCCAGACTTCCCTTCCCAACCCTGACCATAAGATTTCTTCAGACATACGGAGAAACTTCAGGATATAAACTCAACAGAGGAAAAGACTGAAGCCTCCCAGGACATCCCACTGGGACCTTACAAAACAACAACAAATTTCCAATATAACGGGAAAAAAGACAATATTCAATATCTAGGTATCACAAATTCACGCCTACATTTAGGGATTATACGCGGCCAACTATGAGCCCATGATACACAAAATCCAAAATATGTTAACTCAATGGAATCGTATATGATCCTCTGGTTCGGACGCATTACATCATTAAAAATGCAATATACTACGAAACCTCACCTCATTTATTCACAACCTCACCACAGAAAGAATACCCTGAAGACCACTCCACTATTACAAAAAAGAATTCATGAAATTCATATGGGCGAAATGGGATAGCGATATAGATCTCTCGCGGAGTAGCAACAGCGCGACGAACCAGGAGGCTGGGGGTTCCGGACTTACGTTAAATATTATTACGCCTCTAACTACGCCACCTCAACCATTGGGCCCAGTACAACCTCAGGTAGATGGGTTGAAATAGAGAGCAAGGTCGTATCCGCACATGTACTTACGTTACTTACCGCGACCACCTTACGACTATCTAACGAAAACAGAGTACAGGACCAATAGAGTCAACCTACGGGCCTCGGGAAAAAATCAACAAAAAAACAACCCCTCCTAAAACAAGGCATCCCAATACACCCATTCGTTACAAAACTGCCGATATCCCCCACTAGTCTAATTAAGCTGTTGTTTAAAGCCCTGGACAGACACTCCTACCTGCTGCGCTACTAGTGACATAACAGCACAAAATACACCAGACGACTGTAGACATTTGAAGAGCTGGATCTCAATGAAGAAGAAGCTTACCTCCCACCCGATCATACATGTACCACAGATAAAAATCATTAAAGCAGACACACTAACTAGAAACAGGATTTTCCTACAACATGACACAGTTTTGCAGACATTTGATCCAGGGACCCAAATAAAAAGGAATATTTCCTCAATATATTATATTCTAAATGACACTCCCCAACGAGTCATTAACTCATCTATATATGGCAAACATGGGAGAAAGCCCTGGGAATCCCATACACAAAGACACCTGGGAGGAAAGTTTGGGAGAGGCAGGTAGGGAAAACATCCATAAACACCATCCATAAGGAGAACGGCTACACACGTTGTATTCTGGTATTTTACCCCCAAAGATCTAACAATATCAATCCACAATCCCCAAACTTGTGCTGAGATAGATGTGGGACCAGGAAACAGGAACAATTTTTTCATATTTACTGGACTTGCCCAGAAACTGACACAAGAGTGGTCCCCGTACAACTTGACAGACCATCTGGATTGGACGTCCAATTCCACTCTCACCACACACACTCTCCGGTCAGCCCCACCCCGACTTAAGAAAAAAGGAAAGGGAACTTAATCAAACAAGTTTCACAGTAGCCGATTGCCTTATACCGAGTCTGGGAAAACAGACCCAAAAACCCCCCAACGACCCGACCACGACGCTCAAAAAAGATCATAACAAAGAAGTCAATGAAACAAGTTATGGAATTTTGACACAGCTCAACTAGGGGGGGGAAACTAGAATCAGAAAATGGAAAAAGACCTGGGAACCATGGTTTGATAACACAGACACAAGCAGATGGGAGTAGCAGAACTAACATCCAGGGAGGATCAACCATAACCCTAAGATAAAGAACTTAAAAGGTTAAAGCTTTTCTTTCTTCATCTACAATCAAAAATGAAAAACAGGTGGGAGAGGACATGCCCGGAGGGACGCACGACTCGTATGTCATTTTACAGTATGTTTGATCTGATAGTACAGCGGTTTGGTCTATATATAATACTAAACTATAGGAATTGGAATCACAAGTTAACGCCCGTGGTGTTTATGTTGACGGGTGGAGGGACGCGGGACTCGCCGCGGAGACAGAGAAAAACGGAATGAAGTATACCAAAGGGGTACAGAATGAAGTAATAATACTGACGCCGTTGGGGTCGCAGCCCCCCCCTCCCCCAGTCCATAGGTATTGTTTCAAACTATAAAAAATGTAGAACAAGAAGAGAGGGTTATCTGATCTTCCATACTCTTTTATTTTTTGTTATGTAGTTGAATTGTCACAATAAAAAAATGATATAAAAAAAAAAAAAAAAAAAAAAATGAGCCATAAAATCCACCTACTACGTGCCTCCACAGCCCAAGATACCACAAAAAGACCTGACGCGAAAGTAAGGGTTGGGTGGGCTCGCTGTTTCTACCCTACTCAGTAAACTTACACTTAATAACCGGGTTTCCACTTTAACGAAGGATATTGAGGAGCCCTATATTAAAAATACATGCGCAATGCTGAGTCTGCATAGTGTAGATTAAATACAATCAATATGCAATTAAGGTTGTACCTAAGTAAATGAATGTTTATATAGATAGTCAGATGTACTTAGAAAACCTTACTTTATATCTTAGTATTTTATTCAGATTATAAAATATTTTTTTGTTTGTACAGTACAAATTTGCGTTAGGTGCTTATTGTATCTGCCAATACAAAAATCTAAGAAGGCTTTGTTGTGTGGTATTTGCATTAGTAATATGTGCATGTTGAAGAAAGTAAGAGCAAAAGACAGAAGTTGATGTCAGTTCCTTCCATGTAATCACAATATCAACTATCTAAACATAAGAACATTTAGCATCACACTCATTTCAGATGCATATGGCCCCACAACCTTTTCCGTATATAAAATGTATGTTGCCCTAAGGAAAATGTTCATAAAACAGGTTTATATACAGGTTGATGAAAGGAATTTATTTCGAGTCCTCTGTGCTAATTTTATTGGTAATATATGTTTCCTGTGGAATGACATATACCAGAGATGAAAAATTCACACCACACGAAATGGGGTTGAATTGAGTGAAAGGAGAGAAGATCAGAAGCCCCACAAGGAGAATGGAGCTTGTGTTCATACCACGTGAGAAAAGATTGCTGAAGGCCAGAGTTTTGATGTCCTTGTGCTGGATATAGCCCATCCACAGATGTGGATTGAATGTAATATAGCCCCAGAGTATTCTACAACCATCTGGTGGATGGGTGGTGGTTAACTTGGGTTTGTGCGTATATCAGCCACTTTCCGTGCAGTTGAGGCTGAAAGATTGATTGGATCCACTGGCTTATTTAATGATTTTGAGGATATATCCCAATTTATATATATCAATGTGGAAATCCTAGACCATTTAGAAAATTGAGTGTTTTTACATATCAGCACCAATGAGCTTCATTGGTTTCATTACGACTGTTCCAAGGGGGTGTTTTGCTAGATTTTTGTAAATGATTTTTTAAAAAAAACAGCCCCTTCTGTAATCTTTTATGTCAATGACTAAAATTTGCTGCAAAACAGTGGCATGATTGGTGGGTTGTGACGGGCAGGGGATACAACTGTCTGGGGGAAATGGAGGACCAATTTTTAACAATAAGTTGTGCTAACTGTAGGGGGCTGCCATTACAATGGAAGACTGAACTAGAGGTAGTGACCTTAATGAAATAGAGGACCAGAAAATATAAGTGTCCTTACAGTGATCTAGGGTCATACAAGGGTGCTACAGGGATGCTGGTCAATACACAATTTTATGCCCCCACAGTGACTAAATTATACAGTGCGCACAAAATACTGGTATATATGAGATGCCCACAGTGACTGGTATAAGATGCCATGGTGACTGATAAGATGATGCAATCAGGATGGGAAATGATGTTTGCCCATAGTACGCGGTCACCTACAGAGTGCCCAAGTGGGACTTGCCGGAGAATTACAAGAAGAAAAAACCACACTGACTGCGTGTATATAAAATATATCCACAGTGACTGGGTTTCCGATGCCTATTGATTGGTTCAAGATGCTCCATTGTGACTGGTACAAGTATTGCCCACATGATTGGTATACTACAAGATGCCACACCAGTGCCTGGATAGATTCCCTTGGGAACTGGTGAAATTATGACCACAGTACTTGGTTGTGTGACAAGATGGGTACGGTACATGATGCCCACAGGGACTGTAGACACCACAAGATGGCTACAGTTGTAATGGTTAGATTACAAGATTAACCAGCATACTTAAAGAGTGCCCACAGTGACGTATAAAGTGATGCCCACCAGTGGCTGGGCAAAACAAGATGCCTACAGTAATTGGGCAATCAAAGATGGACCCACAGTGTTACTGGTAAAACAAATGGGCCCCCCACCCAGCATCCAGGTGTTGTATATAGAAAATATCCCACAGTGCTTTGGTTAATATGGATACCCATCCGTAGTGATGATATAAGATGCCCAGTGACGTAAATGATGCCCATAGTGACGTGGTTATAATGATTGATCTAGACAATACGACAATGCCTAGTGAGTGGTTAATACAAGGCTGCCCAGTGGAGTCACTCTGTTAAAAACTGTTTGGGGCACATGCTGTCTTCTTTTCCCGCGACTTTTGCAAGCTTCGCGGATGACGTCACAAACTATGTAACTAAACGTATCCATTTTAACTTTAGTGCAGGTAATTACCCTTCGTTGCTTGCATATTTGTTTGATCGTGATATCTAATTAATTTATGTATGAAGATTGTAATGTTAACATATTGGCATAGGAATGGGACTGGTTCAAGAGAGGTGTCAAAGAGGCCATTTATGCGAAAATAAAGAAACCAAGCCTAAATAGAGGTGGGGGGGTTCAACACCAACTGTCTGCCATGTACAGGGCTGTTTTAACACCTTACTCTGGGCGTTCCTATAACACCTCTTAGCCACTATCCAATCACACCCTTAACACCTGGCTGTGATATGCTAATTGGGATTTTCCAGGGTACATATTTGCCACAGATTCTTGTACAAGTCATTTTGAATTGAGAAAGCCAGTCGGATGACTAGTGAAACGTCTTCAAGAACTACATTTCAAGTCCAGTTGATCTAATTGAATACAACAGATGTACTCTACATTGTTTTTTGAGTATTATCTTTACAGCTTTGCATTATTTATTTATTGTGTGTATATATATATGTATGTATATATCCTGAGGACGGCTCACAAGCACAGCCGAAACGCGTTGATAAATAAAGCAATTTAACTTACCTTTACTATAAGACCTACGAGTGCTCCTACGTTGAACAAGTATGCAAGCAACGAAGGGTGATTACCTGCACTAAAGTTAAAAAGGTAAGTAACTATTGAGGGACTTTCTGAAAAATCTTTAATAGCGGTTGGGGCTGGGGGAACCAACACTTCTATATGCCAATTTTTTTTTAAAGGGGTGGACATGCCCTTTAATCCTATTGTACAAACCTATGAATACAGAATCAACCCCTTCAGTGCTAAGTTTCAAGAAGTTCAGTGAATAAAATAGAAACAATATTTTTCTGATTGGAGTGGAATAGATCTGGATATAACATATGCTGTAATGTTATTGTTTCAGTTGTGTAAATCTGTTTAAATTATTATTCTAAAAAGCTTCATCTACCTGCATATTAAAGTTACACCAGCAAGAATTAGTCTTTATGTAGAAAACTGATATAAATCAAGCCTTACTGACTAGTGATTAAAATCAGTTTGATTTAAATCAAATCCACCCTAATTTTAATATATATTTGTTGAGCTTTATATATATGTATGTTAGCAAAAGTGTGCCCGTTGGTGCACAGTGGAAATTATATGTGTATGTTTTGTGTTATACTGTATCTATGTGTAGATACAGTGTCTATAACATCTTTATACAGGGATATTTAAACTTGTTATTGAAACAGTCATTAGCTTTCAGGGAAACCAGAATAGACCCAGGTAATCCTGCCACAATGTGCAGTTCAACCTAAACAGCACCATTTTTATTTATTATTTTTATTGAAAGCTTGGGGTTGTGCTTTCAGTGATATTAACACAAAGTGCACAAACATGCAAGTGATTTGGGATCTATCTGCCTCTCCCTTATGCCTATAGCTGTAGGGCTTGAGAGAGGCTACTTAGATCCCAAACTTGTTCTCCTTTTCCACTCCCAGCAAGCATACAGGGGAAGACTCAAAGGGGATAAGCCTGAAGGTCCTAAAAAGTACCCAGGTAATCCCACCCATTACATGAACAAACACATACCCTCCCTTACCTTTTCCACCTGCCCACTAGAACCTAGAGGATCTATGTGGAATAAACTTGCAGGTCTGATAATAGACCCAGGCAATTCTGCCTCAATATGTGGTTCAAACTAAACCGCACCATTGGACAAGCTCAGACCCTATAAAGGATCCAGATTAACATGCTATGTTTTTTACTTATTCGGAATTGCCACAGCAAGTTCCAGATTTACATTCACTATGGGGTTAGGACAGCACATGATACTGATTAGCTATATAGTTTAGAGAGAGGTGGGGTTAAAGCAGCTGAAAGCTCCCCACAGAGTATATAATGAAGTACTGCCTTCTTATAACAGAAGGTACCTCACAGAATCATGTTATTATAATAGCATTTCCCTAATAATCTAACATACAAACACATATTTCTATATAGGATCCAGATTAACATGCTATGTTTATAATTACCACAGCAAGTTCCACATTTGCAATCACTATGGGGTTAGAACAGCACAGGATACTGATTAATTTAAAAGATTATGGTGAGGTACCCCCACCTCTCCCCTAAAGGAGTTAAGAGTATATAATGAAGTACACCCTTCTTATAACAGGCGGTACCTCACAGCCTCATGTTGTTAATATATTAATAATGGAAAAAAGGAAAAAACTGGCAATTTCTCTAAGAATGCTGGGTAGTTTCAGAGACATGCAAAGTCATTTTATCACATACAGACATCGTTTCCTGTCTTGCAAACAGAAAATGGATTGTCTCATTACTTTCTATGGAGGGGGGAGTAAATGTGAGAGTCTGAAGAATTTTCTAATTGGCTAAGACACATGTTTTACAAACAGCACATAATTTGGTGTAATACAGGAACTTCCTTTCTTGTCATGTACAATGCCTAAGGTTTTTTTGATTCTGGCTGAAGGAATGTAGCTTCTTTCTAGCTCTACAGCTTAACAGCTATGGCCATAAGGGAGAGGCAGACAGATCCTGAACCACTTGCATGTCTGTGCACTTTGTGTTGGTATCACTGAAAGCATGACCCTGAGCTTTCAATAAAAATGGTACTATTTAGCTTGTACTGCACATTGTGGCAGTATTACCTGGCAAATCATACACACATAATTTCCACTGTGCACCAATGGGCACACTTTTGCTAGTGTGTGTGTGTAATATGGACCTACTGAGGTATCCATAAAAACCTTATATATTAAGTCCATGGAGTGCTTCGCTATTTCATAGGAAGTTGCATGTATTGAAACCCGTGATAGCACCCGGGCATTGGAGTGGAACGGAGTGCAAAGGATCTCGAACAATTGTGGTGTGTGTGTGTGTATATATTACACAAAAGTCTCCAGCACTCAACTATACATATAAGCATAAATTAATTAGATATCACGATCAAACAAATATGCAAGCAACGAAGGGTGATTACCTGCACTAAAGTTAAAATGGATACGTTTAGTTACATAGTTTGTACAAACTTGCGTCAGCTGATGCGCCACTTCCAAGGCAGTATCCCAGCATCAGTCCTAACCTAATGAGTAAAGTTCAATCCCTGGGGGAACAAGACCATACCTGCTTCTCTCTTTATTTAGTATGACCTATACCAAGGAATCATGGGAGCTTACAGAGCTTCTAAACCTTCTTTTTATCTGAACTGCCTTAATTGCCGGTACTCCTTTGCACCGCACCTGAAAGTAATTTAAAATAAAGGTTTGAGCTGCATATTCTTGTATTTGTGTGTATGTGCATGTATGTGTGTATATATATATATGTATATGTGTGTGTGTATGCAGCAGCATCAACAGATAACTCCAGCTTGGTAAGATGCAATAAAAGACTTTTATTAGCTTGTCAGACATTTCGGAAAGTATCCTTTTTCAAGCAGTCAAACAAGCCTTGAATTCAATCACACATGAATAGCATTATATAATTAGAAACAGGAAATTGATACCATCAATACAATTACAATGTATCACTTCGAAGTGGATACAAATAAAGGTTACAGTGACCCCCTGTGGTATATCTGGGAAAAGAAACACACCTATTATAAAAACATATAGATCGTAATCCCTGTTCAAACCTGATGGGGCTAAGCTTTTTAATCTGTCAATCCACCGGACTTCCCTCCAATAAGAACCGCCCTAAAACTTTCTTGTTCTTATTGGTGGTTTGTACACTGACATCACCGAGACACGCCTACTTACTCACACGGATTGGAGGATTTCTGTATTGAGTTCCCTGTTACACAGTATTATGATGTTCTGAAGACGGCCCCGTTTGAGGGGCGGAAACATGTCAACCTTTATGTTGGAATAAACTTTCATATGTTTGTGAAGCCCTTATTTAGACACACAAAACGTACCCAGGAAGTGGCGAAACGTCTTTAACTGAAAACCTTGATAGACATACTTGCTGGATACTAAGTATTTCACCTGCGGATGTAAATATTGGCATGTATTTGTATGCTTTTTATTTATTTTATTTTTTTGAGCCCACTCAGTGCGGAGGTTTTTTATAGAAAGAACAAAAGCAATATACACATCAGGTTACATTCAGTAGTCACAGATTTCAGAAAGATAATTTCTTCCATATTGTTAAATTTCAGCCTTGACAGTACTGTTTTAAAAAGTGTTGTACCAGGGGCGTACCTGCAGGGGCCCGGGCCCCCTTGCAAGATTGGAGGCCGTGCCCCTAACCCCCTTTTCCCGACAAGCCTGCTAAGATCTCCTAAGCCACACGACCAACTGTTTAGCCGTTTTTAAATAGTTGATCGGGCGTATGCAGGAAACATGCGCGCAATCAGCTTTTTAAAAGCCCGGAACTGAATTTCTGGTTCGGGTCCGGTCTTTTAAACAGCTGATCAGCTGTTTAAAAACTGCTAAACAGCTGGTCGCTGCATAGGAGATCTTGGCGGGCTTGTGGTGGGCCCTACTACCGTCCGGCGTGTAGTTGTACATGTATGGTTTATGGCGTTAGGCTGAGTAGAGAGTCCTAATGGCAGTTTATAGGTTAACATTCGGAAAATCTAGTGTACAATTAACTTAGTGTTGAAAAATCATCTGATTGATGTCATTATTACTTCCTTACATTAATATAATCCATCTACTACATTAACTATAACTTATTACCCATTGTTCATTTTATTTGTATGCTATTTTTAATAACATTTATTCGTTTGCTGTGCTTTGTAGTTATTTATCTGAAGAACAGGTGTTGGAAGAAGACAACCCTTTTGTGCAGTTATTGAGTGGAGTTGTATGGTTGCTGCGAAATGGAGAGGTATACATTAATCAGAGTAAAGCTGCAGAATGTGATGAAACTCAAACTACAGGTACAATATTCTATCTACAACTGCTTTATCTTCCCCATATTCAAACCATCCATAGAAAATATAAGGTTTGAGAAACTAAGTGAATCTTCAGTATGGATATGTGCTTCTCCCTATAAAACCCAATATTTGAACCCTGCACACCTTAATCATTGCAAATAGAAGGAAAGTTCAATAAAGTGCTAGGTGCTCCAGTTCCTGTAGCCAACCGTCCACATGTAGATAAAAATTGGTAGCTGGGCACACCAGTCTTAAGTGTAAACAAATTTTATTGTAACGTTTCGGAACCTAGGCGTGGTTCCTTCCTTAGACAAACATCAATGAGCAAACAAAGTGCCAAGTGCTATATATAGAAACAAAAAATATCCAACTGTAGAAGATCTATAATAAAGCATGGCCAATTGTAAAGTGGTTGAGTTAATAAAGTGCTAGTGCTGGTGAGAGAGCATAAATTAAAATATAAATATAAAGTGCCACAGAGTTGTTCATAGTTCACATTTTTAAAAAAAAAATGTAAAAAAAATTTCCTTAAAAAATCCCTTTAAGCAATGTAATACTGTGTGCTAAAGCTAAAAAAGAAAGAAAAATGAAGAAAACACATCCTGAGGTAGAACGTTCTAGGGTAAAAACAAGATACTCATTCTTCCTATAAAACAGTTATAAACATGGATCAACAGGTTATAAAATTTAACTCATAACGTGCCCAAAACAGTCCTGCTTTGAAAATAAATGAAAAGGTATCTCCAGTGGATAAAACCACTTTTATTGCAGAATGGGAGGTAAAGGAGCTGTCTTACCTCCCGTCAAGAAATATATCAATTTCATTTTGCTTCTGTGATTTTGGGAGACTTTTTTTTTTTTAGCATTTGTGTCCATTGGCAGTTTGGTTTATTGAGGTTGTTACCATATTACGGACATACATGAATGATGACATTATTTTACAGAAGTGAGCAGTAACTTAACCTGTGCAGGTGTCCCCTCCAAGGAAGTATGACCACTCTTCCTAATGAACACATACAATAGAAGAATAGTGGGAGCGATTCTGAGGTTAAATTAAATTTATAGATATTGATTGAAGAATGGGAGGTAAGGCATAGCTCCTTAACCTCCCGGCCTTCAATCAATACATTAAAAGAGTTGTGCCATTTGTTGGTTGTGGAAAGTCTTGTAGTATTTTAATGGATAGCCTTTTGGGCCTGGTGTCTTATTGGGTTTGTGATGTTTTATAGCTGATTTTAGGTCTTCTGCTGTTATTTTTGCATTAAAGTTGGAGAATGCCCACAGCTTGGGAACAGCATCATCAGCTGCATTATAAGTCCTGCCCCCAAACTGAAAATAGATATATATTTTTTTCCCTAAGGTGTCCATAGAAAATGATTGCAGTTCTGTAACTAGCTTCAAAAAAGATTTGCTTTTTAGGTATAGGGCTTCTGGAAAGTTTAACTTTACAAGCCTATAACTTCATCCAGATCCAGAGAAGCTAGACATCATCCTCCACTTGTTTGAAAAGTGAGAGCTCTTTAAAATCGAGGGCATTTGTATGGAGACTACAGATACCCTTTGAGATGATATAGAACACCAGGTAAAATTCTAATAATTGATTCAAGATTCCCAAATAAATGCTGGAGAGACTGCAACTTGATATGTACATTTTACCACCTGTTTTGGACCCAAAAAATAACTCTCCACCACTCTTTCGTTGGAATATGACACTGAACCCAGCATTGGCTTTACTATTTGACATTGAGCGTTACCCGAAATATATAACATTTTTACCCCAATTTTACTACAATACTGAAATTTTAGAACAATACTGATAATAATAGAAATCAAACACTTAATGACAGAAAAGATGATCTGTGAGCAGGCATATGCTCTATTAAAGGAATAGTTCACTCGAAAACTGAACTAATCCTTTAATGTATTGATTGATGATCCGGGAGGTTAAGGAGCTATGCCTTACCTCCCGTTCTTCAATCAACTGAGCAGAAGCGACGGACAAAGAAAGAAGATATTTACCTTACACACGATCCATTCCCGACTGCTTCCTGGTTCAAAGTAACTATAGCACGCATGCACGTTACTCTGAACAGGAAGCGGTCTTGAATTTTCAATTCTGCAGTGGAGGTAATTGTGTGTAAGGTAATTATCTTCTTTCTTCGTCTGTCGCTCCTGCTCAATTGATTGAAGAACGGGATACAAGTAATAGTTTTAATTAGGTTCTAATCTAAAATACAGGATAACTTATTTTTTTTTGTAGGGAAGCAGTTTTAATCCTTATTCCTCACTTTTAAAACTTTTTTCTTAAATAATTAGTTTTGCTTTAAATGCCAAATTATTTGTTCCTGATTAACCTTTATTTTTGTATTCAATTTGTTTCAATTGTGTAAAATGTTTGCAATTTCTAACTAGGGAACTTTGATTACTTTATTAATGTGACATCAGCAAGGACAGCAGTGGGGCATGATCAGGATGGTCGCCTAATACTCTTTCATGCAGATGGACAAACCAATGATAGAGGGTAATAAGCTCAGTTTCCACTATTTCTTCAGAATTTCACTTTCCAGGTTTTGTATTGAAGAAATGATTTATGTCTGAATATGCTATTTAAATGGGAACTACCGTATATACTCGAGTATAAGCCGACTCGAGTATAAGCCGAGGCACCCATTTTTGCCTCAAAAAATAGAAAAGATGATTGACCCGAGTATAAGCCGAGGGTATACAGTAACCCTAATACCTTTCCACTGTAGATGTTTGGAAATTACACTCCCAGCATGCTTGGTTGCGGGAGTTGTAGTTTCCAACCACCTATAAGAAAGGTATTGGGGGTACTGTATGGCATACTGTCCCCACCCTAATACCTTTCCACTGTAGATGTTTGGAAACTACACTCCCAGCATGCTTGGTTGCTGGGAGTTGAGTTTCCAACCACCTATAGTAAAAAGAATGTGGGTGTCTGCATGGCATACTGTCCCTCCAGCCCTCCCCCCAGTCCCCCCCCAGCTCACTTACCTACCTGGTCTTCAGTCTTCTCTCCTCTGCATCCAGAGGGCCCGCGAGTCCGCCGGCAGTTCCCATTACTGCTTCGCGGCTGCGCGATGACGTCATCCCGCCAGCGTGCGTGATGACTTCATCGCGCAAGCCGAGGAACTACTGGGAACTGCCGGCCGGACTCACGGCTGCCTCTGGATTCAAGTAAGTTTCTTCTGACTCGAGTATAAGCCAGTCAAGGTTTTTAGGTTAATTTTAAAACCTAAAACCTCGGCTTATACTCGAGTATATACGGTAATATATATGTGACAATAAAAATGTACCTTGCGATGTTCCATTCACTGACTATGCTCTGCCATAACTTTAATCGCCAATCTTGCAAGGTAACCAAGGTCCACCGACGTTAGTTGATTTTGACATTCATGTTTTTAAAGCTGATAACTTCTTGTTGGATGTCCATCCAGAGATTAGAATAATAGGTTTTAAACTAACTATATATGTGTGGCCTATCAATGGAGCCTGTGAATTCAAACATTATACATCCCTTTACTCTTATAGAGATTCTTTAGGTTACAACACACCCACCACAATCTGTATTTGCTCTCTATTCTATTCTATTCTATTCTTCAATGGTAATTTCCTGACCAGAATGAGTGATCCCACAGCTGATGGTGATGGATCATTATTTGTGGTATTAGTCCATACACATGGCTGATGATCAGAAAATCCCATTTTATCTGACAAGATTTGCCCTTTTTAGGCATGTGTTTGGCCACCTTTAATTTCCTTGCCTGTGTACAACTAACTGTGAGTCTACTCAAATGTGCATAGTCCTATTTTCTTAGGCAGTCCAAGAAATGTTTTGTTACAGGGATGAAAGTAAATGGTAAAATGGGTTTACTTTAATTACATAGTAATTGAGGTTAAAGGGTATCTCCACTGCTAAAAGTCACCTGGGTTGTAAGGATAGATATGCATTAGGTGGAAATGTACCTGCAGTATCCTGTGTCTTTGAGCAGTAGTTTAGAAGAAATCCAATGAGTTTCTCCCTGAACGCTGTGGATGGTGCAGGTCCGCCCACTTTCAGTCAGTGCCTGCTTGGGAAATGTCCGAAGTGCGTGTTTCTTTAGTGCATGCACAGAACGTGAGAAGATCTGTCGGGACTGCTGTCTGTGTGATCCGACTGGTTGGTCGAAAACAATCACACACACACTGAGTTCACTGACTAATGGAGGAATAATCACATGACCATCACAGCAGCTTGCTAAATTCACTAATTAATGGAGGAGTAAGGAGGGGGGAAAAATTCCTTCCTGACTCCAAATGGCAACTCGAAAGTATCCCTGAATCAACCAGATCTACAGTATATGTATTAATACCAGTAATTCTCAATATTTTTTAGTTTTAAAAACTTATCCAGGCCATTTTTAAAGCTATTCAATGAACTTGCCACATCTGCTGGAAGACCGTTCCACAGTTTCACCGCTCTCACTGTAAAGAAACTTTTCCTAACCTGAAGATGAAACTTCTTTTCTTCCAACCTTAAAGGATGTCTACGTGTCCTCTGATATGACCTATTCGTGAACAATGCACCAGAGAGTTTATTGAATGGCCCATTAATATATTTGTATAAGGTTATCATATCCCCATGCAAACGTCGCATCTCCTATATAAACAGCCCTAACTTGTCTAATCTGCCTGCATATTTAAGCCCCTCTATTCCCCTTATTAATTTAGTTGCCTTTCTTTGAACGGCTTCCATTTCCAAGATGTCCCTTTTGTATATGGGATTCAAAGTGCCTTGTAAAGAGGGAGAATAATATTTTTCTCTCTTGAATCTATTCCCCTCTTTATACAAGACAATATCTTGCTAGCTCTAGTGATTGCTACCTGGCATTGTTTGCTACAGCTAAGCCTGTTATCTACCAGAACCCCCAAATCTTTTTCCATTATAGATTCACTTAAAACAGTTATTTATGGTGTAGGTGGCACAGGGATTATTAAATCCCAAATTCCTCTAGAGACTGTCAGCCTTACCCAAATTCTATGCACAAGACTCTGTTTATCAGAAGTGGGCCCTCATTCTGTAACTACAAATGTGTCCATGTTGTTACCAGTACACTTATTTAATTTGTCTGTGCAGTCTTCATACAGCTTTGTGAGCATGTGGAACAATTGGCCGTGCCCGCTGGCCCAAGTATTTTCTATACAGATCCTCCACACCAATATGGAAGTCCCTGATAAGACTTTGGAAGCAGCTGCTCTGACGTTTATTTTTCAGCCAGCATGAGTGGAATAAAGAACAGCCTACCAGAAACAATACTAAATAGTCATTTTACTTGTACATTTTTTTTTTTCTTCCATTCTGAAATTCAAAGTAATGTGTAATAGTTGTGAAAACTATAAGCATACTGTTTTAAAAACACCCTATTCTGTGTGATCTCTGTGTCTGTGCTGTAACATGAACTGTGCCTTGCAGAGGCTGGATTCTCTGCTGCACTACAATTTTCTGTCAGCTTCTAGAGGGCAGGACAGGCTGTAGCTTCCTTGTTATGATCTGCTATGCAGTAGAGCATATGTTCACAAGTGTATGATGTACAGTACACTTAGACTCCCAGCTAACCCATGGTTTTAATTATGGGAGCTAGTATCCACAGGTTAATTTGTTAAATCATCCAACAGCCACAGCAAAGGAAGAGGTGAGACAGTTTGTTGTATCATTGTGAATTTGCTCTATTTGGATAATGGTTTTGTGATTTTAGTTCCCCTTTAAGGCTTCACTATTGTTTATTAAGGTTACACGATAATTATTATTTTCCTCCCTGTCTTTTGGTTCCAAATAAAATTAACCTGTTGAGTTTGAGAAATGTTGTTTTTTAGATGAACAGAAAAGTACACTCCATTTTGCAAGATTACAATAGGTCATACCCCAACATCCCCCAATGCATGTGTCTAATCAAAGAAAACCTCCTTACTGATTTAGAACCAAGCCTAAATTAAAACCGTGACTAAATTAAGTATATGATGTTGAAAGCTTTTCCTAAATTAAGTTTTTTTTTTTTTTTTTTATTCATGAACAGATTTCTCATTTAGACAATATATGCACGTGCAGACATTTACAAGTATGTGGTAGCAAAACATGTCGGCCTTTAACAATCTTACTAGGATTTATTTAAAGCTGGCCTACACTAGTTAGACATTAAAGACTATTTGATGTTCAAAAAGACATATGCCAAATTAGTTGTAATGTCCTTGGCATGGAAAACCCTTTGCAATCGATGCCACGCCTGTAACTTCGGTCATAAACTTATTGTTCCAGAATGTTGTGGGAACTTCTGCAGGTTAATGGGCACCTTTTAGTTCTTCTAAATCCTAAAGATCTCCATTGTTTTGAACGTATATAGAAAAGGTATCATACAGTGAGAGCCATGCCAGCAACCAAGGCATGGATCTAGTGTTTTACCTAATTTTAGTTTTTCCTACAAAAAAAAGCTTTCAAATTAGGAACGGTTTCATAGATGACAAAATGGATCTTGTGACTTTTTGTTATTTCTACACTGTGCAATGAATGTGAAAATAATACTGAATTCTTTTTTTCATTTCTGTAGGCTGAGCCTGTGGGAAGTTGCTAACTTTTTAAAAGATCAAGGTGTAATTAATGCTATAAATTTGGATGGTGGAGGATCGGCCACACTTGTTATTAATGGAACCCTTGCCAGTTACCCATCTGATCACTGGTATTTACAAAAAGGACAGAATAATTTATGGCTATCTTTACATGTGCTAAGCCGAATGATATATTGCTAGTTAGGCTTCAGAAATTAGTTTGCAAGAATCAAATTGTGTTCATAGCATTAGAAAACCCAAATGGCATATTTCCCTTAACATCACTCCTATAGATGTTTGTTGCTTAATCTACAAGACAACTACACCATAATCTGAACTGCAAAGTTTCATTAAAAACATACACATAAATCTCAAATACTATATAAACACATTTTTGGGACAAACTGAGAAAAACATTCTGAGACAGTCCCCCTCTCTATAGGATTCTTGATTTTCATAGTCGATCACAATAAAGCGTTTAAATAGAATTTGAAAATTAGAAACCTGTGTGTGCATCTTTAATTCAAGGGTTTCTAAAACACCATAAGTTATTGTCCATTTATTGCATGTAAATATTAGGAACCGGTGCAGCAAGACGTAGAAAAGCGGTGAGAAAATAAAACCATTAGGTTGTGACCTACAATTTATCCTGCATGATGTTGCTGTTTGTTAAATGCTTATAATTACAGTTTGTTTCCTTATCTGAAAAGTCATTTCCATGGATGTAAGAAACAGGATATTAACATTTCAGTAAAAACTAGTATTTAAATTGATCCTGCAAACTCATCTACTGTCTTGCTAAAAGACCCCTATCCCAACACTTCAATAAAGTGTGAAAAGCTGCATATATTAAAGTATACACATATTTTTTCTAAAGAATGCAGTAGCACTATATTTATTAAACTTTATTGCATATTAATTGTCATAGCACAAGATGGATACAGCAACGTTGCGGGGATGGCCCCTTTCTCAAGCTGTTATCATCATAGTGGCAAAAGCTAAATGATCATTATGTTACAATTTAAAACCTGTCTCCACAGGAAATGGTTACAAACAATTTAAACTAGTTACAGATTATACACAACGAATGGATACAACTACGTTACTCGCGCTGTGGCTGATAAGGCAAGCACACTCTCCACATCTATAAAAAAAAAAATTTAATTGTGATTTAAACCATTTGATGCCAGCGACCCCAGTTTATTTATCCACCACACTTCCCTTTTGCCTCTGTCTGTTTCCCCCTTTCCTTTAATTAGGTTTTATCTGTTCAAAAACTGTGAATTTAAACTGGTCCGCCCTATGACCCATCTCAATGTAATGTTTTGGAACGGGGAGAGAAACATGTTTCAATTGTATTGATGACTTGTGCTGGGTCATTTGTAATTTATCCTTTTGGGTGGTTTCCCCCACATAAACCAACCCATATAGGCACATCAGAGCATAAACAACAAAACGTGAGTTACATGTGCGACATCCATGAATATTAAACCTTTGGCTGGTAGTTGGGTGGATAAAAGTCTTGCCCTTCAGAAACATAATAAAATAGGCACCATTGTTTACACGGAGGAAGAGGCCTGTGGAATATTGGGTGACCTCATGGAAACGAATGAGTTCCTGATTGCACCATGCCCGGCTATGGAGGATCTTGTTACATACAATCAGGAGTTTGAGGAGAAACTCAAAGTTAAGCGTTTGGAAGGAGAGAAACGAAAAAGGAATAAATTCGATAGGGATTTGTTGGACTACCAAGTGACACGTGTATCAGTGTAGCCTTGCAGGACCTACAGGAGAGGAAAACCGTTCCGGCCGTGGGAGGATACTGCAAATATCTACATCTGTGAATGAATGCAGGGCAGACAATAACAGGATATCAGCGGGGGTCCGCTGTTGTCAGATTGCTACTTTTCAACAAACGAGCCTCCAAGACAACAAAAATGGAGAGGCCGTAGGTGAAGATGATGGAGGACGCCAGGCAAGGAAACAAGTCACCCAGAGGAGCAGACAATACAAGCCGGAGAGAGGCAGGTAATCTACAATTTATCATCTGTGACCCTAACACCGCTGCAGATACAGGTACTTTCTAAGGGTTTGAATTTTATACCCACACATAAAGAGGATAGACTTCAAACAAATATCTATCTCTAGATTTTTTCAGTCCCTAAGATTAAAGGCACACTTTGCCAATAAACCCACTTTTACTGGTTGTGATGTTTTCCCTGTGCCAGAGCAGGATGATGGGACTTTAAACCTGAGAGGCTTGGGATTTACAAAAAAGAGTAAATTTATTTCACCCACGTTTTTTGCTTCGGTGGAAACTTTTATCCAACAGGTCCAAAAGGACTATGATCCCTTGAATTTTGCCAACATACTTTTGTTAATATTACCAATGCAGAGAGAAGAGCACTTAAAGAACTTGGGGTCATAGATGATGCTAGACAGAGGGTTACAGGGGGTATACCCCGAATAAGGGAGAGTAAAGTGGCAAGGAAGACCTATGTGACTAACTTTGACCCATGCAGTCAGAGTGTGGCTAATTTCATCCAACAACATTGTCCTATGTTAGCACAGATCTGCCCGGATATTATAGAATTCAAACAACCACCCATGGTCTCATATAGATGGGGGGGAAACCATTGATATGCCTTTAAAGATGAATCAAGGAAGTGGGGGGAGGGAGAAAAAACAGAAGGGAGAAATGTGGGCATGTATGCCTGCCTTAATTGTATATTTTGCCGAAAAGTTATGAAGGTTTTGTCTTCCTAATTTACGACCAGAAGTTTAATATTCATGGATGTCACGTGACTCACATTTTGTTGTGCTCTGGTGTGCCCATGTGGGTTGGTTTATGTAGGGGGAATCTACCCAAAAGGTTAAATTACAAATGACCCAGCACAAGTCATCCATACAATTGAAACATGTTTCTCTCCCCGTTCCAAAACATTACATTGAGATGGGTCATAGGGCGGACCTAAAACCTTATCAAAGAAAAGGGGGAGACAGACAGAGGCTCCTCAAACAAAGGAAAGTGTGGTGGATAAATAAACTGGGGTCGCTGGCACCAAATGGCTAAAATCGCGATTATGATTTATATGTTTGGGGTTTTTTTGGTTTTTTTTATAGATGTGGAGAGTGTGCTTACCTAATCGGCTAGTGGGGGACACAGTTAACTTAGTTGCATCCATTCATTGTGTATCATTGATCCTGTGGTATAATTGATCCTGAGGTCTGCCACAATGTGTGGTTCAAACTAAAAGCACCATTAGACAACCTGAGACCCTATAGAAGGTCCAGATTACCGTGCTACTTGATATTTACCACAGCAAGTTCCACAATTACAGTTTCTATGGGGTTAGGACTTGGGAGTACAGGATACTGATTAGCTATATAGGTTAAGATGAGGTGGGGTTGAAGGAGCTAAAAGCTCCCCACAGAGTATTAGATTAAATGGAGCCTTTTTATAACAGAAGGTACCTCACAGCCTCATGTTATAATAGCATTGCCTGAATAATTAACAACATATTTCTCACTCCCAGTTTACCTAAAAAAATGGGCGGGTACATGCAAAGTATCTCATTTATAGCCTATAGCAAATGCATGTGTCTAGATGTAATACAGCCTAGTGCTATAGAGACGGGGTGTTAAACTTAGGACCTTTCACATGTTTCGAAACTAGAACTCCCAGAATTCTCTGTTTGCAGTAAGTTTCTTCTTAATGTCCTGTAGCCAAGGCATGTGTCCAGATGCATTACAGCCTAATGGTATAGAGCAGGGATGTTGAACTTGGGACCTTTCACATGCGATTCCTACCCAAGGGCTCAAACATGTAAGTGATCCATCTGCCCTTCCCTTACACCCATAGCTATTACACTATGTCACTTTAGGCAGTAGGAGTCATTACTAAAACATAACTAAACAGGATCTAAATGAGCAAGCTAGGTTCATAGTTATTAGTATTTACCAAAGCAAGTTCCAGGTTTACAGTTGCTATGGGGTTAGGACTTAGGAGCACAGGATACTGGTTAATTTTATAGGTTAAGGTTATGTGGGGGTTAAAGGAGCTTAAAGCTTCTTATAACAGAAGGTACCTCACAGACTCATGTTATTATAACAGCATTGCCCTAATTATCTAACATGATCGTATATTTCTCCCTCCCAGCTTCCCTAGAGAAATGGGCAGGGACATGCAAAGTATTATCCTTTATATCCTCTTTTTCTACATACACATCACTTCCTGTGTAGCATACAGAAAGTTTTTTTAGATTGTCTTTGACCACTTCCTTTCAGTATCCACATGGATACCCCTTAGCAGTCACAGGGGTGTGGTTTAACCTCCCATTTTGACTATCCCATATTAAAATAGGAATCTTAGCTCTGTAAGTTTATATATTTTGTATAAGTTGTATATTTTGTCTTGTATGTTATATAAGTCGGTGCCATAGTTTATATACATTTATTGATGGTCATTTAAATGTTAAAAGTGAAATAGCACACACATACATATACACCTTTCCTATATGTAATATCCTATAGCCCCCACCTCAATGCAATCTCCTATGAAGATATAAATATATTTATGTAATATAAAGTATATCCTTTTTCATCTAGACACATACCTTTGCTGCAAGGTATAAATGAGATACTTTGCATGTCCCCACCCATTTCTCTAAGAAAGCTGGGAGGGAGAAGTATGTATAATATATGTTAGATTATTAGGGCAATGCTATTATAATAACATGAGGCTGTGATATACTTTTGGTTATAAGAAGGCTCTATTTCATTTTATACTCTCTGGGAGCTTTTTGCTCCTTTAACCCCACCTCACCGTGACCTATAAAGGTAATCGGTATCCTGTGCTCCCAAGTCCTAACATAAGCAGCTATAAGTGTGGAACTTTGATCTGGTGAATACTATGACTATGGCATGTTTATCTGGATCATGTAAATAGAAGTAATCCAGTGCACTCACAGGTATTCAGTGCAAATATTTTTATTTAAACATCAGGTGCAGGCAACATTTCGGTACCTTCCTAGGTCCTTCTCAAGCCTTTGCACTAAACAAGACCTGTGAGTGCACTGGATTACTTCTATATTACTATATACAGATCCTAGATATCCCAGTGGCACCCAGGCAACCAAAGGGTTGGAGGAGTGAGTGCCTGTTTATATATACAAACAAAGAAAGATCATCAATGCACATTCCTAGGTCCCATACAATATCATTTTATCTGCACACTGGCATACAAGGGGTTTTAGTATACATTTACTTTGATGACATGACTGGATCAATATAGCAGGCTTTCTCACTCACCCCTCCCCCGCCCTTTGGCTTTTTAAAATGAGGGAAGAGGCCATCTATCCAGTGGTTTATATTAAAGGCATAGGACCATCCATTAAAGGGCCGTGTTGGGTGCTAATACCACATGTAAGCTTCACCATGCTACTAATAAATACATATATTAGAAGGACTGTGCAAGCACTCCTTATCCTAAATTACAACTACAATTTGCAGGAGTGCTACTGATCTGGTCAAAAATTTTATATGTGTCGCGTTTCAGACCCAATATGGGCCACTCTCAGGACTTGAGTATGGCCTGTGTTGGGGCTTAAACTCGTCAATGTCGTTACATATATTTATTGTAAAGACAGGAGCATGCATTTGAAAAAAGTTTAGTTGTTTCTTTAATCTCCCAGCAGCCACAGCAAAGGGAGAGGTGAGACACAATATGTGAATGTGCCCTGTCTATTGGGACAATGTTATACATGCTGTACATAATAGAAGCCTTATGCACTCTCATTCCAATTTGCTTACATGTTTATTCCCTATATGATACTGCTTTAAAAAGCCCGCCATTCTCTCTGGATAAATAAAAGCAATTGGTTTAATAACTTCTTCAAATTATTTTAAGCCCACCCACCACTTTAAGGTTTGCTTTTTCAGCTGGATCCTACGCTATCAGTACTTGCCTTTTATTGGGACAACGTTGTCTAGGGACTTCAATTCCCATTTAAGGCTGATCACAGCCCTTCAATGCACAAATAGGTTATGCCAGACCTAATAGTAAACATCAATTATGTGGCCCTAAACCACCTATTAGATGGGTCGGAGTCTTACGAGTGCCTCCCTTCCATTCACATTCCTGTACTGAGAGTTTGTAAAGAAGTGAAGATAAAAGTAGGTCATTATTGTCTTGGCTTTTGTGTTAAAAAGAAAAGAAAACTGAGAAAAACTCACAATCCCCTTATTATAACGAACATTATTACCAAAGATTTAGTTATATCTGAAAAGTATGCTACTGTGTAGTTTAGTAGTGCTTTAAAATATTTACTTATAACTAATTTCTGTTTAATCTTGTTTTGTTCTTAGTGAGTTTAATCCAATGTGGCGTTGCCCAAGGAGAATCTCTACTATTGTATGTGTTCATGAACCTTTCTGTGACCCTCCAGACTGTACAGGGCATGGTCAGTGTGTTTTGGGAGAGTGTCACTGTGTGGGATTTTGGACTGGGCCTGCATGCTCAGTTCTCCGTTGCAGGTCATCAAACTGTAGTTCGCATGGAATCTGTACAGAGGGTGAGCATAATTAATTTCACTTTATTATGCTTTATTGAATTTGTTGAGCTTGAAGATTTAGTTTTAGGAGAATTTGAAAAGGGATGAGATAACAATGTATTTTTTTCAGGTATAAAAAGCAGAATTTATATCACCTCACAAGATATTCATATGTATAAGGTGATTCATATGTAGAAGATGCTGGGCTTCTGAGTTTACTCCTACTGTATACCTTACTGCTATAGAGGGAAAAGCAAGCTTAAAAGAATTGCAGGGTTTGCTTTTTTCTTAACCAGTGTGGGACCTACACATAATTGGTCAAGCAAGGTAGAAGCATCCTTAGGTAGAGGCTTGAAATGGGTAGAAGCATAGGTGGGTGTGATAAAAAAAACCATCATTTTTATGAACCTGTCTCATCTGTAAAGTTATTGTGCATGAAGACATTGGCCTGTGTTCCTCACTTGTTATCTACCTGTATGTGAGGTCTGGGGTACAATGTCCATAGAGTCGACACACAGGCTTTGGTGGTTATAATAATCGCCCTGGTTATAATAATCGCACTTTATCGGCCAAACCTCCTTTTCGGACGATAAAGGGCATGCACACAGGCCGATTATCTGACGAAACATTTGTTCGTACACATCGTGCATCGCGGGTTGGGACCCGCGATCGCATGTGTGTAAAACCTTAACAGTGTGTATGATATGCACACAGCCATTCCCAATCAGAACCTTCTTCTTTGAATCTGGATCTGGTTGATCCTAAAATGAGCATACAGATTACTACTTCTCTAATACAAGGATTTTTAAAGCACTAACATTTCTTTCCCTACCCAGCGTAATCCTGGATTGTCTTTTAACTTTTATGGATTATCACCAGTAGCTTTGAATTTTCTCTAGATTTTGCTTAAAAACCATCCAATGAACATCATACAATATTTTTCAACCCATAAGAAATATTTTATTCAAATATTAATATACACTCTAAGAGATACATTAGTACTAAAGTAAAAGCATTGACAATTCTTAATTATTTTTTATCTATTTTGCAGGCGGATGTGTTTGCAATAACGGCTGGATTGGCCCTTCTTGCAATGTTTGTAAGTATAGTTTATTCATTCTTAACAATAAAAGAAAATATAATATACTGATCACTTAAAAGCTATTAAAAGGTATTATGATGTTTGTCATGCACCAGTCCATGGCCTTGTACACACATAAGATTATTGTTCACCATCCACTTCGGTTGACTATCTTACGTTTTTATTGATAAGGCAAGACAGATCAAAAACTGCTGACTATAGCCACCACACACTGGTCATTTTGTTTAATGTGCTTATCATACTTAATCAGTCTGAAAGTCTTAAGGTGGGTACACACTGTAACAATCTGTCAAAGATAACAGACAGAATCTGCACAATTCTCTGTCATCTTTGAGAGATGGGAGTACGCACAGTCATGATCATACTTCCTATATATATAAAGTATAGAGAGAATGTTCCTGCCAAACTTCCTATGATTGCGGCTGACTCCCTATCTCTCTGTACAGGGAGTGGACTGTGAACAACCGTTCCCGATACAGAACATTCATCCGCGTCAGAAACCATTGTTTCAGTCATACGCACTTTCCCGACTTTACCGACTTTACCTGACGGTACCGACGGGATTGGCCCTTTATCAGGAATGTGCGTACCTAGCTCAATGAAAATGTTTGGTTGGTCTGATATTTTTTGACATAAATGGGTGTGGGACATTTTGGCTATTTCAGTCAATTCTGCCTGAAAGAATTCAGTAAGCCCATATTGGACTAATTACTATTAAAGTAAAGAAAGCCTATAACAATTAAAAAATATATAGGGCATTGAAAAGAACCGATCCCTATACATCTGTTTGGAGAGGTTGATTAGGTATGTGTTTTTTTAATATTGCAGTAGATTTTGACAAATTTTGATGAAATCTGTTGGTAAATATTGCATGTGTATGCCCAGGTTAATTTTCTGATGTATGTACCCAGTCATGCTAATTGTTCAAATCCTTTCTCACACTTCATATATAATAAAACCCTAAGTGTGCGACCGTGTCCGTGTGTGTCACTGCAGTTCCTATGGACTCACCACTAGAGGGAGAGTCTCTGCAGTTCCTATTGACTCACCACTAGAGGGAGAAACACAGGAAACACACGGAGGGAGAACAGCAATTAAAGACTGCAGGTAAGGTTGCTTAGGACGGGCCCCTGGATTTGGGACAGAGGGGGGCCCCCTGGATTTGGGACAGAGGGGGGCCCCCTGGATTTGGGACAGAGGGGGGCCCCCTGGATTTGGGACATGGAGGACTATGGCATTGGGACACTAAAAGGGCACTCTGTGCTTCTAGTGCCCGTTATTGTAGCGGGCTTAATGTCTAGTTATGGTATAAGATGTTTGCATTGACTAACACAATTTTCTTAAAAATCTAAAATCAATTTTTGATCTGTTATAACATTCTAGTCTACCACTATATCCAGAAAAGTTTTATTTTTTAAGAGTTACCACAAATGATGTAAAAAAAAATACACGTGACTACATGCCCTCCTGACAATTTAACATTAATTTGCACCTGTTTTACACTTAAGGCTTCTACACATGTTAGATAATTGTCAGCTGACTGATTTAGCCAAATAAATAATGTAACGTATGATAGCGTTTAGTGATCTTTCCTGCCGAATCACTACACCATGTCGGGAAGCCACAAAGAGTCTCTCAAAACTAGATTTCATAACACTGATTAAATCACATTAACAAAAATGGACCCTTAAAGTACCCTAGGGTTACTGAACTTTCCAGTGATATTCGCACTGCCAAAAGCAAAAAAATACAATTAAAAAAAAAAAAATGCAAATCACTGTTGACCGGATGCTTTATTCCCCCATGAGAGTATGTTACAGGCAAATATTTTGCCCTTTTGACAAGCTCTGTAGGGATCATCTCCAGAGAAGTGAAGATCATTTAATTGAAAATCAAGTTTAACATTTTCTGCTAGACACTACATGCTATTAGCAGTGGAAAATTAAGGTTATATACACCCGGGCCAATATTTTGGCTCAACCCATGAATATTATGGTATTTTTGGCCGAGATTTCGGCATTACTTTTTAGCCAGTTGATACAGTAGACAATGTCAGTTGAACTTTCTTCCAAATTTTGTCCAAATTTGATTGGACATGATAGTAAATTTTGCTTGATCGTGCGGTTGGGGGTGGGGGAGGATATACTATGATATGGGCAAGGGGTTTTATGGGAGGGAGAGGGAGGGGGAGAAGGAATCCAGTTGATCTAATTGAATACAACAGATGTGCATACAAAGTATAATACTCACTTATATTAGGTATATGGCAAAATGTATTAAGTTTTATAAATGTACTAATGTTGAGAGAGATTAGGAAACCTTGCTGTTATATGCTGATGGAGCTACATTCCATAGAATTTGTACAGATGATTTTGAATTGAGTAAACCAGTCGGGTGACTAGCGAAACTTCAAGTCCAGATGATCTTACAAACCAGAGATATACCTTTAAACTGAATGAATAAGAACCTTCACATAAAGTCATAAACCTACAGTAAGTAGTATTCATATGTAAGGCAGAGGCAGCTCCCACGAGCATCCATAGGGAGCTCCAGATGCCAGTCCCCCTCGCAGCCCCACAGCCATAAATGCCCAGGAATGTATATAGCTACCTATTAGTAATTATGGAATTTTAAACCATACTGACCATGTACATACTGACTAGTCCCAACTTCCGAAAAACCGTTCCGCTCCAGGATTTCGTGGATTTTTGGGAAAAAAATTGAAAAGTCAAGTGGAACCATTAGTCAATGCATGTTGGAGGGCTTTTTCCCCCACCTCACATTAAGATATATAGCTGGCTGGTAACTTGTGCTCCCAAGTCCTATCCCATTGAAGCCATGAATCTGTGTGCTGTACTGATAACATCTAATAAGTTTGAAACATAGCGGGATAGTCTGGGTTCTTTATAGAACCTCTGATTTACCAATAGTGATCCCTCTCTAACATACTCTCTGGTGATAGCTATGAGTTTATGGGGAGGGTAAGTATTGAAAGACAGACTGATAAATTAATTATAGAAAGAACCAGTGAATCTCCTATTGATCTATTATTGGTTGGAAGTTTGAGGGGGAAGATTGATTTAAGATCTGCACAGCAGTTGTAATTCACTGTGGTGTTTCTGCTGAAGTATAACACTCTATACAATGTTACAATAAATATATGTAGAAAAGACAAAACCCTGTATTTAAATATCTTGCTGTATAGATTTATCAAAACAAATGGATAAAGAAAACAGAAAAAAAGGGAGTGTTGTACAACAAATATAAGCTGGATAATGTCCATCTTATCTAGATGTTCAGCTGTTAGCTGCAGCTGTTGTCATTTTTTTTTTTTTACTATGCCCCTCCAGAGCCTACCTTTGAAGCTTGCAAGTTGCTTTCATCTTGCTTGTGCCTAGCTGAAGGCTTAGCTCTGCCCTTTTGAGATTTGTAGCTTTCTCCTGCTTCCTTCAGCCTCAAATGGTAAGGCCTGTTCCTTCCGTGAGTGCGCGTCCGTGTTTGCGTGGCGAGATGTCATGCGCACATGGAACGAATGGGCCTTACCATTTGAGGCTGAAGAAAGCAAGAGGAACCTACAAATCTCGGAGGGGTGGAGCTAAGCCTTCAGCTAGGCACAAGCAAGCTGTTAGCAACTTTTAACTTTCAAGCTTGATTTTACAGCATACTTATCCTTTTAGGTTGTACTTAATGTATATTTAACATGTATTTCTAAAGCACTGACACTCCCAGTACAATCCAACAGATGGCAGTGGTGTGTGTGTGTGTGTGTGTGTGTATGTATGTATCCACCCCTTCCATCAATGTCTATGGGGCCATTCTGTAAACAATGTTCCTATAACCGGCACGCTACTACACAGTAGTGCGATGATTATAACCCGGAAGTTGCTCCCCCTTTACTCACTGTGCCTTGCCGGTGTTTCTCAAAGCAGTCAGGAGCAGTTAACTCTCAGGCAGGGTTATGCTCTGTACAGGATGCACAAAAGGAGGAGAGCAGAGGGGTGTGTCCACACACTGATTGCCAGGCTGTTATGAATCACAGAATGAAACCGGAGGAAGAAAAGGAAATTGCTGTGAGATAAGGTTTGGAGTTGACAGCGTGCATCACTGCATGAAAGGAGAAGGGGGTGGAATTGTGAGCAGGGAGACCCAGACTAAAAGCTCTGCATGGAATGTGTCCAAGGGAAGGAGGGCTGGGGGGGTAAGCATGGGGATCCTGACTGGGGGGTGGTATGTGTAGACTAGTGTATGTTTATGATTGTGGATTTGTTAAAGCAATGTGGGGATAGGGTCCTGTCTGGAATGTATTTCATAGAGGGCTGTAGGTGGGTAATATCTGGAAAAACTCTAAAAGAAAAGGGTGCATTATATTGAATAATGTACCCCTTACTGTAAATTACACGGAGTTCCGTGGCCTGTATAAAAGACACTCGGCCTGTGGCCTTGTGCTTTTATATGGTCACAGAACTCCTCAGTGACTTTTAATATACTTATAATTTATAGTAGGGGGAACATTATTCACTATATCGCCTCTGATACCTTTTGGGGGTCCCCTCTAGTACACCCAATAGGTTGTCTTCTGCCTCTGTATATTGTGTAAAATATTTAATTTAGGGGATGTGACACTAATAGAACCAGGATTTAATAGGATTTGTTATTAACAGTTTCTCATTTATTTTTAACTTCTTGCCTTTCTTTAATTTTTTACTGTACAAAACCCTGAAATTTTATAGTAGTGTATAAAGTTTTTATATCATCTGTTTCCACATATAGCTAAACATACACCCACATAATTCCCACTGTGCACCAACGGGCACACTTTTGCTAGTATATACATACATATATACAATATACTAGTAATATGCTATTAATGTTTTTTGTGGGGTTATGTTGTGATTTACATGATTTATTTTTTACACTGAGCTAATAATATTTAATAATATTTTGCACTATTTGGTCAGTGTGCCCATTTTTGTATCCACTCTTTCTTTTTGTTTTTGTAATGAATATATGGTTAGTGGATGGAGCACCTGAATGATGAACGATATAGCCATCATATTTAAAAATCTGGTGCTTAACCAATTATTTAGGTTCTATTTGTAACATGTTTTGTTTATTTTATATTTTATTTATAGACTTGTATTTTGTTTGTTAGCTTGTCCACAGGGTTACTACGGTGAAGGGTGTAGAGGGAAATGTCATTGCCAAAATAATGCAACCTGTGATCACGTATATGGGACCTGCCAGTGTTTAGATGGTTATACAGGAGTGCTCTGTGAAGAGGGTAAGCAATTTTTTAACTACTTTTTGTTCCACCTCTGGACAATCTACCTCAATGTAATTTACATGACAGAGTGCTTTGCCAATAATCTATTACTGCAGTTGTTGCAAAGGCAGATATACATACACCATTTTTTAAATTTTATTTTGTGATGCATTTATATCCTGTTTGGTTTTTCATCATATTGTTAACCACCACAGTTTTCTATTGTATGTTATCTAGCCCATATGGCTCAACATTTACTTGGAAAATTATGTTCTTTATACTGCAGTTTTTCCTTGATGGATTAACTTATAATGCCTTCTTAACTGAAGTGGTTTCAGTATTATTGTGAATCCTGTATCACCACTAGTGAAATCTCAGCCATATTCATAAAGTAAAGTTAAAAATCATAGCTTACATTATTAATCTTGTCGGTTATTTTTCATAATGCATTATCTAAATAAGTAGCTAGTAATATCCAGATGTTTGAAAATGACAACTCACAGAATTCCCCTACAAGTACTCTGCAAGCAGAGAATGCTGGAAGTTGTAGTTCTGAAAGTGACACTATACTTAGTCAAACAACTTTGTATAATCTGAAAGTACAATGTTAGGGTAGTAAAATGATGTTACTTACATGTGTTTCTGTGCCTGCTTTGTTAGTGAATTTGCAATGTTTAATAACTGCTCCTAACTGACCCCACTTGTCACTGCCCACTTGTAAATCCAGCCGACACTGGATTATATATATAATTTACATAAGAGACTTCACAACCCAACACTATACAGCTCATTAACATATCTTCCTGACACTGCTGATAGTGGGTGGGGGAGGGGGGCTGCTGAGGTGGTACACTTCTCCCTCTCTTCTAACAGGCAAGTACATGCTGCTGATAGTGGGTGGGGGGGCTGCTGCCGCTGTGTGAGGCACTTCTCCCTTTTAACAAGCAGGCAGACATGCTGGGGGGATCCTGCTTGTGCAGATAAGCAGTGCAGAAGTCGCAAATATTGTCTGTGATGTCACTGTCACACCCTTGACTAGGTCTGCAACCCAAAAGAGCGTCAGTTAGTAATAAGTGACCAGTAGACCTTAAGGGTGAGGCCAAACTGCATTGCACTATCGCATGCATGCACATTCTCGGTGTGCATGCTTGATTTCAGGCGTGCACGATTGCGCTCGCCCACAAAAAATGCGTATCACATACGGAGTAGCGCACTGGGCCACACTAGTGTGAACTATAAAAAGTGTGATTGCGATTAAAAGCGCATCAGTGTGGTCTAGCCCTAAGGTAAAATTTCTTGATGGAGTGCCGGGGGGGGGGGAAGTATTGCTAAAGTGGGGTTTATGGGCGTGATTAGTTTAAGGTAAAATATGCCCTTAAAGTGTAAAGGAGGGCGCACACACACCCAAGGCTTAAGGAAGCAAAGACAAAGTTTCTCATCAGAAGGTAAAAGAGCTTTACAGTGTTTAGTAGCATAGTGTGTTAGGCATCAAAGGGGAGCTGTGATGAAAAAACAAACTATTTTTTCATTTGTCTTATATTTAAAGCATTCGATCGCTGACCACACACAGTGATAGGGTAGGAATACAACTCCTTTAATTCCTTGCTCCCATCACTACTAAGCTTACACTGCCCCTGTCTTTGCAGTGCATGCATAACCTGTTGCTTTACCATCATCAAGAAGCAACAGTGTTGTACTCAAAAGCTTCATGTACTCAGACATCAGGCTTCCTTTCGATTGTTTGGCACTAATAAAGGACAGCAGACACATGTATTACAATATTATATTAATGTTCAAACTTTCTATTACACGTGCACAGGTGGAAAAGCGGCCTTAGTTGGACAAATCATCTACAAGTCGAAGGGTATTCTAAAAAACAGTAAATGAAAATTGTTGTTTCGGGTGATAATAGCACGTGTGAGGATCAACGAATGAGGGAACCCATACACACATGCAATTATTGGTTGAAGCGGCCGTTAGTCACTCTTGTGTCTTACGCTCAGGGGGGCGTAAATCGAGCGTAGGATCGGAAGTTTGTGTGCGGGACCTTTAGCCTGTATATCAGTTAGCAGTTTAATCTGTCTCTTTGTGATCTAAAACTGCATAAGCACATATTGATATAGATACATCCATATATGCGCTGGCCGCCTATTTAAATTATATAAGATTTCGTATTGTTTATTTTTATAATATATACTTAAAAAATTTTTTTATATACTTGCAGTATGCCCACTTGGCTCTTATGGGCCACAATGCCAGAATCCTTGTCACTGTAAGAACCAGTGCTACTGCCATCATGCCACAGGAAGCTGCAATAAAACCCAAGAGCCCACTGAAATGCTAACAATAGGTTTGTTTTTTGTTGTACATTTTTGAACTAATCACTGTATAATAACATTATCATAGGGATAGCTGACAGATTTATTTTATTATAGAGATTTATTAATTACTCCTGAAGTTTATAAGAAGTGGGAAATTGTGTAAGAACATCTGTTTTATAAAAAAAAAAGGTAATCCTTCTAAGGAAATTTCCACGTATGGCAACATGACCAGATAGGGCAGATAAAAAGCCATTATTTGTACACACAAAAAAGGGAAAATTGCAACTTTGTTCACCCCCATAAAAACTTTTACCCAAACTAATTACTCCCTCAAACCCCATTTTCGCAATACGTACATTTCTCACTGGTGTTTCTGAGGGAAGTATCTTGAAGTCCTTTAGTTGCTAGCCTCTCCCTGATGCGCTTCCAGGTTGCAATCATCAGTCAAGGCCGTCATAGTAACGTTATTTATACTATTAAACACCAGCTTGCATTAAAGTCCCTCAGTGGTTAAACTCCAAAAGGCGATGCATGGAGAGCCGATATGTGGTTAATAGTTAGTGCAACATGATGTTATTACTCATTAACATAGCTGAGGGACTTGATTTTAAATGCCCTGCAGATTTAGAATGCTAATAGGCAGAGTAGGACTCGCATTAAATGATGGAATTCCTTTCTTGGTTTGGTAGTTTAGTTATTTGGTGTGGCCTCTTTTTGTTAACACGTTGAACTTTTTAAAAGTTTTTGGCTGAGAGCTAGCAGTCATGTGAGGTGCACTGGGTTATGACTCCATTGATCCATCACTCTAGTTGCCCAAAACATAACCTTAAAAAGCACTGCAATAGGTGTGCAACATTTTAGAAATCATGCAGTCCACGTAAAGTAACTAAAAACCTTGTTAACGTGATAATACATCCAGTAGTGTGGGTTTTACACATTTGTTGCAGTGAACTAAATACTGTCTGTGCTAAGTCTATGTAGGACTAAATAAGAAGTCTAAATGTTTGCTTTTTCTAGAAATCTGCAACAACCAGTTACCTAGCTTTTAAGGTCTAATACAGATAATTTGGCCTGGCTGAGATTATGTCCAACCCTACCCCTATATTCTCCTCCTTAAATCTAACTGTTAACCCTATAAGTAGTCTGATGAAAATTGCATCTCAACTGATCAAGTATCCTTTTAAAGGAATAGTTAACTGAAAAAGCGAACTATTCCTTTAATGCATTGATTGAAGAACGGAGGTAAAGGAGCAACCAGTTGATTGTCAGTGGAGTTTAATTAGCAGGTAGCACCATGTTGAGTCATTAGGAGAGGAAGTGTCCTAGGCTAGATTAAACGCAACTTCTAAACTTATCCTTCAGGCATGCATATAAAGATTTTAAGGAATGCTGGGTGAAAAAGGGAGTTAAAGGGCAGCACAAGCAATGCGGGCGTCGGAAGTGTTAACTAGGGTAGATGATCATTTGCAGAGTGGAGGTTATGCCTTGGATGGTATCTGTGGATTAGCTTTGAAATGTATGGAGGGCAGTATTAGATCAGTACTTTGTAGGATAGGGTAAGCAGCTTGAATTCTATCCTTTGTGTGATGGACAGCCAGTAAAGAGACTGAAAAAAATGAATGTGCCGGGTTAAAGATGGTGCCTAGCAGTTGTTTGGCAAACCGCAAAGGAGGGTGTTACAGTAGTAAAGCCTGGATATGATTTGGGCATAAACTACAATAGATATATAGCAACACTTTTCACAGAAGTTCAAATGGCTAAAGATAAGGTAACATTTATCACCTTTATTTTCTCTCTGCACTCTGTGGCCAAAAATGTGCGTCCATCTTTACTATTTTATAATGGGAGCAGCAGTGGTATATATCCTTATAAAAATCACTCAGCTATGTCACTAAGTGACTCATTTCTTATATCCCACTACTCCGCCCATTCAAGTGTTCATGCCTGGACAATGACTCAGCATTTTTTGCCTTGTTTAACTTCACTAACAGTACCTGCTGGAGCTGCTTCCTGTCACCAATGTCTCTCTCCTCCTCCACAAAGATTTGTTTAACCGCATAGATGCTGGGCTGGGATATTCCTTTCTACTGGGTTTAAGTTGCAGAAGGTAGCTTGGGGGATTTAAGGTGGAAATAGGGAAAAGGCTAGAATTTAAAATGTGAATGGGGTGAAGGAATCCAATACTTATGTATTATAAGAAATAATGCGCCCCTTTATATTATAATATAAGGACATTACGCCACCTCAGAGTTCCCTGTCCTGTATAAAAGTACTCGGCCTACGGCCTCGTGCTTCCATATGGTCAGGGAACTCCTCAGTGGCGTAATATCCTTATATTACACTGTAAGGGGCGCATTATCCCTTATATAACCTACCCCTGTAGTGGATTTCTATGAGAGGAACTGTAAGATTATAGCCTTATAATCTTACAGTTCCAGGAGGAGGAGGAAACCAGAAGCAACAAAGGGGTAGGTTATAATAAATAATGCACCCTGGGGGCGGAGCCGGAGCTAATGGATGCAAGCTCCTAAAGCTCCGGCTATCAGATACCAGGCATACAGCACTTAGGCACCGAGAGAGCCCCGGCTATCAGATACCAGGCATACAGCACTTAGGCACCGAGAGAGCCCGCACACACACCAAACCCATACCTGGAAGAAACCCCCCGCTCCAAGTAGGATAATGCACCCCCAATTGCAAACTTTAAGGATTATTAGTAGTCACCTTAGAGTTCCATGCTTGCGGCCTCGTACTTTTATATGGTCACGGAACTCCTCTGTGACTACTAATAATCCTTAAAGTTTGCAATTGGGGGTGCATTATCCACTATATTATTGTATTCAGTTAAAAATAGCTTTTTAATCATTGACTCCATGTTGCAAATTGTTCAAAACATAAACAAGCACAAAGAAAACATTTTATTCACCATGTTATTTTAGATTTATTCATGTTTTGTAGTTTTTAAGTATTATAGCATAGTACATAATTTCTGTACATAAAAAGTAGATGTAAAAACTCTATATATGAATGTGACAAAACAGATGAAATGTGCATGCATCCATAAAATACTATAAAAATATAACGCTCACTTGCTGTATGTTAATTGTTAATTGTGATATGTTTAAATTTCATCACTACATAATTAAAAAATAAAAACATTAATCACTAAAAAGTAAAAGTAAGGTTAATCCAAGTTACATTCAGTTATTCCCTATTCCAGTTGGACAGTGTATGGAAACACTATTGTGCACATCCTGGATGAAAAACCTTCACCCTGAAACTGCTAAGAATATTTTTACAGAGTAAGTATGTATGTATTTTTTTTTTATATACGGAGACTTACAAAAGTGTGTCCGTTGTGTATGTGTCGATTATAAAATCTCTACACACCCTACAGAGGTTGTTTATTATTAAAAAATTCAAAGACAATGATTTAAGAACAAATCAGAAACCGTTTAGGTATAAAAACAAAACAAAACAAAACACTGGTTTCATTAGTATGCACATTCTTCTAAACGAAGAGTCTAGCAATTTGGTGTATATGGACTAGGCAATTTTAGCCTACTATTCATAGAAATGTCAGGATAAATTTATGGGTACCATAAATCAGCATTTGCCTTGAAATCCTGCAAGCTCATTTAATGTTGCTGTAGGCCTCCCTGACCATCATTAATCTTGGATGGACGTGACTGTGGAGCCATATTTTTCCACTTGATGATGACTTCATTGTGATCCACAGATGGTTTATTCCTTTAGATACTTTTTTGTGCTCCTGTCTTGATTGATTCGTGATGAGATCCCTGTTATATTTTGAATGTTCTTTGCGAACAATGACATTTTAGTATGAAGCCAAGAGTAAAAAGTGTGTTTTGATATTCTGATCAACTCGATGTTTAAAGTTAAATGGCTGCAATATCAAGCCAGTATATGGCCAACATACAACATGTGTGTATGTGCACTTATTAACAGCTTACCTTAAGTTTACCTGTATTGCTTATTAGGACCCTGGAGCTAGTTATTTACACTTGTACCGTATAAGTCGAGGTACCTATTTTTACCTGAAAATTTAGTAAAAACTGATTGACTCGAGTATAAGTCGAGGGTAGAAATTATCACCACTAGTGTTTTCTGATTCTGTGTTGGTTTTTAGGCTTTAGTTGCCCTTTAAATGGACAGCAGAAGTCCCAGACATGAATCCCATACAGTAATAGCCAAATCCAGTAACAGTAACCTCCAATTCTTTGGCATTCCAGATGTTTGGAAACTACAACTCCCAGCATGCTTTGTTGCTGGGAGTTTCAGTTTCTAAACATGTGGAGTGGCAAGGTTCAGTAAACTTTTAATTAAGCTTACCATCATTTACAATTCTCCCGAACCCCATATAGTAAAGGGCCCTCTGACCCCCATATAGTAAAGGGAACTCTGACCCCCATATAGTAAAGGATTCTGTGACCCCAATAGTTAAAAATGTCACCTGAGTTGTAGTTTCAAGCTGTCCTTTGCACTGAACAAGCAGCGTTTTTTTGCCCCAATCTAAGGAGACCTATCAGATATACAGCATCCAGTGACAGTGCTGAGTGAGTCCAGCAGCCAGAATACAGGAAGTGTAAAGGCAGATCAGCTCCTGTAACTTTCTATGCAGGTTAACACAGCGCCACCTACTGGTTACTATCTGTAATTGCAGAATTTGGATCTAAATTAGGACTTGACTCGAGTATAAGTCGAGGTTAGGTTTTCAGGCTAATTTTAAAGCCTGAAAAATTCGACTTATACTCGAGTATATACGGTAATTATAACTGAATTAGTATCCTGTCATATTTGCACACCTCCAAACATTGTTATTGTGCTTGTACACCCTCTATAAATTATGGGACATTATAAAATACTTATTTTACTTATGGGCAGGGACATTTGGACTTGTGTGAGGGGGGCATGGAGCTGTTTTTGTGGGTACATGTATTTTTATTGGAGATAATTGTATTTGTTTAACTGAGCTGAGCATTCTATTACAGTTGCACATATATTCTACTTTTATGTAGTAGTGAACTTTGTATTCATATAAGTGGGGGGGGGGGTTGGTCTGTGGACAGTTTTTATTAAAGGGCAACTGTGGTCTCCAAACAAGTTAGGTTAAATGAAAGCCTACAGTATTTTATTTATAATGAGCCGACAATCACATCTCTGGTTTCACCCTGTGAGAAATGATAATGAGGTGAATGTTCAACCTTCCTGCTTCCAGTAGGTTGAGTGACCTCATCTGACCTCTGCTAGCCCCTCCGACCTGGGGGAGAAGCATGCTCAGTTAAGACTTAATGCTGGGGAAATCAGGAAGTACCTGGAGGGAAAATTGTCAGATTAGAAGGGGAGCCTATTAATGCAGACAGGCTGCTCCCATGACTTCAAGCTGGTCACATGGCTGAAAACAGGAAGAGTTCAAGCAGGAAGTAATATTGCTGAACCTTTCCAGAAATAACTTCTCACGAATTATATCTAGAGATGTGATTTTGGTTTTATTTTGATGGTATGATGGAAGGCTTTTTATATAATTCTTACTAGTTTGGAAGAATTGGAGACCACAGTTACCCTTTAATATCATTGTAATAAATGGATTTGGCTACATTTATTATTGAAGCACTTGGTTTCCTATACTGCTGATTAGAACCCTGAATCTAGTTATTAAAACTTACACAGCGCATCATGTAACAGTCACACATATCCTGGTTTATCCTGACTGTCTGAGTGTAACTTTACAAGCCTATAACTTACAGAAAATAAAGACATCCTCCTATGGTTGTTTGAAAGGTATCTCCACTGAGGAAAAAGCGCTTTTTTTTTTTGGTTTATTTTAAAGTACACCATCCCCCAACCCTCTCCCTACCTTTTTTTCCCCAGAATTCCCTTTCGTTTGATTGCAGCAGCATGGGAAAGTTGTGCAGGTTCCTGGGGGTGTGTCTTCCCCTGTGCTGAGAGTGCTGTCACTCAATGTGCATCATCATGGTAGCAGACACACCCACTTGGCTGCAGTAAGAAATCCTTACCTCTCTGACTCTCCAAGTTCATTTTTACAGCTAATCATGCTGAGAGAGACAGGGGAGGAAAAGTTAAAACCCTCTTCCCACACTACTGTAACAAAGGCAGGGGGACTTGATAAAGATGTTTTGTGTCTAACTCTGATCAATGATTGATTTCATAGGTGTGTGTGTGTGTGTGTGTGTGTGTGTGTGTGTGTGTGTAGATGTTTTGTGTCTAACTGATCAATGATTGATTTCATAGGTGTGTGTGTGTGTGTGTGTGTGTGTGTAGATGTTTTGTGTCTAACTCTGATCAATGATTGATTTCGTGTGTGTGTGTGTGTGTGTGTGTGTGTGTGTGTGTGTGTGTGTGTAGAATCGACCAACCAGTCAGATCACACAGACAGCAGTCCCGACGGATCCTCACGTTCTGCGCATGCACTAAAGGAGAACGCGCGTCGGACATTTTCCAGACAGGCAGTCATGAAAGTGGGCAGACCTGCACCATCCACAGCGTTCTGGGGGAAACTGATTGGATTTCTTCTAAACTACTGCTGAAAGACACAGGATACTGCAGGTATATTTCCACCTTACACATATCTATCCTTACAACCCAGGTGACTTTTATCAGTGGAGATACCCTTGAAAGGTTTTTTTATGGAGATCACATATCCTTTCTTAGCCAATCTAAAAAAAGGGCTTAAAAAATAACTATGTTTGACTCCTCTGGTTTCTGCCATATTTAGTACCCAGAGTGAAGACCTAAACCACTATGTCGTCAATCTTGGATTCGGTTTAGATTTGCAGAACGTCTTACATAAACTTTCATACGCTGCTCTGGCTCCCCTTCCAACTTTGGTATGTGGCCAATAGGAATAAGCTCTCCTTGCAGAGCACGTTTTCTCATTGGCCTTGTCACCGACAGACTAGGAGTGGCACAGCAGACCAGAGCAGCAAAGGAAAGATTAGGTAATTTCTTTCTGCCGATCTAAACAAAACCCAGGGCTGGAAATATAGTGGTGCCTAAAAGCTATACAAAGAAAATACAATGCAACAGAACCTTCTTAAAATAGAACTTTATATTGTACATGGTATTGTTGTCGTATAATGGCAGAAAACAGAAGGTACTTTATAATGTCATAACAATAGCTTTGGTCAGCTATATTAAGTTATAGTGATTCAACATACATTCCGCGATTCGATAGTTCAACAGTCAAGGATTTGTCTTTACCTTGCAGCGTTCCCAGACAAATAATGCTTTACAGTAAACAATTAGGCTTGTAATGGCTGTCTCAAAGTAATCAGGCTGGCTGGTTGTGATGGAGGACCAGGGGCTTTAATGCCTTTATATAAATAATTTTTTGTAAGGGAGAGAGTGGTACCCAGTCTTTAATAAATAATGCAACAGTGTTTCTTCCAGGCACCACCTGTCCCAGTGTGATATCCTGTGTAAGTAATGTAGAGTATATGTAAAAATGTACTAAGCACACTGTTGGGGATATGCAGTAAGTCCTTTGTTCACATGATGCTCAATGGGTAAAACTTCTGGGACTTGCTGACGTAAAATAAATTGTACAGTGCCAGCTTGGCTATGTAGCTGGATTGAGTTAAGTAATTAATTTGGCTTGATAAAGCCAAATTACTGTTCTTTCTATTTCTTCTTTTTCTTCTTCCGTTTTATTCTTCTGCTATTTTGGACTGTATCTCCTTCAACAGTTTTTGAGCTAGAGACATGACATTTGGTACAGACGTGCGGGGCATATAGGAGAAGTGTGCTAACTTCTAGCTAAGGAATCCGTGGAAGCGTTACGGGATTATCTGCGAATTTCTGGCCATTTTTTCCCATAGACTATAACGGTAACAATCCTTATGTGGATAATGCAAAACAGTTTGTTTCATGGTCATAAATACAAATGGTGATACCCCCAACCCCCCACACAGAGACAGGTACACCCACCTACTGACCTACCTTTCCATTCCCATGGAAGCCATATTTAAATGGTAAGTAAAGTCAAAAAAACTAATTTAGATTTATCCTCAATAAAAGATAGTTTTATGGTTTACAAAAAAGACATACCCCCTCAACCAGACCCAGGTACACACACCTTCTGACCTACTTATCCATTATTGTGGCAGCCATACTTAAAGGGTAACTAAAGTCAAAAAAGCAAATTTTGATCAATAATCCAAAAAGTTTGTTTTTTTAACCCCCAACGTGATACACACCTACTGATCTACTTATCCATTACTATGGCAGCCATACGTAAAGGGTAACTAAAGTGAAAAAAAAAACTAATTTTCATCAATAATCAAAAGTTTTGTTTTTTTAACTTCCAACCTGATCCAGGTACACACACCTACTGACCCACCCTTTATTTCCATGGCAGCCATATTTAAAGGGTAACAATAGTCAAAACACATTTTGACCAATCATCAAAAAAGTTAGTATTTTATCCCCCAACTTGATATGAATACACACACCAACTGACCTACCTTTAATGCATGTGACATATTTAAAGGGTAAGAAAAAACAACAATGTCCTCTTCATTGGCATTATTGAGTTTTAAAATCCGCAGCACAAACACACAAATTCCTTCCAATATGCAGTCTTTCAAGCCAAATTCAAAGTTTATACTTAAACGTTCCCTTTCTAGTTGCTGATTGGTCTACTGTTCAGCAAGCCTGATGATTGGCTGCTGGTTGAAGTTTGTTCATTTACTCTTCAATAGGAATTTGAGGAAAAAAGGAGCAGCCCACTAAAAATGTTTTATCTCCTTTTTTATTTTTAATGAGAATTTGAATAAACAAAACCTTTCTTTTATTTGAACATGAATCCATTTTTTTGTGATTTTTTTTTTTTTTTAAACTTTAACTGCTACTAATAATGTTATGCTTTTGGACCCCTTTATCTTAAACTTATCAGTGTTCATTTCTGTTTTAGACGAACATGGGCTGTGCTAACCAGCACGCTTGCTCTTTTACTTGTTTTGAGTGCTGGATTTAATGTAATTTTATTTGGCAAAAGGAACATTGAAGACTGGAAATACTCTTACCACCAACTTCAGGAAATTAAAGGAAATTTGGAGGTTCCTGATGTGCTTGAACCCTTTGATTTACATGAACCACAAGGTGACATTGATCTGTTCCATTTCAAAGATGGAAATCCTAGGTCATAATGTACAAAAATAAAACCTGTTACACTTTGTGCCATACAACTCGGTGTTCTCCCTAGGGTCTTTTAGCTGGGCGGCCCACCCGGCTACTTTTTCATGCCACCCGGCTGGAAAAAATTTCTTGATAGAACACTTGTGATTTAAAAGAATTTAGATATAGGTTTAATAGGTGCCAATAGATCAGTAAAAACTCCTGCCAAAACTGCCCAGTCCTGACCCCTTCTTTAAACTTGCAAGATTATTTTTGCAAGATCCCTAATGCCACAAAATGGTGGCACATGTGCTTGTGCTGCCATATTACATCTGGGTTACCTTCAGATGTTGCTGAACTACTACTCCCTGCAGATATTGTCAAATTACAACTCCCTGCAGATATTGTCAAATTACAACTCCCTGCAGATATTGTCAAACTACAACTCCCTGCAGATGTTGCCGAACTACAACTCATAGTTCGGCAACTCATAGTTTTCAAACATCTAGTGGGACGAAAGTTAGACATCTCTGACCTATATAATGAACATAATGCAGTGCACATTTTTCCACACCAGTCTTTTTCATGCCACCCGGCTGGAAAAACATTCTGAGGAGAACACTGCAACTGTTGCCTTGATTGTACCCCAGCATTGGATTAAAAGCCTTAAAATAAATATTTCACAGAATTCTTCAACCTTGTACTTTGGAAAAGCATGGAAAAAAATACTTGCTGTATACAAGGACTCAAGCATGTATTTCCCTTGGTTGTTATCATCCCTGTACTTTTTACTGGGAATTAAATTTACTTTGCTTTTGCCTATAAAGTTCAGTGTTTATGAATATCTTGTATTTTTATAATTGTTTTTAATAGATCACCAAATATAATTGAGACAAAAAAGTTTACTTTGGGGGGGAAGAAAAATTCCTTTAGTGTTTATCAAACACTATTCAGGGATTTGGGTGCTGGAAATAAAATACACAGTATCTGTGTTTTATTGTATTATTGTGTGGATTACTGTTTGAAATCGCACATCTCTGAAGCCAACATGATGTAAACATTTATTGTATGTGCTTGTTAGCCCCTTGAGGAATTCAATTTCGCAAACATGAAACGCAAGACTTTGGTGCCAAATAGCAATATAATCCTTATTGCCTGTAGTTTAACTAATTTTATATTAATGCCGTTTATTTCCGAAACTGATGTTTTTGTGGCTTCCTGCTTAGGAAATAACTGCTATTTATTTTATTTTTACTGCCAGTACAACTTCTGCTGTTCATTTTATTATAACATCATCTTTTCTTTTCAAGTCAAATATTTACTTTGAAACCAAACTAACGATTGACATGGTACTTCGCTTTTCTATACTGAAATTAACATCTTTTAACTGTTCTATAAACCCTGACCATTCTGTTTAGTTTTACTGATTGTTCATGCCCCTTGTGATATTACAAGAATTGTTATAAATGGTACTTGTTATACTTGTGGAGATAAGGCAGAATGTTTAAACTGCATGTCCACCCCCCAACTAAAATGTGCCCCACTATGTAGCATAAAAAAATCCTTACCTTTCTCCTCTATTCCTTATGGTTGTCCTGCAGTGCCTGTTGAAAGTCCAGAAAAGTGAGATTAGTATCCTCTCTGTGCAAACCTTAACTGCATCTTCCTGCTCCTCTTAAAGGAGTCTGGCATGTGTGCAGTGAAGCTGTTCTTCTGCACTGAACAGCAGAGGGGCCAGGCCGGCAGACGTGTCTGTGATTGGCTGAGACTCTAAGTTATGGGGGATTACCTTTCAAGCACCAAAAAACCTTTGGGGGGTGGAGATACCCTTTAATAGGTAGAGTAGTTATAATTTATCAGGCAACCATAACAGTGTGCGTGCAGCTAAATGAAGGAACTAGGAGGCCGACTGACTGACACTGCTTACAGAATCGTGTGGGGGGGAGGTCCTGCTCAAGGAAGTTCACAGAAGCAAGAAAGCAATGTTTAACCACTGCAGAATTTCTAATTTTCATTAACCTGCAAAATAGGAATTGACTAAATTACCCGGAAAATGTTCTTTGAATGTTTACATTTTTTAGGATTGAATTTAGGTTATAATGATTTTTACCAGAGAAAAACAATGTAAACATACATTTTTACCATCAGTTATTCAATAAATGGTTATCAATAGAAGGATTTCCATGTTGGCAACAAGTGGTGAAATCAAGCAAGCTATGTAACCACATATTTTGAGTAACAAATTTACCAAGAAACATTTTTGAAAGGTAATCTTTTATAAATAAGGTTGCAATTGTTAAGTATTTGTTTAGCATAATAAAAAAATGGGGTTTTTTTTAGAGAAAGGGAAAATGATTTATATGAATTATTTTCTTGAAATGTATTGTAAGATAAAATGCCAAAAGTTTGAGTATCAAACTAGTGTGAAATGTTTACATTGAATTAAAAACAAATTTCAATAAATATTTTTGTGTTTTTCCTGTGTGATACAGTCTTGTTTTTTTTTTTTTCTTGCCTGGAAATTTTGATGATCGTGATTGTGTGTCACTTATATAAACATAAAGGGAAAATACCAGAGTGGATAAAAATCAATTATTTCTTTTTAAAAAATCTTTTTTTTTTTTTTTTTTTTATTTAATTTTTTTTTTTTTTTAATTTAAAACTTTTTTTTTTTACAAATAAAGTTCTTTTTGAGGAAAATATATTACCGCCCAAAGGTTATTCCATCATGAAATAAAGATTAGTTTTTTAATTGAACTACATAGGGGTAAATAGAGAACTTAGGGATCAGGGGGCTAATAACACAATGGAGGGAGAAGGGGGAGGGGGAAGCATAGAGGATAAGGAGGCATGTACGACCAAGTATGGAAGTAAATCAATTGATAATCTAAAATGCATGTTTAGAAATGCAAGAAGTCTGTCTGGAAAAAAACGGGGAACTAGAACTAATAGCTTTAAAGGAAATGTATGATGTGATTGGTACAGCAGAAACGTGGCTAAATGATTCACATGACTAGACAGTAAATATTGAAGGATACTCCTTATTTAGACATGACAGAGTTAATAAGAAAGGAGGAGGAGTATGTATGTTAAACAGGAATTGAAGCCAAATCTAAAAGATGGAATAGATGGGGACATAAACGATATGGCAGAAACAATATGGGTAGAGCTGTGTACAGGAAGCAAGAAGGTGGGTAAATTAATTGTTGGGGTATTTTATAAGCCGGCAAATGCCATTGGCGAAGGCTGCTGGTATGGGGTATGTTTTGGTTATGGGGGATTTTAACTACCCTGACAAGTTCCTACTAGACAGAATGCGTTGTTGGTTCTAGTGATATCTAATAACCCTGAGCTCATTTTGGAGATGAAGGTAATGGGAAGCTTAGGGAATAGTGATCATGATATAGTGTCATTTAATATAGGTTGCAAAAAACTAAAGTGCACTGGGTTAACAAAAAATTATGCTGTTAAGGAATCGCTTCTGTTCATAGACTGGGGGGAATTGTTTCTAGGTAAAAATACTGAGCAGATGTGGACCACTTTTAAAGGGATATTCAACTATTACATTTCTAAATTTGTACCTTTTAGGGAACAAGTGTTAAAAAAAAAAAAAGTAGGTCCACTCCTGCATGGCTTAATGCTCAGGTAAAAAGGGAAATGGGAAAAAAAGAAAGGCTTTTAAAGGGTCACTATACTCACTGAAACAACTTTACATTTTCTGAAACTACAATTTGAGACAAGTAAAATGATGGTACTCACATATTTATCTGTGCTTTCTTTGTCATTAAATTATTAATGTTTAGTGAGTACTCCTAATTCCCCCCACCCTCCCTTACTGCCTTCTTTTAGTGTCTGCGACACTTGTGTTCTGCACAGCCTTACCATGGATACTGCTCTAACACATCCCTCCCTACTCCTGCTGTCTTTTCTCTGCTGATTCTCTTAAAGGGTATCTCCACTGAGGAAAAAGCATTTTTTTTTTTTTTTTTTTTGGTTTATTTTAAAGTACACCATCCCCCAACCCTTTTCCCCCAGAATTCCCTTTTGTTTGATTGCAGCAGCATGGGAAAGTTGTGCAGGTTCCTGGGGGTGTGTCTTCCTGTGCTGAGTGCCGTCACTCAATGTGCATCATCATGGTAGCAGACACACCCACTTGGCTGCAGTAAGAAATCCTTTCCTCCCTGACTTTCTAAGTTAATTTTTACAGCTGATCATGCAGAGAGCGACAAGGGAGAAAAAGTTAAAACCCTCTTCCCACACTACTGTAAGTAGGGGGAACTTTGTTGTTTTTAATAAAGATTTTTTTTGTCTAACTCTGAGAGGGATGGTTGAAAAATTGATCAATGATTGATTTCATAGGGGATGCTGGGAATATGAGGCAATCTGGTATGGGAGGGAGTGGGAGAGAGAAAAAGATAGTACCTGATTGCTCCATTAATTAGTTCTGCGCATGCACAAAAGGAAAACGCGTGTCGGACATTTCCCATGCAGGCAGTCACTGAAAGTGGGCGGACCTGCACCATCCACAGCGTTCTGGGGGAAACTCATTGGATTTCTTCTAAACTACTGCTCAAAGACACAGGATACTGCAGGTACATATCCACCTTACACATATCTATCCTTACAACCCAGGTGACTTTTATCAGTGGAGATACCCTTTAAATGTAGCAGAAAGTGTGCTGACAGGCAGGCAAAGAGGTCAAGCATGGGTCACATATTATAATTTGTGGAGTGACAGGTCTTTATACTTCTTCTGGAGTGACAGGTCTTTCCCTGTAAATCCTGTGTTTAAAATTATGATTTATCGGAAACTACTGCTTTAAAATCTGAAAAAAGTATCTAAAGGTACTATTTTTGAAAATTCGATTTTTGTTTTTTTAGAGTAAAGATACCCTTTAAAATTTTGAAATCAGAGGGAACAGAACAGGCTAACAGGGAGTATAAAATCTGTAATAAAGAGTGCAAGAAAGCAATTAAACTAGCTGAAAATTAAATTTTCTTTTCGTGTCTTCCAATTTGCTTTCAAGGCCCTTTAATAATTGATCCTTGACCTGGTTTAATTCTGTATCCTCAGGTGGTACTGCGACCATTGTCTCTTCAGCGACCATGATTGGTGCTGATTTTGCCGAACAAAGCAAGTCCAACCCCAAAATGTTTTTTAAGTATATAAATAGTAAAAAGAGGAGGACTGAGAATGTGGGGCCATTAAATAATGGGGCTGAGATACTTGTAGAGGAGGCCAAATAGGCTAATCTGCTAAACCATTTTTACATCAGTTTTCACTGTTGAGAATCCTAGTCCTTACAGCAGGGATTGTAATAATATGCAGGGGAGAAATGAGGAGTATTCACATTGGCTGACTGAGGATATGGTACAGAAACAATTAGACAAAGTTAATATCAATAAAGCCCCAGGACCAGATGGATTGCATCCTCATAAAAAAGAGCTTAGCTCAGTTCTATCTAGACCACTGTTTCTCATCTTTTCAGATTCACTTTACTTTGGTTTGGGGATGTGCCGCTTGATCGGAAAAAAGCCAATGTAATACCAATATTCAAAAAAGTAGTCGTTCACAGCCTGGTAACTATAGACCTGTAATGGAAACTTTGTTACGGGATCATATCCTTGGCTTTGTCTCCAGAGCTCATCTTATTAGTAATGGTCAGCATTATGAGAAATAGATCATGCCAGACAAATTTAATTGGTTTTTATGAAGAAGTGAGTAAGAATTTAGATTCAGGAACAGCAGTGGATGTGGTATACTTGGATTTTGCAAAAGCTTTTGATACTGTGCCACATAGGTGACTAGACTGTTGGCCTTGAAGAAAACATTTGTGCATGGATAGAGAGTTGGTTATTGGATCACAAACAGAGAGTGGTGCTAAATGGAGCTACATCTATGTGGGCTAAAGTTCTAAGCGGAGTGCCTCAGGGTTCTGTACTGGGGCCGCATCTGTTTATAAATTACTTAGAAGGGGGCATTGAGAGCAAGATCTCTGTCTTTGCTGATGACACTAAACTATGCAGAGCTTTGGAAACTTCAAATGATGTGCAAGTGTTGCAAGCAGACTTCGATGGATTATAAAAATGGGCAGCAGAATGGCAGATGAGATTCAATGTTGATAAATGTAAGGTGATGCATTTGGAATTTAATAATCCCTGTGCCACCTACACCATAAATAACTTGTGTTAAGTGCATCTTTAATGGAAAAGGTTTGGGGGTTCTGGTAGATAACACTTAACTGTAGCAAACAATGCCAGGTAGCAACGGCTAGAGCTAGAAAGATATTGTCTTGTATAAAGAGGGGAATAGATGCAAAAGAGAAAGATATTATACTCCCTCTTTACAAGGCACTGGGAAGGCCTCATCTGGAATATTCAGTGCAGTTTTGGAATCCCATATACAAAAGGGACATCTTGGAAATGAAAGCAGTTCAAAGAAGGGCAACTAAATTAATAAGGGGAATGGAGTGGCTTGAATATGCAGGCAGATTAGACAAGTTAGGGCTGTTTACATCGGGGAAGCAACGTTTTTGCGTGGGGATATGAGAACCTTATACAAATATATTAATGGGCCATACCATGAACACTCTGGTGCATTGTTCACTAATAGGTAATCTCAGAGGACTCGTGGACATCCTTTAAGGTTGGAAAAAAAGAAGTTTCATCTTCAGGTTAGGAAAGGTTTCTTTACAGTGAGAACGGTTAAACTGTGGAACTGTCTTCCAGCAGATGTGGTAATGGCAAGTTCATTAAATAGCTTTAAAAAAGGCCTGGATAAGTTTCTAAAACTAAAAAATATTGAGAATTACTGTATTATACATATAGATCTGGTTGATCCATGGATACTATCCGATTGCCTTTTGGAGTCAGGAAGGAACTTCCCCCCCTTTTTTGCTGGTTTTTTTTGCTGTTTTTTTTTTGCCTTCCTCTGGATCAACTGTTAGGTAGGGTTAAAAAAAAAAAGAGGGTGAATGTAGGACTTGATGGACGTATGTCTTTATTCAACCTCAATTACTATGTAATTATGTAGAATAAGGCTGCATATGTTTTTTGGTAAATAAATTCCATTAATCATTTCACAATGTCATGCTCTTCCAGATGTTTTTCGAAGATTATTGGGCAGTTTCTCTGCCTACAAGATATTATAACAAATGCTTGGTTTACTTTTGCAGTTCTCAAAACTGAATTTGACTCAGCAGAGATCACATGCCTCTTCTTCACAGCAAAAATGTTATAACATGAACAGAGTTGAGAAAAAGTTCATAATCCTATTGTACAATACAAGGATTGTGGAAGCACTCCAATTAGGCTAATTTACAACTACATTTTGCAGAAGTGCTACTGATCTAGTCAAACATTTATACAAACATAGAAAAGATAATCAATGCACATTCCTAGGCCCCATACAATATCATATTATCTGCACACTGGCATACATTATTACCGTAACAAAGGGATTTTAGTTTACATTACTGTGATCACATAATGAAAAGCCTTCCACCACGTCAAGGTAACCCCGTCTGGAAGGTCCTAATCTAACTTTTTTACTTCAATTACAATTGGCAAACTTTTGCATTTCTCATACTTTAACATTGAGCACATATAACAAGCTTTTGTCACTTAATTCTATTGTTCTAACATCTTACTGGAGATTCAATAAGGCAGCTCCCGTAACTTACCTTAGCCCGATCCCGCGATACAATAACTGACGTAATGAGATTACGTCAGTTATTGCATCGCGGGATCGGGCTAAGGTAAGGAGCGGGACTTACGTTCCAAAAGCCGTAGCGTTAGGTTTCGCGCTAGAAGTAGCGCAAAACTTAATGCTACAGGTTTTTGGATCGTTGGCACAGCGCTACTTCCAAAAACATTCAGAATGGCCTGTGTGCTCTAAAACCGTCTAAAACCCACGTTAACCCGAATTTTTCGGGTTAAATGTGTGTGACGGAAATGGCTATATTGTATCTCCCCCATAGTTTCTTAAAATATATATATTTGTTGGCCAAATTAATTTACAAACATGGAGTTTGTTTAAACCTTTTCAGTGCCAAACAGTTTTGCAAGTTCCTACCCTTTTTTGCCAGAAGAATTTTCAGGTTTTGCACTCATATGGTTTTGTGAAGTGTTTTGCGGTATGAAAACTCCAGGAATCAGGGCAAATTATATATCCTTTTTGTCGGCACAATATGTACTTTAAAAAGATACAGACTTTTGCAACTATCTGGAGATTTCAGAAAATTTGGGGTGAAAACTGTCAAAAAAACTGTAAAATTTGCAAATTTTTACTTTTCTTGCCATTCTATTTGGAAAATAAATACTATTTTTGAGTTTACACATGAAAATCTATTTGTTTCTAAAAGCTCTGATTCTCCCGAGTACAAACGATACCAGATATGTAAAAGTACCCCAACTTTCTGTCCAGAGCCCCTCAAACTAAAACAGCACATTGAAAAATTTTACAACCAAATTGCAAGGGCCGCCATCAGGGGGTAAGCGATACTTCTGTACCGGACCCAGAGGTTTCTGGGGCCCGGAGAGGGAGACCACTTGTGGGGCCCTGCGGGCCCGCTAGTTTGAACTTTTTTTTCAGCTGCCACGACTCCCGCGAGCATTGTCCGGGCCTGCGCAACTTAGTTGAGTCCCCGACTTCCCTTTGAAATGTCCGCCGGCACCGCCCGACGCATAGCCGTGACGTCACGGCGCCGCGCAAGTACAGGGACTGGCTGCTAGGACGCGCGGTCCTCTGACCTATGGGGAGACCGGAGACGGCATCCTAGTTAAGGAAGAGAAGGAGGACTCGATAAATTCCTATTCCTGGCTCAGTCAGATAGATAGATTAATTATAGATAGATATAATGATGATAGCAGAGTTACTTAGATAGATAGATCAGATATAGATAGATAGATAGATGAAGAATAGATAGGATAGATAGATAGAATAGATAGAATAGATAGATAGCAGTAGATTACTAGATAGATAGATAGAATAGATGATAGCAGTTACTGATAGATAGATAGATCAGATAGATAGATTAGATAGATAGAGATAGATCGATAGATAGCAGAGTTAGATAGATAGATAGATAGATAGATAGATGATAGATAATAGATAGATAGATAGATAGATGCAAGTTAGATAGATACAGAGTTAGATAATATAGAAAGATGATGATAGGATAGCAAGTTATAGATAGATAGTAGATAGATAGTAGTAGTTAGATTAGATAGATAGATAATAGATGATAGATAGATAATAGATAGATCTAATAGATAGATAGTGAGAATGATCTATAGATAATAGCAGAGATAAGTCGCTAGATCATCGATAATAGATAATCGATTAGCAGAGTTACTTCGATGATAGTAGAATATATAGATAGATAGCAGAGTTAGATAGATAGATAGATAGATAGATAGATAGATAGATAGATAGATAGATAGATAGATAGATAGATAGATAGATAGATAGATAGCAGAGTTACATAGATAGATAGATAGGCGAGACACAGAGAGATAGACAAAAGCAGATAGACATAGTTAAATAGATAAACAAGAGGCATATAGATAGAGATAATATACAGAAGAGAGGGACAGATAGAGATAGATAGGGGGCAGAGGTCCATGTAGAAGGTACAAGAACTTCAAGAAGGTCTCCCTGGCCCAAGGTGTGGGCAAGCGTCTGACTACAACTGAACACAACAGTAAGTTTAAAATGACCAAATTGCTACCAGTATATAATGAAATTGCCAGTTTACTGTGTCTTTGTGTCATTAATTTGTGTCTCTCTGTCCAACTCTCTGATCTCTATCTCTGTCTGTCTATTTCACTGTCTTTCTGTCTATCACTATCGGGCTGTGTGTTTATGTTTGTGGTTGTCTGTCTATGTCTTTTTGGCCATCTTTATTAAGTACATAGTGGGTGTGGCCTAATTGGGGCAGAGAAAGGGCGTGGCCTAAAAAATTTCCGCCGCGCTGCGCGCGGCACATGAAGGGCCCGGAAATGCCCCTGATCTTCCTTGCCTGGCATCCACATTGTATGTAGATATAAAGATATTGATTTTTGCTTTTGCCAACTACTTTGCTTGGGGCAGGGGCTGTAAAGGAGAGGGGGGGGGTCTCTTGTTGTGGGGACTGGTGTTCCAATGATCTCCTGTGTTGGCGGCCTGGCAGGTATTATGTGTGGGGAGGTAATTACTATGGGGGGGGTGCAGCTGGGGCCCGGCTGGGGCCCAGTAATTGACCTAGTATGGGGCCCTGAAAATTCTGATGGCGGCCCTGCCAAATTGAAATGTAAAAGCCCATCTAACAGTCATTGCAGAATAACATCCAAATTAACTAAAACATCCCCACAAATGAGATAATTTTAGAAACTACACATCCTAAGGTTTTTAGAAGTAGTGTGATTTTTGATCAAAATGCAAATACCGGGACAGAACAGCTCATCAAATTGGAAGATTTTTCTCATATTTTCCTTTTTTCCTTCAAATACCAAATCATCGACAAAGTCGAAGGTAAATTTCACAGACAAATTGTGGAGGGGGAGTTGAAAACCAACACAAATATGAAAGCCTAACCCCTCCTGAATAAAATGGTATGCCACATGGGTGGGTACACACAGAGACATGGCTACCAACTAGCCCTGAAGGCAACCAGTGCATAAAGACAAATTACACATACAATTTCAGTCATCTTGGCATTTTGAACTGCTTTTGTTTTTTCAAACTAAACGCCCCACAATCTCAAAAATACCCCCACAAACTATATATTTTTGGAAAGTACACAGTTTCAGCGACCATATAGTGTCATTGTGTCATGCATACAAGCAGAATTCTGGACGCAGTCCTTCATAGAATAGCATGCTTTTAGCAGATTTTCTGAAAAAATGAATAAAATGCATGTTTCAAAGTCAGAAAATCATACCTAAATACCCATGACAGGTAAAATAAAACACCTAAATATCAACCCCCCAAATGTCCTGAATCAAACGGTATGCCATATGCGTGGTTACACACGCGCACGTGGAAGCGAATAGCCACAAAGTGAGACAATGCATGATGGTTCAGGAACAGCACCAATATTCAGCCAACTCCGAATTTGAACAGTCTGCAGTATTTTCCAGAAGACACCCCCCTAACTCAGAAATACCCCCACAAGCTATATATTCCTGAAATCTACACACCTTCAGCTATGTAATGCTGTAGTTTGTTCATTCATACCATCAATGGTGTTTGCGCAGTTCGTCGCAGAATTTCGCACTTTTCACAGATTTTCTGAAAAAATGAACAAAAATCAACTTTCGAAGGTAGATATCATGCCAAAACCTCATGGAATGTAAAAAAAGTTACCAAATGTCAATCCCCCAAATGTCCTGAATGAAATGGTACGCCATATGTGAGGTTACACACGCGGACATGGAAGCAAAAAGCCACGAAGTGAGACAATGCATGATGGCTCAAAAACAGAAAAAATATTCAGCCAACTCTGAATTTGAACAGTCTGCAGTTGATCCCACAAAACACCCTCCTACGTTATAAATAATCCCCACAAACTATATGTTCCTGAAATCTACACACCTTCAGCTATGTAACACTGTAGTTAGTTTATTCGTACCATCAATGGTGTGGGCGCAGTTCATCGTAGAAGTTCGCACTTTTCTGAAAAAATTAATAAAAAACAACTTCAAAGGGTAGAAATCATGCCAAAACCCCAAGTAATGTAAAAAAAGTTACCAAACATCAATCTCCCAAATGTCCTGAATCAAACGGTATGCCATATGCGTGGTTACACACGCGCACGTGGAATCGAATAGCCGCGAAGTGAGACAATGCATGATGGCTCAGAAACAGCACCAATATTCAGCCAACTCCGAATTTGAACAGTCTGCAGTTTTTTCCAGAAAACACCCCCCTAACTCAGAAATACCTCCACAAACTATATATTCCTGAAATCTACACACCTTCAGCTATGTAACACTGTAGTTCATTCAATCGTACAATGAATGGTGTGGGCACAGTTCTTAGTAGAAGTTTGCACTTTTCTGAAAAAATTAACAAAAAACAACTTCAAAGGGTAGAAATCATGCCAAAACCTCATGGAATGTAAAAACAAGTTACCAAATATCAATCCCCCAAATGTTCTGAATCAAACGGTATGCCATATGAATGGTTACACACGTGCACGTGGAAGCAAAAAGCCACAAAGTGAGACAATGCACGATTGCGCAAAAATAGCAAAAATATTCAGCCAACCCGCTCTTTCAGAGGGCCGCATGGCACTTGTAGTGCCGGATCAAAGGCCCTGATAGTTGCCTGGGATGGGTGGTCCCCCCGGGGTTACAAGCTGTGATGTGGCGGCTGAATATTTTTGCGATTTTTGCGCAATCGTGCATTGTCTCAGTTGTGGCTTTTGCTTCCCGTGCAGGTGTGTAACCATCATATGGCATACCGTTGATTCAGAACATTTGGGGATTGATATTTGGTAAATGTTTTTACATTCCTGAGGTTTTGCATGTATTTCTACCCTTTGAAGTTGTTTTTTGTTTAATTTTTCAGGAAAAGTGCAAACTTCTACTAAGAACTTGCCCACACCATTCATTGTACGTTTGAATGAACTACGTGGTACATGACTGAAGGTGTGTAGATTTCAGGAAATAATAGTTTGTGGAGGTATTCTGAGTTAGGGGGGTGTTTCTGGAAAAAACTGCAGACGTTCAAATTCGGGAGTGGCTGAATATTGGTGCGTTTCTGAGCCATCATGCATTGTCTCACTTCGGGCTATTCGATTCCACGTGCGCGTGTGTAAACCACGCATATGGCATACCGTTTTATTCAGGACATTGGGGAGATGATGTTTGGTAACTTTTTTAATTACTTGGGGGTGGCATGATTTACCCTTTGAAGTGTTTTTTATAATTTTTTCAGAAAAGTGCGAACTTCTCGATGAACTGCGCCCACACCATTGATGGACGAATAAACTAACTACAGTGTTACATCGCTGAAGGTGTGTAGATTTCAGGAACATATAGTTTGTGGGGATTATTTATAACGTAGGAGGGTGTTTTGTGGGATCAACTGCAGGAATGTTCAAATTTCAGAGTTGGCTGATATTTTTTCTGTTTTGGCCATCATGCATTTGTCTCACTCGTGGCTTTTTGCTTCATGTCGCGTGTGTAACCTCACTATGGCGTACCATTTCATTCAGGACATTTGGGGGATGACATTTGGTAACTTTTTTTACATTCCATGAGGTTTTGCGCAGATATACCTTCGAAAGTTGATTTTGTCATTTTTTCAGAAAATCTGTGAAAAGTGCGAAAATCTGCGACGAATGCGCAAACACCATTGTGGTATGAATGAACAAACTACAGCATTACTAGCTGAAGGTGTGAGATTTCAGGAATATATAGCTTGTGGGGGTATTCATGAGTTAGGGGGGTTGTCTCTGGAAAATAGCGCAGACTGTTCAAAATCGGAGTGGCTGAATATTGGTGCTGTCCTGAACCATCATGCATGTGTCTACTTGTGGCTATGTCGTTCCACGTAGCGTGTGTAACCATGATATGGCATACCGGTTGATCAGGACATTTGGGGGGTTGATATTTAGGTGTTTTATTTTTTACCTGTCATGGGTATTAGGTATATGATTTTGACTTGAACATGCATTTTATTCATTTTTTCAGAAAATCTGCTAAAAGCATGCATTTATGAAGGACTGCGTCCAGAATTCTGTTGTATATGCATGACACAATGACACTATAGGTCGCTGATGAAATGTGTACTTTCCAAAAATATAAGTTTGTGGGTGGTATTTTTGAGATTGTGGGGCGTTTAGTTTGAAAAAACAAAAGCAAGTTCAAAATGCCAAGATGACTGAAATGGATGTGTTAATTGTTAATGCACGGGTGCCTTCAGGGCTAGTGGAGCCATGTCTCTGTGTGTGTACCACCCATGTGGCATACCATTTTATTCAGGAGGGGTTGGGTCATATTGTGTTGGTTTTCAACTCCCCACCACCAAATTGTCTGTGAAATTTACCTGTCGACTTTGCGATGATTTGGTATTTGAGAAGGGAAACAAAGGAAAATATGAGAAAAATCTTCCATTTGATGAGCTGTTCTGTCCGGTGTATTGCATGTTGATCAAAAATCACATACTTCTAAAAACCTTAGGATGGTAGTTCGAAAAATTATCTCATTGTGGGATTGTTTAGTTAATTTGGATGTTTTTTGCAAATGATGTTAGATGGGCTTTTACATTTTCAATTTGGCAGGGCGCCATCAGAATTTTCAGGGCCCCATACTAGGTCAATTACGGGCCCCGCCGGGCCCCAGCTGCACCCCCCCATAGTAATTACCTCCCCACCACAAATACCTGCCAGGCCGCCAACACAGGAGATCATTGGAACACACAGTCCCCACAACAAGAGACCCCCCCCTCTCCTTTACAGCCCCTGCCCCAGCAAAGTAGTTGGCAAAAGCAAAAATCCCTATCTCTTATATTACATACAATGCACCCAATTTGACATCTGCAGTTGTACCCACAAACACAAACCTCCGACAACGATATATCCTACGAATCTACACACTTTCACCTATGTACTCTGTATTTGCTGTTCTTCATACCATCATGGCGTTTAGCGCAGTTCGTCGCAGAAGGTTTCTCACTTTTCAACAGAGTCTTCTGAAGAACTAACAAAAAAATCAACTTTTGAAGGTAGATATCATGCCAACCGCATGAAATGATAGAACATTCCAAATAGCAGCCTCCAAATTCCTGACTCAAATGGTAAGGCCTATGCGAGGTTACAAACACGCGGACCGTGGAAGCGCAAAGCACAAGTGCGGGACCCCCTTAAGCCCCAAAAGGCCCTTCTCAGGGCCCCGCTGGAGGGAGCCTCCACCCCTCCCAGCGGCTCCCTCCCTTCCCCTCCCCGGGAGCGGCCGGGGCTGAGGGCTTGCTGGGGAGGGGGTGCGCGGCGGGTGGTCGCGATCACCTGCTGCGGCCCCTTCCCACCAGCCCCTCCTAGCCTTCCGTTCCGAGATTGCCGTGAGCGGGGAACGGGTTGGGAGGGGCTGCTGGGAAGCGGCGGCGGGTGGTCTCCGCCACCGCGGGGGGGTTGTGGGCGGGGTGGGCGTGTCTCCCGGGGCGGGTGCGACCACCCGCCGCGGGTTGCCTGCCCATCCCTGCCGCGGGAGGCTAGTATCGGCTGACTTTGCCACCTTCAAGGTGGCGAAGTAAAACAGCCGATACTAGCAGAGCGAAACCAGTACCGCCGCTTTATAAATAGAAGCGGCGGTAACAGGTAAGTATCGCCGCGAAGGGTTAAAGCTTCGTTAACTTTTCGCGGCCGTTTTTGGACATTTATAAATCGCGTTAAACGCGATTTATGCGTTAATGTCAGCGAAAACAGCCGCGAAAAGTTAACGAACCTTTATAAATATGCCCCTAAATGTCAATCTTCCACATGTCCTGAATCAAACGGTATGCCATATGCATGGGTGCACACAGAGACATGGCCACCAACTAGCTCAAATGGGACGCATGCACAAGTGCAAATACAATAATTAATCAAAGTGCTCTGTAAATTGAACAGCTTACTCTTTTTCAAAGGAAACAGTCCAAACCTTGTAAATGCCACCCACAAACTATATATTTTTGGAAACTACACACCTTCAGCTACATACGGTGCCATTCTTTCATAGCATCCATGAAGATTCCAGACCCAGTAATCAAACGAACTCCATGCGTTTTGGGATTTTTTGAACAAATAAACGACTTATATACTCGAGTATTAGGCCGAGGTTTTTGGTTTTAGAACCTCAAAAACCAACCTCGACTTATACACGAGTCAACTGTTTTTAAGGACCGGAGGAAGCTAAAACATTGGGAAACAACATTGCCGGCACTATAATATACCGGTTTGCCTTACGGGTGTCATGCAGGAGCTGATGTGGACGCAGAAGAGGACCGGAGCAAGACCGGAGCAAGGTAGTGTGAGCCGGAGCAAGTACTGAGCCAGGAGCAGCCACGGGAACGTAGGTGCGGCTGCGCGCGCGCAGATCAGAACAGGCAGCACTTTCACGTATAGCAGTCCCTCGCGTATAGCAGAAGAACAGCAGAACTTCTCATTACTGCAAAATGGAGGAGCCCACAGGATGCT